>WEKY01044635.1:0-34749 GCA_013390045.1 Picathartes gymnocephalus
AAGCAGCCAAGAGATGGGTCACATACATCAAAAGAGGGGGTAAGGGAAGATGGTCTGATCCAGCACGTGACCAGTGAATGCCCAGGGCTTGAACCTGGTATATGTTACTTTGCATTTCAAGCAATAATGAGACTTCTGCAAAACCAGACACATAGAACTGGTATGTCTTTGCTCCTTAGTGCGAGATTTCCCCTGGGGTATAACGAGAGTTAACAAGCAACATAATTCATCACTTTATTTTTTAAGGATGCAATAGAAAAAATTCTAAGTCAAATCTTCCAACTTATTAGTCTTTCTTAACCCACTGTGCAACCCACGAACTCACTGGGCGGGCACCAGATCCAAACAGTTCAACAGGATGAAGAGGAGGAAGAAAGACAGTCCTGCTAAAGAGAACATCTGAAGGCAGCTTTCATCTATGCCTCAGAAACAGGGCATCTCTGACAGCCCATGTAAACCTTTTGAAAGAGGGATTACCAAAAGCCACAGGCCTGGACGCTCCCTGCTTCATCAACTTACTTCAGAGGACTCTCCTTGCTTCAGCACCTTGCTCATCTGGGACGGGTGCCAGCGTTCTGCAAGGAGGCTGCACTCCACTGATCACATGGTTTATGCTCAATTTTGCACGTAGGAGCTAGAGAGGAAGAACTGTTTGGGAACATGTATAGATTTCAAGGGTACTGGGTGGGCCTGCAAATTCCTTCCTGCATTACAAAACTTGCACTAAACTGACAGGCTAAGCAGCTGTCCACACCAGAGATGTATACATATTTAACCAGGTCAGGCCTACATGAGCTGCTCTGCTGCTCCTACTTGCACTGGACCTAACAGGACCTAGTATTGTTCTGCCAGACACTGGAACTAAACCGGCATTCAAACCATTTCCCCAACGAAAAGAGTACCTTAGCCCACCGTTCTCGAGACATCATTAGTTGTTCTGAAGCTGCCAGCATCTGCTGACTGTTCACATACACTGGACACGTCCATGACACAGTTCTGGTTATATCATAATGCTTAAGGAATTTACTAATTGCCCATTTTATTAATGTCTGTTATGTAATCACAGTAATTACTGCTATGTAGCTGATCTTAGGTACATGAAGAATTTTACCCTGGAGTCTGAACACCACGTAAAGCCTTAGGTGTAGCACTCAGACCCTGATTCACTGTTCATTAAAGCAAGTAGGAAACCGCCCTGAGTCCTGAGTGAGCCTCACATACCACAGTTCCTAGCAGCCTACAGGTCAAGGTCAGGCAGTTTGACCAATTTTCCTGCCTATCCAGAACTTTCCAGAAGTCCATGTAATGCCCTGTCATAACTGCATTCCAAAGCATCATCCTTCATTTTTGACCTTAGAAGGCCTGAAGATCAGTGTTGATTTGTTGTGGAAATCAGGTTTAAAAAAAAAAAACAAAAACAAAAAACAAAAACAAAAAACAAAAATGAAACAAAAAGGAGAGTGATATGAGACATCTCATGAAAGACGTAATGGGAAGACCTAGAATTCTAAAAATATCTACAAGTAACAACTCTTTACATGAGCAACACAAATACTGCACACTATACATCCTCTGGCTCTGAAGACAGGATTTTCCCTGTGCAATGACACAGAGCACTGACAGCAGAAAAGGTAGATAGCCAAAGGCCAGGCACCTTTCTTCTTCAAACAGTTTGCTCAAACTCCGTGACTGTCCTACTGACAGACTAGACTAAGGTGTTCCATGGAAACTGCATCTCATTCTTCTACTATCTGAACTTTCTTTATACATACTTTTCATCAAAATCTCATGTCCATGAACAACCCAGTAGACCATAATCAAAATGGATTTCCAGAATAAATGTATCATTACTTGGATGCTTATATGCATCCTTGGCGCTACCAATGACATATTAATGTGTTATGACTCTTAGCGAGATTTCTGTAAGCACAGAGAACACACTGGATGGTTAAGAGTGCCTGTCCACCACCAATTGTTGACTTTTTTTTTTGCACAACAAATATTTATACAAATTAAAGACTAACCCATGTTGTTTTATTCTTAGACAGTATTGATAATAAGTAGGTTTTAAATGGAAATGCTCAAGTCTGAGCATATGAATCTGATGGAGATTCACTCTAAAGTGAATGTACCAGTCACTTAGCTCATCTGTGGATGCTCTACTGGAGTTTGAGAGCTCCTGAAATTCTTACTGAAAACTTCCACAAACCTCCAATTTGAGGGAGGCAGGCTTGCATTCCCGTATCATTTCTTAGGTGTCCTTGTAACTTTTCAGAAAAAAACCTAAAGGTCACAAAATACGATTGGATAATCATTTCACAGCTGCCCTGGCATAGTGATGGCTATTTTTGAATGCTCTAAGGCCCATTAACTGCTTGGGAGGCAGAAGTTCTCTGGATACTGCAATGCTTAATGTTTACAGACAAGGGTAATCATTTCCAGGGTATCCACCGAGCCTGACTGCTTCCTGCCTGTCTTGGTCTCCTCAGACATTGCTGTAACAGGACTATTTTGGCAAAGTAATGAACCACCCTCCCAAGAGCCAGCTTTTCAGGGCTGGAGTTCAGCTCGCACCTGGAACACAGGTGTAAGCTTGTTTAAACATTGACAGGGAGGGAACTAACAGAAATACAAGGGGAAATACCTCGTCTCAGTCCACTGGCAGCAACACAACCACAAAGCAAACTTGTTTGTTCATTAATGCAGCAAATCCAAGGAGAATAGCCTGTTGACAAGGACTGGAGCAAACTAAGGGAAGCTAGGTTTGTGTTGTAAAGGGAATTCTCAGCATTCAGAAAAAGCTAACTATAAGCCTAGAAGGACTAATGAACTGGAATCTCTCCCAGCTTGAGAGTTAGCATGTAACCTGAACCTGATGAAAATCAGCACTTCCAGAAGGGGAGACTGTTACTGTTAAGCCATCAGGGATGTTTTTGGAAAGGCTTTTTCCTGTCAGGGATCATGGCTTTATTTAAGTCACAAATTTCTAAGGAAAATATCACCTTCAGCAAAATTTTTTTTTCACTTTTTTTCTCAGAAAAAATTCGACCTATTTTTAAGGTGCATCAGCAATTTTCTTCAATTGCACTTGAAGTCTTAATGTTGACGTGAAATGGCACCTTAATTCAAACTGGACATTTTGAATTAATCCTTCAGATGTATCTGAATCACTTTTCCCAGAAAATGCCATGCTGAAACTCCAATATTATCCCTCACATTTCATATGGAATAAATTTCCACCATTTCAAAACTGCCTATGAAAAAGAAATTCTGACCCTCCTCAGCAAGTTTCCAGCCTTCTCTTTCATTGTATAAAACGGGTGACAACAACAATCTCTAATAACAGAAGCAAGAGTAATTTCATTTTTCTCTTCATTTTTCAGACATGACAAATAAACTCATACAATGAGAGCTGCAGGTGCTAAGAACTTGCATAATTTCAAAAAGTAAGCCATTATCCCCTATGATCTCAGAGTATCCGAACTAAAATCAGCATTCAACATCAAAGATCAGTCCTTTAATTCACTATGCCAATAAGTCTGTCAACACCGCAGACTGTAAATGAATGTAGACCTACAAGAGCTATTTTTAAAAAGCAACTTAGGATACCACAAACACTAATTTAACCTGTTCCTCAGGTAAAACATTGGCCTGCTGAGTGCTTGCACTTTGAGCCTGCAGGCAAGTCAGAAAGTCAACTCTGTGACAAATGCCTTCCTACTCTCTTTTCCCTTTCTGGCTGTTTCCAACATTTTGAAGCAGTATTGTTTGATTGCAGGCTGCTTCCTGAAGCTGCTTCCTTCAAACGCCTGCTGAACCCAGTTGGAATCTTTCTACTGATTTTAACTGGAGTGGGATCAGGCCCTAAATAAGTAGAGGAGGAATCCCTAGACTTACAAACTGAACAGCTGTCTCTGGCTTTCCAAAAGAAAAGTTATTCCTGCAGCTGTTTTCCCGTAAGTGCCATATCGCTCCAAACTGTTACAGGACTGGAGGGAGGGGGAGAAAGTGGAATCTTAACAACCCATTAAAAAGGCGTATGGGCCATTGCGCAGCAGCTCTTTCAGTTCGGCTCAGGCAGGGTCACTGCTGCCAGGCTCAGACAGCCCTAAGGGCACGGGAAAAGTCGTCTTCTTGTTTTCACATCTCATTCACGCAGTGGATAACGAGGGGGAGGGAGGAATCAGATTTTGGGTTAATTTAGCACCATGAACAGACAGCTGCATTGTCATTAAAAGTTCAAGAAGTCACCGGGGTCATCACCAAACTGCAAGATGTACACACATGCACACGAGGCACACGTCTAAGACTGGGCTTTGGCAGCCTTGCTCGGGCTCCGATTTTCCCCTACCTCAAGGATACACTTTGAGTCAAGAACACTGAACTGTTGTAGCTCTGAGGAAAAGACAGAAGCATAAAGGTACTCCCTCTGAATAGCAGTTGTTCATCCCCTTGGAACTGCTTCATTTCACACATAATATACCAGCTAAGAATAGTTACAGAGCTTTTTTTCCCCTGAGAAAAATCAGAGGTGTGGCTTACCAATGTATAGTGTCACGTTCACTGTAATATGCTGTGGGATAAGTAGAACCCCAATGAACAAAACCATGCTGTTGGTGCACACTGTTTCCTTCCATAGCTTCCTTCCACAAGCAAGGAAGCTGAGGAAGTGCAAGTGCACATTAGCAAATTCAGAAATGAGCATGTATGAATAATAATGAAAAGATAAAACCTCTAAAATGTCAAGGATTGCTATTAATAAGATTTGGAACAGTGTTAGCCTCAGAGAGTCACAAGTTGGCTTAAAAACAAAAACAACAAATTATCCAACTATGCAAAACAGCCACAGATTACATTCTCCTTGCCTCAGATTGCAGTAACATTTTCTGTTAAGGGATTTTAAGGAAAACATAACAAGACAATTAAGGATTCCCCTGCCACCTTCCAAACAGGGCAGAGAAGAACTATAATCTTGAATAGCTGAAACATTACTGCTTCTGCAGAAAGCAGACTGGCATTGCTTGGTGCTGTCAGCCTTAGCTTTGCTGCCTATATATTCTAAAACCAAAATGGATGTGAAACCACCATCATTATAGTGAAATCTCACCAAAACATAGTTTTGTTTTTCTGGGTAAAAGCATTACAGATCCAGCTTACTCTTGCTGTTAAATTGGCAGGCAAACATGCAGCTAGCTAATGAGTATATAATTCTATTCAGTGCCTGGTCTTTGGCATGGGAAATTACCCTAGGAATACAGAAACAAGATTTATTTTATTTAACACCTGTTGATCCTGGTGACTGTCCATATTACTGCATTTCAGTATGTTTGTGACAATACAGTATGTTACAGCAACTCTAGCAGAGATGTTCACATGAAGAAAAAAAGAATGAAGAGATACAATCCAAAATTCAGTGGGGAAACGACATACATCAGCATTTTGGTTCTAACTGCCCAAGTTAAGATGGGGTACTGCAAGCTCTGGTGGATTTCATCAGAGAAGGAAGCCAAGTGGGCTAAGCAACTTCTCTTAGAAAACTCTTCTGAATTCTTTCCCTCCCATTCAGGACCTGGATTTTTTTGAACCAAAACTACCTTTCCCATATTTTTCAACAGTGCAACCTAGTGATGCTTCCTCAAAGCACCACCACAGTATTTCAAGAAAAACTTTGGTCGACCTTTCCTTGTTGGTCCACATATATATTGAGGAGTATGTGCCAGAAGGAACCCTGCCATGTGCTGACCTTATGACAGTTTGATGAACAAACATTGAACCTGCACAAAAATGTGAACCCCCGGGTGTGCCAAGACAACTGCCACCCTAGAATCCTGTTCTGTCCTCTCTCCTTCTTTCTGTCAGCAGTCAGGATGTGAGTAGGCAATGTCAAATTGAGAAGAGGAGAGCTTTGAACAGCACAAAGGACAAAGTTTACGTCAATAGCCCAAGCTGCCACACTGCATAAAGGACAAACAGGAAAGCAGTTTCTGAGACAGGAGGGAAAGAAAGACCCAGTGCTTTCCTTTACCCAGCTCTTCCAACAGCCATTAGTACTAGAGGAAATCGGTGTGAGAAGGGCATGCAGAAACAAACAAGATCTTGCACTGACAGGAAGGAACCTATTGGCTTGAAAACTTTCCGGTACTAGTGAAAGCTTTGTTTCCCATACAGCCAAACACACCAGACAGGTGCGGTCTGATTCTCTCAATCTACACCATTTCTTCAGTCAATTTAAACATTCCATTGGAATAAAGGCTGGCAAGAACCTGCTTCCCACCCTGTTGGCCTCCCAACCAAACAGAAAAAGAGGAAAACAGAATACACTGGCAAACTCAAGAGATAGCTACAGTTTAGAATGCATGTGGGAGGTAGATTAGACACTCACCCTGATAAAGAAAAAACTACTCTGGAGTTGAAGTATGCCTCTGAAGAGTTTTGGAAGGAACTTAAAACTTGATGGACTGAATCAATCTCTAATAACAAGGAATTAAGATGACAGCCTGAGAAGGGAGCTTTGTCAGAGTATCCCACATCATGCTTCTGGGAGTTGTATTTTATCAGTATCAGGACTCCAGCCTAACTGAATGATGCAAATGACTCAGTATCACAGGTTCTGCTACAGTGTGTTTGATCCAAAGGTGCTAAAGGCAAAATACGGATAAGGGTCATTGACTACTTGCCACCTGATCTAGTTGAGCTTCTCTCTGAATGCCTTAAAACCTTCCTGCAATAACCTGGCGTCTCCTAAAGTACACCTAGAAGTTCTAGCTGATATTATAACATATTCTGTTTCTGTGCTTGTCTGTCAAGCTGCAAACTGTTACACAGTGGAGGAAAGCAGGATAGCTGCTTAATTCTATTGAAAATATACTGTCTGTAGAAAAGATGGAAAGAGACTTATTGAAGTCTCTTTTTTTATCTTGATCCTCTAAGGAAATAACCAACTAAATCCTTAATCCCCAACCCCTTGGGGAACAAAAAAAAAAAAAAAAGGAAAAAGTAAAAAAGGGACAGGTGCTGCTCTTCATATTTAAAAAAGTAAAACGAAGGGCTTAAGAGCTCATCCTGCCCTCACCCCAGCACAATCCTTTGCAATACTGAAGTTCTTGCACAGAAACAGCAGCTCTTGTCTTCCCATGCTTCTCTGGGTTTGTGATTTTTGCCCTGCAGGATGCTAAGGGAGGGCTGGGTATTTTGTGGCTATTGAAGTACTGCACATGATGGCTATTTAAGTGCCCCAGGGATCTCTTTGCTCTTTTATTTCCTCTTGGACTGATCCACCTCACCAAAGCATTTAAGACATTCAGTACTGCAAGTGCTATACTTTTGCATGCAGTGTGGTCTCTCAACTAGTTCCATCTTTTCCCCACCCTACATTTTCCCAAATACCAGAATTCTTTCAGCTTTCAGTTCTGTGCCTCATGTAGCACATTGTTTATTGGAGGAAATTATTTCCATAGAAACAGACCCATGTATCCTAATCCAGAAGTGACCATGATGAACACAGAGAATGCTTCACTCTTCAAGAAATTTAAAGCAGGGGACCCAGCAACCTCACACTTCACAAGGTAAAGCAGAGGACACAGCAGTCACTCACATCACAAGAGCTGGTCTAAAAGCTCTTTCATACTGTCACCTCAGATCCTTTTTATCTGCAATGTGCATTTCTCTGGACCTATGAAAGGCAGGCGGGATATTTATAGCAGTGTCAGAGAAGGCAGGAAGTAGGGAACTGGGGTGGGTGCTTGGAAAGTGTATAAAGGGCTTGGAGCACGGGGGTCAGCCTGGAACTCCATCCCCGAAAAGAACACAGAGCTGAAGGAGAAGTGGTTTTCCACAGATAGCCCCTGGCTCACTCCTCCTCTACCTGTTCCCTTTCCAACACCAGCCATTTCCTGTCTTTCAAAGTTAAGCTGAAGTTTTCCATTCTGTGGTTTTCCTGTCTTGGTACAAGCAAGAACATTTTTTCTCTTATATTTTAACTGTTTGGAGACCAACAACAAAACCTGCTCAGTGGAGGGAAAGTTTCCTATTTACAGCTGATATATGAAATGTGAGAGGGCTGATTAAACATCAGAAGAGCAAGATCTTTGCTTGTTCGTGTATTCACTGAGCATGAGAGACTGAACTTGTTGTCTGAACAAATGCTCCAGCGCTCCTCTATAGAAAATTAGCGGACTAACATAATGCCAGCAGGCCTCCCTGCTGACTTCAGTGCAGCAACACCCAATACTGAGGGAAACACAGAGAAAAGGAAACAGATGTTGAAGTCTCCATTCTGTAATTACAATGCAGCATGAGGGAGTTAAAATTCAAGTCCTTCATTCTAGGCCAGCAGGAGCTTGGGTCATTTGAATATAGCCCTGTGAAATAGAAGTACTCCTGCTTCCTATGGGCTGTTCTGTGACTTTTTTTTTTTTTAATGAAACAGTAGGGAGCAGTAAGTAATAATGTGTTACCTTCATGCTGTTGCACCTGGTGCAGTCACTGCTACCTGCTCAAGTTTTGTGCAAATTTAGTGCAATTTATAGCTGCTTTGCTGAAGTACCAGTGATCATGCAGGCCAGCAGAAAGCTGGGCTTTTTCATGTCAAAATCAAGGAATTAAGAAAGGAAAAATCTATGAGGTCTCTTTTTGCTCCTTGGGCCCTTTAACATACCTTTTTACCTCCCCAATAAACTGGTTCTAAACTCTTATGAACCAGCAGGATTACAGAGCTTTGACACTTTAGAAACAGACAGGTAACTAAGGAAGACTGTAGATTTTTTTATTAGTGTGTATTTTTGCCCAGGATCAGTAACAATGTGTTGAACAATGATGGCTCTGCCATTTGCACACTCTCTATCTCCTGGCTGTAGTTACTACATCACATATCTCAAAAGTACCTTTAGACAGCATGTTCTATATGGCTTAATTTCATTTGCTTCTCCTGCTGCTCAATGTGAATCATTTTCCAGCTAAGCAGTATTTTCCTTATAACTCACCTGGCAAAAATAAAAGACCAAGCCCTGCACACACACCCATGCAACCTGCATTTCTTGAAGGGCTATTTGAAGGAACTTTGCATTCATCTGAATGGAGGAAGGCAACAGCTTGACTGGAGTCCAGACAGAGTAAAGGGCATGTGCTCCATCCATGGCCAGTCCACACAACCAGGTTTTTTTAAAGCCTAAGCCTTGATTGCCAGTCCCAAATAAACATGCTAGGCTGTTAGGGATCAATCAGTGGAACACCAGATTGTTTTATGGGGGTTCTCCTACTTAAGTGTTCCCTGAAGCCCAAGTACACACTGACTCTTCCAGATGGGTAAGATCCACCTAAGGCATGCCCCACATAGTTGCCATAGCTCCAGATGGGGCGGCCTGCTACGTGTCACAGTTACTGACTCCTCCCAGCTTGACCAGCCTGCACTAGTTCTTCACTGGGGCTTCCACACTGCACCTCTACCTTCTCTAGGACTCCTTCTCTCCTCCTTGTACTCTGAAATAGTCTCTGGAGGGCCTTTGCCACTCCTGCAGCTCCTAAATACCTTCTCCTGTTACAGCTTTCCCACTGAACCTATCGCTGTGGCCATTCTCTTCCCCAACCTGTAATAAAGACAGAAGTTTTCAAAACTGAGCCCACTGACACAGACCTCTAGTTCCCCACTAGCACAGCCCAAGACCATATCCCTTAAGTTAACAATGGCCTCCCCATTCTCCAAGCACTGCTCTCTGCTGGTTCTTGACATATTTCTGTCCAAGGAGTGACACCCCAAACCA
The DNA here is from genome assembly GCA_013390045.1 of Picathartes gymnocephalus. Taxonomy (NCBI): domain Eukaryota; kingdom Metazoa; phylum Chordata; class Aves; order Passeriformes; family Picathartidae; genus Picathartes; species Picathartes gymnocephalus. The sequence continues at coordinate 9,759 of WEKY01044635.1, forward strand.
CCTCCTTTCTTCCTAAAGTAAAAATGAGATTGTACTTCGCAGGCAAACCATAGCTGATTTTTATGAGGTTTGATATAATTTTTTGTATATACTATTTAGCTAGAGTTTTATTGTCTGTATATTGTTTCTAAGGGCTCAAATTTCCCTTTAGAAAGGTCTTATATAAACACTCGCAGGAATTTGGACTATTCATAGTCAACATTAATTTTAGCACCACGCAACTCAAGAGACTTCTGTCTTGTTTCCAGAAGACTCCCACTATCTTTTCTAGCTGATAGAAATTTTGAGTAAATAAAGTAATCAGAGTTACATGAAATTACTTTCATTTTTATGTTATTAGACACTGTCAGTTAATGCACTATATCTTCACTCTGGTTGCTCAAGAAAACTACTTCACATTACAGTAGAATGTTAACTTTCTTTTTGACAATGGCTTTTAAGCTCTCTAGTATTTGTAACATTCCTCTTAGAAACCTGAAATGATCAAATCAAATCCAAGGTGGTGAAATACTAGTGAGACAAGTGGCAATGCACCTGCCTTACACAGAGCATGAGGCTTACAAGGCAGGTTCAGTACCTCCCCCCATATGCATTACTAGGACAGATTTTAGATTTTGTCTAAGAGGGTGTAAATCCATTTAACCTTGGTCTCATTTACCTCAGGTCCAGCACCAGCCTAATACTTTCAAATAGCAGAAATTTGAAATTCACACTGTTTAACACTCTTTTCTCAAGCTATTCCAAAGCAGACCCAGTTTAGCCCTAGTTTTAAATAAGGCCCTAGCCCAGTATGGGCAAATAGCACTGCTAGTCATGTCACTGGTGAGCAGAGAAGTGATAAAGCCCCAGCAGTGTGTACCCCTCCCATTAGCCCGTAGTAGTTCTATACAGAGCGTTACCAAATAGGTTGACCTTCAGACCAGCAATTTGCAGAGTGCCACAAAGCTGTGGAAAAGCTGAAACAGTCTTGGATAGTTTTAAATGTAGTCAGCTGCTATGATCAGCCTGGTCTCAGAGAAGTCTGTGTAAGGAATAGTTAGCTTAAAGAGTAGTAAGAGTCCAATAAAGTTCTGCCAGTAAAATTTCATCTGAATGAAATGTCACATGTGGACATTCTTCAGAGGTTTAGATGAGCTACAGTAGGCCTTTAATGAACTCTGCATTTACTTAACTAATTGGTGCTTGAGGGCACAGTTTTCCTCTCATCTTCTACACTACGATCATTTTACCAGTAGAATTTGCTTTCAATTTATATTATCATGTGAAAGACAGAATCATACCCTGAAAGTCTAGAGCAATAAACAGCAAATTAAAGCAAAAGCCTCTTCATCTTGAAATGAAAAAAAAAATATCATAATTATAGGGAAACTCAAACACAGGCACTGCCAACATTATTAGGACTGAAAATAAGTCCTTAGCTTAGTCTGGTTCAGAGCTGGCAAATATAGCATGCCTGGTCTTGCCTATTAACTCAAACCAAGCTGTCCGCTCAGCTCTTACAAACTCCCAGAGAGCATCTGGTGGAACTTTCATTTAATTCCAAGACCTCCTGCCCAGACCAAACAGGCTCCTTCCTTCAGTGATGCACGCTTGGTTGAGCTACATAGGAACACCACATCGTATTGGAGCTGTGAGGAAAAAGAAGTATGGCTTTAGACAACATTGTTACATCATAAAACTAAGATTCCATCTTACTAGTTCTAACATCCAACTTAGGGCAAGGTGACTCAATGAGTGCTCCTACTAAAAATTCTTGGCCCCACCCACCCTGGCTGGGATTGCACTTGACTACAGAGATCCATTTCATCAGATGCAACTCAGTTGCCACATCTAAGAAACTCTGAAAGTGCAGGACTAACTGTATTAGTCTCTTGGAAAAAGTAAAGACCACTGATGGAGCTGAGAAGGAATTTGTCACCTTGTGCCACTTCTCCTATGGTCAAACAATCAAATCTGCTCATTCTGAAAAGTAGACATGAATAAGGTGGGTCCTTCCCAAACCCAGATGAGAAACACTACTACTGCGTATGGCTGTATATAACTATGTTCCCACCAGCTCACTTCTTTCCAGAAACATCCGAGGACCAATTGGCAGGTGGAGAGTTCTAAAGAACATGTGGGAAATCAGTGAAAATAAGAAGGGAAGAAATGCCTGCATAAAGCAAGGAGCTCCAAGGCTTAAGGTTGGAACATCTGGCTCTCTGCTGGCTCAGAGGCCTTGCTGGAGATACTTCCTACAGGAAATCTGGAGTAAGCATATGCAATAATAAAAAGATATAACATTCTGCACTACATCTTCCAAACAGTAACTTCCACCACTTTCATTTTTTAATACATACATTTGGAGAAGTGACTAACTCCAGGTCTCATGACTCTTATAAAGACTAAAATTGCAAATAACCACACACACACAAAAAANGAAGCAACTTCTGTTTTTCTGTTGCCACTTCTACTAAATAGAAGAATTCAGCTGCAAGTGGCCATCTTTCTGTCAGGAGACACGACCAGTTACAAGGAATACCCTCTTTCAACAAGGTTTTTATCACGGACATTGCATTTCCATAGAAGTTAAACAAATCTCCTCCCTTTCTTCCCGCGTAAAATGAAATTTGCAGTACTTTTTAAATTCTTTTTTTGAAGCTTTATGGGATGCTTCTCAGATTTCCTGCTTCTAAAATGCCTCCAAGGGAAGTCCAGTCTAAAAATAAAATCACATCACTACTTCCTCGACAAAAGTCTGAATCCAAAGTGGATACACATTTGCAACCATTACCACAACACATAACCAAAAAAATTTGTTTTAAATTCATCTCAACTCTAAATATTGGTATAATTAAATGGAGATGGGTTATTATAACTTTTAAATCAGTCTGGCAGACCTTACCTGTCTGCCTTGAAGGCTAAGACACGCACATTTGATGTCACTACAACAAAGTAAAGAAAGCATGTTCAAAATCTCATGTACGATCAAGTGTTCTGCACATCTCTTTCAGCTTATTAGTGAGAAAGTGCAATGATCAGCTCAAGAAAATCAGTGAAAGGGTAGGTTTTCAGCTAAGTGCTTAGACTCTGGGCCAAACAAATTCACCAGTTTCCTCTTCCTCTGGTGCTTTTTTCTTGCTCTCCTCTCAGATCCTCAGTTCAAAGGATAGGAGCCACTGCAGGTGTTGTGAGCTCAGTGCTATGGGTCTAGCAGGATGGGATAAAGAATGGCTTCCACAGCACCAAGGGACCCTTAAGAACTTACCTTCACCTCCCCAGAGCTTGACAAGTCCATCTCACCAAGAGTGAGGTTACTTGGAACAGAGAGGAGCACTACCCACTGGCATCCTTGCTGATACAGTTATTTCTTCCCCCAACACGAACCTTACAAAGGAATGTTATTTTGAGCTCCTTTGAACTTAGGTAAGAAACATCTAATGGTGCCATAGCTCTTCTCTGAAGTGAGTATATGCACAAGATAGAAATAAGACAGCTGTGGACTGGACAAAGTACTTTATCACTTGCAGACTGGTTTGTCAAAATGCAGTCTGCAATTTCACATATTTTCTTCCCTTTTTTTTTTCTTTTTGAAAGGAGATGTGGGGCAGAGGGGGCCAAGCAGGAGGTGTTTTCCAAACCTGTGAATTCAACATTCAGCAGCCAAGCTCAAAAGTTCCTGCTGTTTATGCCAAAAAAAGGACAAACAAGTCCCTTTCATGTCAGCTATGTCCAGCTGGAAATGTCACAGCTTTGTCACAAAAGAACAAAGCGTGCCTGGTGTCTGTTCTTTCAAAAGGTCCCTTAATTCAAACAAAAGAAAAATATTCACATCTGGAAGAGGTCATAGGCAGAGGGCGGGAGTGGAGGAAGCAAAGTTCAGATGGCAAATCATAGCAGTTACTGTTTGTCCAATTATGGTACTGCCTCTTCTGGCACTTACTGATCCCGTTAAAGAAAGCAAGCCAAGAGATTAAACAGCAATTTTATTATTGATTGACCCCATAGGGCCAGATAAGACACACCTCTTCACTTTTGCTCCACGCATAATGCTGGAACACTCAGGCTTAGTGAAAAGACCCCTTGTGACCAGTCTAGCAGTAGTACCTCTTTACCACCCTCCTTTTTTGAATTAAAAATGTATATATATTGTTATTCATGAAGTTCAAGATTCCTTCAGAGACCACAACCTTCACTTTCAAAGGATGTACATATTGAAATCCTGCCTTTTCCAATGGGTTTATTTGACCATCTGTTTCTGTAAAGATTAAAACCTTCTAACAGCTGCAGGGTTGGGAAGCTGTACCAGAACTGAGCGACTGGAAAAAGAAAAATTAAATGTCTGGTGAGATCAGATTAAAGGAGAAGAGAATAAACTTGAGAGCAGAACTTCAGTGGTTATGCATGAAACACCAACAGTAGAAGTTTGCATTACAGTCCTCAACTAAAACTTTTCCCTTTCTTCAAAATCCAGTGCTTGTGAAGATGAAAAGCCTCTCCTAGGCTGCCACCTAGCTAGTTAATTTCTTATATTGTTTCAGGAGCTATTTTAAAATCCTCTTTTGCTCCAGCGCTTACTGCACTGACTCCTCCCTTTAGAGCTGGTATTTTGTCAGAAGTTTCAAGAGCGATAAAAACTTGCTGCCAAGTCCTTTTCTTCCCCACAATGTGTTTTATAACCCAGCATGTAGTTTAGTCTGTCTAAACACTGCACTAGTACACAGCCATCAGTTTCCATGGAGATGATTAACTCCTCCAAAGCCAGAAAGTTTTAGTGTGCTTTTTGTCCTTTCTGCATAGGAAGAACGTGACAGCATTTACCAAAATCAGCCTGCAGAAAGATCATTTTCCAGACAGTTCTAGCAAATGTAAGGATTTACTTTTGCTTCAACCCATCAGAGACCTGCAGTCTTAACCAAACTTGCATTCAAGTCATTCACCTGAATGGGTTGCTCTTTCCCCTCAAGCTTCTCTTCCTTTGCATTGCTGTGATGTCTGAAGTCATGACAGCCCCAGAGATGTCAACTTTTTTGAACTACTTTGTCTCAGAGCAAAGCCAAGGCTTGAGATATAATGAAGAGCCCAGAAGAGAGAAAGGAAAGATGAAAAAGATTTTGAACTCAACCAGAAATCAGAGTAGAAAGCAGAAAAACTTTGTGCCCTAAAGTTTAGGAGCACTGTTATATGAAACTTCATAGTTTTCTCCTAGCCACTTATGCGTCTAGTAAAAATACACTGTCAGTGTGTATTCATTATAAAAATATATTTAATACCATTTTTTAAAGTTGAATTGAACTAAAACTACTCCTCATCTATTTTAGCATGACCTAACCAGAGCACGAAAGCAGTCCTTCTCCCAAAACGCAGCTAATGAAGGCCACATGCTGCTGTCATCTTTTGCAGTGGAAAAACAGTTTCCCAGTCTTACTTTCACAGAAAGGACAATCTCCCTGGCAGTTGCCACTTAGGTGGCACACTTGTTGATGATCCCAACTATGATATGGCAACAAAAGTTTGAATACTTTAGTTTCCTGGAAAAATTTCCCAGTATAAAACTATTTTATAAATGTTTTCCAGGCTATCATCATTGAAGCAAATTGTAACCTTCCCACCACTTTTAACATGGAATGGGTTTTTTGGCACTCAGAAGCAGATACACTATATAAACGAAACATGAATTAACAGGCACAACTGTGGTTCCTGTAGAAGAACTGAAGGCAAGAGATAGATCTTTTGCTAACTTGAAAAGGCTACTGGCAGCATTCATAACAATGGGTGTTCTGCTGCAGTGAGAACTACTTTCTGTTTGACTTCCTTAGCAGCTGCCAGGAGGATTTCTTTTCAGACTCTACTCAGAGTCAGTACCATGTAGGTAACAGCAGTGCAAAGTCCCTGGCCCCTTTTATGCTGTGCTACTAAGAGAACCTACAGAGAAGGCAGGAGACTTCATTTGTGCCATCCACTTACCACTGCTGAAGTGACAGCCTGTATTTATCATGACATAGACATGTGTCCAGTAGTAGCTCAAAGGACACCACTAATTGATTCCATATACTTTGCCACGGAAGAGTTACCACGCAACAAGCATATTTTGTTACCCACCCTTAGCTACAAGCAAGCCAACAAACTTGTGAACAGAGTCTCTATTACCTCCTCCTCAGAGACTTCAGGTGCTGTCCTTGTCCCCTACCTAAAGTTAGCGTAAGGAAGAACCTTAGGGATGCTGAAACCCATAGTGGAAAACATCAGTCAGGATCCAATTAAAGCGTTTCAACTTTCTCGAAAGCGTGCAGGTTTACATACCTCCCACAGCTGCAAAGACCACAGCGCAGCATGCAGAAAGCTGGAGACACTTGGTACCTGCTTCTCCAGCCCTTCCCAGTGTCACAGGCACAGCACCACAAGCCTGTGTGAGCCGCACCTCCAACACCAGGCGCCACGGGCGGTTTCCTGGCTTGGGAAAACTCATCCTAACCCTGCCTCCTACTTCTTGTCACCAAGTTGAGGAGAAAATTTTGGCAGCCTAAACCTCCAATTGTGTTTCTGTCCTGCTGCAGGAAAGATGCCACTCTAACAATTACTGATTTGTTTAAGGTACTTGTGGGAGAGGCTGCTGCCGCCGCTGCCGCGGGACAGGGCTTGGGAAGGCTGGGCGGGGGTCCGCCACCACACGCCTCTCCTCTCACCAACCCAGGCATCTGAGGCAGCGACGGAGCCAAATCTGCTCTTGGAAAGCCAGGTCACTGCTCTCCGGTGTGACCCTGAATTCCTGCTCTATGCCCGCCGCACCCCTGCCCTCACTGCGAGACTCGCGGGACGGCGGCTGCCTTGCGGTGACAGCGGGCTGCTGCCCGCACCCCTCGGGGCCCCGGGAACTCCCTGGTTCCCCCGAGTCCTCCCGGTCCGGGCGGCTGCGGGGCGGCGGCACTTACCGATGTCGGAGTTGCAGAAAGCGTCCTGCGGATGGATGGGGACGCAAGTGCAAGCCTCCACCACCAAGTCCCGCAGGCTCCAGCTGCACAGGAACACGACAAGGAAGCTCAGCCACGCCGTCATGTTGCCCCCGATGTGCCTCCTCACTTCTGCGGAGCGGGAGGCAGCCGCTGCTGGGTTCGCCTGACTTTGTTCTTGCTCCCTAACAGCCCGTGCGCCGCGGCTGCCTGCGCTGCCTCTGCCTGCCTGTCGCTGTGCAGGGCGGTGCGGCGCTGAGGGGCGCTGAGGGGAGCTGAGGCGCAGCGCCGTGCGAGCGGAGCGAGGCCGGCGCTCCGAGTTATACCCGGCTCGCGCCGCTCGCGCTCCGGGGGCGCCGCCGCGCGCGGCCAATGGCAGCGCCGCATTACCTCATCGGCGCGAGCGCGGGGCGGGGCCGCGCCCGCCGCGCCTTATACGGAATAGAGCGGGCGCGCGGCGGGCCGAGGGGGCGCGGCCCCGGTTCTGGCCCCGGTTCTGGCCCCGTCCCGATCCGATCCGCTCCGCTCCGCTCCCGGTGCCGCGGGGCGGAGAAAGCCTCGCTCCGTACCAGCTGTGCCTCCCTCGTAGCGGCGAGTGTCCGCCCCAGGCTTCCACAGCCTCCCCCGGGTCGCCCCGCGCCGCTCCTCAGGGCACCTGGAAAACGTACGGCGGAGTTTGCGGTTCGCTTGGAAAGCTCGCCCCGTTTCCCTTAATCCATCTGGGCTGGCTGCAAACTGACTTTAAACTGGAGGAGATGGCACGCTACTCAGGCTATTCCAAAGAGCTTTCAGGCAGCGATCAGAAAACGCACAAGTGCAGTGTGCTGCTTCTTTTCCAACAGGCGGTAGAAAGAGGATGGGGGAAAAGAAGGACAAGACCTATCTGAACTGTAAGCCAGGATTTTGCCCTGACTGTTTTTAATCCTGCTCGGATGCTCCTTCTCCACCACCCAGCAATACCCCTTCTCTGGCCTTTCGGTCAGAAAGGGGTCATAAACTGCTAAATCGAAGCTGGAAAAAGCAGTGTTGTATCTACCCGGGCACTTCCAACATTTAATCTCAAAGTATGTTTTAGCAGAGCAGCTTTAGTGGAATTTATAGAAATGTCCTATTTGTTTTGTTTTCCTTTATCCCCTTTTGGAGCCATAAATTTCTATCAGCTGTAGAAATGTAAATGTTATAGAAGAGCTGGGACTGTAAGGAAGGAGATTGCCAGCTGCATGATACAGACAGCCTTATTATCCTCCAAAGGGGACTGAGGGGTGCTTAATCACAGTATCAAACCAGTGTATATTATGTCAGAGTACTTTCCACGGGGTTTACAAGACTTAAGCGCGTCTAGTTATAAATTATGCTGGTATTAAAGGCCAGGGACCAGCTGTCCTAAATTTCTGTATAGTCAGCTAAGTCTTTAGATTTACAATTTTGCTCCATCTGGGTGAAGCACAGCCTGCCTACACCTTTTCTTTAATCATACTGTCCATATAAAATTAAAATCTCCTGTCTTATGGAAACACGGGCTTTTATTTGGAGCATTGGTAGGCAAAAGTTTCAAGATGGGTGTTGTCAGTAGGGATCAAGATTGCAATGCCTGCAGTGGAAAACAGAAGTTCCTATCCTCGCTGTGACACAGACAACCTGTGTGACAGCTTTGCCTCACTGTGCTTCAGATCCCTGTGTCAGGGGATAATAGTGATGGGAGGTGCTCAGGAATGTGTTTTAGTGAAAAAATCAGATGGTGTTGAGGTGCTAACGGGTCCTATAAGCATGTATGAGACAGGGTATTAAATAGGTCGTTCAATTTAGACACGTCAGTGGCTGAATCCTTGGGCCCAAATTGCAATGAAACCCTATGCAAAAAATACTTTAGGTACTTGGGCTGTGTGTTCAAGGTACTACGAGTGAAGCTGGATCCATCAGATTGTGTGGACTGTCATTTCAGTCTCACTGGGTGTAAACAAGGAATAACTCCACCGACCTCAACAGAGTAACACGGAAGAAAAATGAGGTGTGTCTGACACTCTCATTTTTTCTTTGTTGTTGCAAAAAGTTTGATATCCACCAACATCATGAAACACCTGGCCTATCAACATCTCAAATCAGTATCTGAGAGAAGTAGAATTCTGCTAGAACCTGACACTGGTGTAAATAAGGGAGAGTTTGGCCCACACACAAGTAGATTATAATCATAGCTCCTGCACCACCTCCCTTCGCTCTCTGGCCAAGTAACTCCCCCAAGTATGTTTCTTCATTCCTATAATAACACCTTTCCTGTGTGTTCCAAGGACTAACAAGCTAAATGCTTTGTAATAAGCCTTTAAGCTGTTGGGTGCTGTGTAAATGCTGAGTGTCTATGATACACAGATGCAGGACACATTCTGAGGAGACTGAAAAACAAACCCTTTAGTCACCTGCTCGACTTCTGAAACAGGAGAGGAAGGGGCCTAGAAATTACTGAAGTTCCATAAGGCCCTCCAAGGTATGGAAGTAGCTTGTTTACAGTGAGGCTAACCAAGCTGGTTAAAATGACACCAAGTTTGTGCTGATTGCAGGAACTAGCTGGCTTTTTGGATATAATCCAGAGAAGCAATCAGATGAAAAGGAGTGACATGGCTTGATCCAAGGGCTGGGCACATCTCTTTGGACGGGATAGTGTGCAGGCTTACCACTATCTTCTATACCACCGTTTGGGAGGTGATGCAGAAATTTTTTTAGTGCTTGAATTATCATTGCCTGGAGTTACTACTCCAGTAGTAATCTAGTACCTGTGTTTGGTCAGGGCATAGCTGATTCATCTGCTTTTTTTACACTTAGCTACTCTTTTCCAAAGAGATGAACTTCTCTACAGTAGTAGGGATACAGTTATTTCAACCAGGACTGGATACTGTACTGTAAGAACAATATTTATTTTCCACTTGAAGAGTACACTTCACACACTGAAATCAGAGTGGGTTATTTTTGTAAAGTACAGGTAACTCATACTCAGGAAAGCTCAGTCTGGCCACTGGCCTGCTTGAGGCCTTTGTTAAATAGTTTAATCTGCCTGTACACTCATTTTATCATCTGTAAGTAGAGATATTCTCTGTTATCCTCTGATAATATCCTTTATATATTCAATATTAGCCTCTCCCCTTTAAGATCTACCTGCAAAGTGAATTTTGAAAAACCAGGCAAGGATTCTGAGTGTTTACTTATATAAGAAAATATTTATAATGGCGTGAGAGTAACAGAGAAAGTCAATGAAGGAACTGAAAGGAGAATTCTCTCTGAATTCCTGCTCTATGCCCTGTCTGCATGGGAGAAACTGCAAAGGGAAAAAAATTAAATAAAAACTATCATTCTGCTCCTTTGCTCAGAAAGAACTTTAAACCTTATATGGCCATCAAAAAGGTAGCATTGAAAGGAGAAAGCAGAGACCTTGATCTTCATATGAGAAAATTCGAGTTCACATTTGGTTAATGTCGCCAAATAAAGAAATCGATGTTATTCCCATCCTCCAACAAGAAACACACTGCTGAACACAATTAAGGATCTCTCTGCCTTACCGAGCAGCCACACAAGTTCACGCTGTGATCTTGTCAGATCCCGCAAGCCAAGCATGACTGGGCTGGGTCAAGAGTTGATGTGAAAATTCCCGGGGAAAGCCATGTCCCGCAGGTGTTGTTGACTGAGCAAAGTGTCCCTCTCCCGTCCATCGTGCAGGAATGTGCTCGGCAGTGCTAGGGGGCAGTGCACTGCAAGGGATGGTTCCGACCTTCGCGGATGCAGCCAGCTTCTCCGCAGTACCTAAAGAACTGACTATTTGCAAAAGGAAACATGTTAATCTGGGTGTCATATTTAAATTTCAGGAAGGACAACAACCTTCTGTTTCCACAGATACTCACATTAGTTTATATCAGGTGCATGTTAACATCATCATTTTCCTTCCAGAAGACCATCCTGGAACCAGGGGCAGAGACTGAGATATGAACTAAAAGCATGTTCATTTGTCTTCTGATCACATTTCATTGTGAGGGATGCCGGCTGCTTCAGTACAGAAGGGCTTCATCAAACTACAGCAACTGCTGGCAAAAAAAAAAAAAATAACAGGGTGGAGGCTTGAGAGGAAGAGTGAGAGAGAGAGACACCGCTACCACCTGAGAAAAATACCCTGACAAATGTCACATGTAGTGGTTGGTGACACTCCAGTTCCTCACCAGATCTTAGCTGGCTTAAACTAAACATGGCATGAATGAAATGAAGAGAATTCAACCTGCCGTTCAACAGCCCTGCTGACTCCTTAATAATATATTAGCTTCAAAGGCTTCTGAAGTAAGGGCCTTTTTCTATTTTAATTTTTTGACAGTAAATTGACTTGATTCATGAGCTTGGAAGTCTTGCCATTAGCATTCTAAGTTGTCCAGCTGACTAGTTCCTCAAAAGCATCCTCTTGTCCTAAAAACTTTTCTTGAAGTTGATGATCTTCATATCTTTTACACCAGCCCAGCATCATGCCCTCTAGGAGATCTCATTGTTTTTCTGCTTTTATGCAGCATGAGGGAAAGGATAGGTGTTTTCAGAGCTATCTAATGTCCTTTTTACAGCACACTCATGCCATCTCATAGGACAGTACAGAATGGTCATGCATTGCATTAGAAAAAGATTCTCATATTTCTTGATTATCTGCTTCTTTTTCAGTAAATTGTTTCTTTTCTTACACTGTCCTCTGAGAAAACCTTTTGTTTAAAATGTTTGTATTTGCTATGGTTGGTATGTGTGAAACAAGTTGAAAAAACTCCTATTAATTCCACCATTGTATCAGTGAATGTTATATGCTATTTAAAACGAGAAGACTCCTTCAAAAATGTTTTTGATTCTATAAATACATACCAAAAAAATTCATTTGATCTCTTTCTCTGAGGCTGCAAAAGAATTATGTCACCTTCCAGTCTGCAAGCCAGACATAGGTAACACTCCATCCCATTCCCAAGCATTTCATTGGAGGTACACCACTAAATTTTCATCAGCTCTAACAGTTCTATACAGTGTTCAGTCTTCAGGGATCCCTTCAGGGATCTCAGTGCCCACTGAGAGCAGCCAGGCTGGGAGCAGGCTGTAGGCACTATGTGTTTCCAGGAATATTACATTATAAAGGGTTGTGGAATATGAAATCACCCTCTTGGTCGTGTGGGGATCCTCCAGTCAGGCTGTGATGTGGCATCAGCTGCAGAAGAGTAACCAGGAAATATCCTTTAGCAGCCTTATCAAGCTGAAAATGCTTCCTGCATATGACCACGCTCTTTGGCCCAAATCCAGCAAAACACTAAGGCACATGTTCAACTTTAAGCACACAAGATGCTCTACTGAAGTCAACAGAACCATTTACATACACAAAGTTAAATATAAGCTTAAGTGCATTTCTGGCCCAGGGCCAAAAGACTCAGTACCATGCAGGGTTCAAGCCAGGAGGCTGTGATTAGATGGTCTGATAGAATCCGGGAGGGAAGGACACGATGTGATTTGCTTGGTTCTACCTTCCTATGCCTCATTCCAAGCAATTGATTTTCTCTCATTTTTGTTTATAATAAGTCTTTCAATTTCTCTTGTTTTGCTTTCCTGCTGGGGTAGCCATTTCCAAATTGAAGTTTTGATTTTCTTTTTTAAACCCTTCTAAACTGCATCAATAGCTTTAAGTGACTGAACAAAGAGATTTCAAATAGATGAAGTGCTTCAAAGGGTAATAAGAGCTGGTGTTCCCAGAGATTTGGAGGCTGCACTAAATACAGAAGAGAGTGAGAGCAATTGAAAATCACTTTTCTGTTGTTCCTTTGTATGAACTGGTTTCTGGCTTATGCAATGCACAGTAATTAAAATGACTGGAATGCCTTACATTTTTAAGAGAGCTTTAAGGCAGCTCTGTGGCATTGCAGCCAGCGGAGTTCATGAGCAGATTCATGGCTGCAATCGAGGTTTGACATTTCTATCCACGTAACTTGAAGAAGACAATATCTCTGTAGAGGCCTTTGAGGGGAGTTTGAGGAAGAAGGGGTAGACCCAGAAAAGCAGTAACATCTGCTCCGTGCATCAGCTCCATGAGCACCTATGGGGCAAGTCTTCCTTTTGATGAGACAAGAGCCTAAAAGTTGGTGTGGTTGTCAGAGATTTCATTGCCTTCTCTCACTGTAGCCTTAATGTCCTGCTCAAATTCAAGTGTGAGACAGCACTTCTAGGTTGTCTGTCTCTCACTGTAATATCAAAACCTCGTAGTGCCTCCTCCTAGGTACTGTACAGGAAATGTCTCTATCTGTGAGAGAGGGTTTGCATTTGAGCACTGTCCACTGTGGTTGCTGTGTGTACTTGTGGAGTTGCAAGCAGCTCCCTAATGTTTAGCAGAGAGCCTGGCAGACTGGCATGTCCCTCTGCTCACAATTGGTTGCCCTCCCTGTGATGAGGTTTGCTCTGCTTGGCAGGGGTAAGGGACTATCTTAGTGCTTTTTCATCCCCCCGGCACAGTCCAGAATTTCATTTTCATCTTTTCCAATTTTTTTTTTTTTTCTTTTTTTCATTTTTTTTTTTTTTTTTTTTTTTTTTTTTTACTGAAGGTGGCTGACCACTGCATCCCTGGTTTTCTCTCAACACCTGGCCTGGCTTTTCACAGTGATGATTTGCCACAGAGGAGCAGGAGAGCTGAATACAGCCTTACCTGGGAGGAGAGCTGACTGACCTGAAGACATGGCCTTTTTGGCACATTGAGCAATTAGATCCTTCTTCCTTCATCTCTCTGCCTCTCACCAGCCTTCTGAAGGCATGGACTGAGCCTGCTTCCTCATGTTAGCATAATCTTTCTCTCCTCATCAGAGGGCAGCTGCCTCCACAACCCCATGTGTAGGGAGGTAGAGAAAGATCCCAGGCAGGAGGCAGTAATCCTGTATCTCTTGGGCCATCCTGAGACTATCAGAGCTGCAGTCCCTCCATGTGCCAGTCTCTAGGATGTGTCACTGGTTTTAAAGCATGTTGGAATTCCCTGAAATCACCATTCTTGTGAAAAGCAGACAGAGCAGCACCAGGAGGCTTGCTTCCCTCTTTTTGTTTGTTTAATGAGCCTAGAGATAGTGTTGGGCTGTCAGGTGTGAAGGACGGGTGTTTTCTTTATCTGCAGAACAGGTGTAAGTGCAGGAAAATTGCTGTCTTGAGTAGCTTCTCCCTGCACAACCTTCAGAAACTTCCTGTAAAAATAAGCCAGTCTCTTCATCCACATAGTGCAGGTGCTACCAGTCTCTCACCTGAAACTGCAAATTAAGGTATTAGTTACAAGGACAGTCTCTAATGACAAGGACAGTGTCCCAGCAGGGAATGAACTCAGTGATTCCTGTCATGCATGCCACCACACAATGTGTTCCCAAATCAATGCTGTATTCTAAACAGTAGCTGACTGCTCACTTACATCAGGCCCTTCCCTCAGACTCATGGTCCCAGCCAGGAGAAGCTGGGGAATTTCCGATCTGAGCTTTCAAGGACAGATCTCTTTCTTCTCTAGAGCAAAAGGCAGCACTTCAGTTTCCTCACTCTTTTGGAATTTTTTCTCCATAAATCTTGGCATATGGTGTGAGACAAAAGACGAGGAGACGGCAGATCTGCAGTCTAAAGCAAGGACTCTTATTTGCTTATTGTCTTGTTCTTCCCAAGTGAAGAGTAATGCATTCCTCAAATGAACTTTTCAGGTCAGCAGTGTGAGTTCCACACCTCATGTATTAATGTCAGGAGTGAAAAAATCAGTGTTTGATTTAGCACATATGTGCAAAAATAGTATTCTTTCTCCACTGAAGACAGAGGTAACAATCCACAGCCCCTCTTCCCCTTTCCTTTAATCTGACAGCCTCTATCCCTTTTCTGTGCCTTTTTGAGGGGTGCTTATGAGGGCTGTTTCAGTGAGAACTGCCCAGAGCTGGCAGGAACCAGGCAGGTGTAGTCTGTATGCATAGATTACATTCCAGGAGTTGAACTGTGAAGGTACCAAAGTTTGACCATGTGCTCTGAGCAAGAAAACACCTCTCTATAGCTTTGCTCTTAGTAGCTGTGCCACTGAATCTCTCACAGAGTATTGACCAGGGGTTTGACATTATCCCAAGCACCCTGCTGTGGGATCCTGGACTGCTCCAAAGCAGTGGTTCATCTCAAGTGTTAAGGGGTTGGAGTGGTAATGAACAGTTCTAGCAGTAGCAGGTGTCCAACAGTAGCTTAGCACAGCACATTCTCTCTTCTCCCTCTCCTCTCCTCTCCAAGGTAACTGCAAGAAGAGATTGAACTCTCACCACACAAGCCAGGCAGGCAGAAGGGTTCTCCCTAGAATACACCCAGCTGAGGTCAGTGAGGAAAGTGCTTCAGAGTAAAAGTTATGCAATGTATGGGAGGAATATACAGATTTAATCATGAGATAATTAATGGAAAATAATGAACAAAGGGCTGAGCAGCTGCAGTTTCTACTAACAGAGATACGATTCTCCAGCACCTGACAGTACAGAAGAGAGTAGAGAGACAAGCATTTTATGTGTTTTCATTTAAGCTGTGTCTTTATGTTCCCTAGATTACAACCCAGCATTTTTAACCAAAATCTTGCTTCCTTTTCCCTCAGTGCAAGTTCAGCAGAACCACCACAAGACCCGTGAGTGGAATGGGAAGTCAGGGGTGGAGGTCTGTTCAATGCCAACAAATCCTTAGTGCAGCTAGGATAGAAGGCACTCATCTGGTCTCCCTTTCCTCAGAGGACAGCTGTGGGTGTACCTACTGAAGGCATTTCAATTCTCCCTCCCAGTGTTGAGATTGAATGAGCTACTGCCGGAGGAAACCTTCTCCCATTGATACTTACATAAAGTCATTTTTGTGCCAAAGAAGCAGGATCATCAAGAAGAGCACTGTCTGTCTCATGAAAAGAGAAGGCACAAGCTAGGAAAGGAATTTTTTACTTCATTTGAAATTGATTTCCCTATCCAGAATAAAACTTCACTTTTGAACACCATATAGAATGGCAACTTAACCTAGAGAGGCTAATAAAGCATAAACTGTGTATGGATGTAAGCAATAGCACTACAGAGAGCTGGATGGAGGAAACCAATACTCAGTCCTAGTGAATGCAAGAGCATTTCCTCCTTCTCCTGCTCCTCCAGAACTTACCTCCTTAGCTTAGACAATATCTCCAAGTCCCCTAAGGTTTTTCCACAAGTATCAACGCAATTACTTCTAACAATCTTTTTATTCTTTTTCCCCTGAAATTATAATCTGAAGGATTAGGCAGTCATAGGCATTTGGGTTTATTTTGAGAAAAGGCTTTTAAAAATAGGAAGGGGAAAATAGGAGAACCTGGTGCTGCCAAAAAAAACTCAACGTATTCCATCAGGCATTTCTGGGAAGAAGGAGGGCAGGCAGCTTTTAAAGCCATGCCCGTGGATGCATGTAAGGGATAGTTCTCAAAGGATTCCCTTAATCAGATTCTGAAGAAGATGGGCTGTCTCTCTGTAATTCACTCCATGTCTTATTCTAGCACCATATGCTCTGGTCACATGAAGATTTACAGTCTCAAATTTACTGGCCTCAGAGAATCTGAAAGAATTATGCAAGAAATCATGTTCTGTCATAACTGAGGCCTCACACAGCCGTGCTTCCTAAAGACTGCTTCTAACTCGATATATGGCCCCTCTAGGGCTTTGTAAGCCCTTCTAGGGAAGAGGGAAGGGGAGGAAAAAGGGGAGCTGCTGATCATTGCCATATGTGAGAAGCATCCCTGTCTGCATGTGGGTGTGACGTTGTCACAGAGGCCAGGCTCTGCAGAGCCCCCCTGTTTCCTGTTTCCAGTCAGAATCTTGCTGCCAGACCAGGAATCCCATATCACTCTGTACTGCAGTTACAAAAGAGGAAAATTAAGGCCAATGGAGGGGGAAGGGTGGGGGAAATCCTCTTAAATAGCCATGTAGGATGTCTGGGCAGGGATGTGAGCCAGGAGTCCTCAGAGACAGTAGAATAAGTGGGAGTTTAGCAAACAACAATTTTCTTCCTTTGACTGGTGTTCCTCAGAGACCTCAACACTCCAGTTCTCATAGCTAATTTTAGCTATTTGTGGTTGGCCTGTTCCTAATGTTCCTTTCCTATCTCTCTCACACACACACTCAACCTTGGGATACTCTCTGTGGGCTGACAGATGACGTGGATACCTCTAATCTGCAAGTCAAATATCAAAAAAATGAAGTGGGATCATGAAACTGGAAGCATAATTTCCTTTTTTTCCAAATAAGGCAGATATATTCATATTAGGAGTTCTTAGCATACCAAGTTTATGAGGTTTTTTTAAAGTATAGGAGGGGAATGACTTATTCTTTAAAATTTTATGGTAACCACCAAAGATGTTATCATCCCATGGACACTGCCTTTCCTATGCAGACTGTGACTGATATGCTTTCATTATTTTTCGGCACAGCTCTTTGTTAGAAAAACCAAAACCACACTGTCCCAAACACTGTACTGATACATAACAAGCAGGATGAGTCCCTGCCAAAGGGCACTGAGTACATGTTAGAGAGAGTTTAAAATGAACATAGGGGCAATGAATGTTCCGTGCCAGGAGTGAAGGAGCTGGCAGCATGTGGCATTCGTACTGCAGATATCCCATTCATGGAACTCTGAGTCTTACCTGCGTTACACTCCGGTGGTGAATAGATGTCAATGCTTTATCTCCCCTGAAGTTTAGTTTGTCATGAGTCTCATGTCTAGAGACACCACAGGGTACAAAAGAAGGGTAAAAGGGTAGGGATGACTCCTGCTTCAACCAAATTTTCCCAGAAACATAAGCAACAGGTGGATCTTTTTCTTCCTCTAAATTTCAGCTAGATTCCCTGTCCTGATTGCCCCTCCTCTTCACAAACAAATCGGTAGAGGATGCTCTGCAGGTGCAAAGTGTGTGCTCTAAGTGATGGAGGTGTGGGACTGTGGACAGTAAAAGGGCATATGGGCCCTTAGATGCTGACTCTGCTCTGTAAGAAAATTTGGTTCAGGACCTTATTTTCAGTTAATGGATTTAAAACGTCTTAGAGTCAGGTGAGGAATCTGGAGAAACAGATTAGGAGGAGGAAAAGGTAGTTATTATGTCTCTCAAGGATAGAAAACCAGTATTCCTTGAGCTGTCAGAGGCCAGATTTACATTATTAATTAGGCAGACACCTCTGGTTTTCTGTTGGCTCAGAAATAAAAACTGACTAGGGTATCTTGGACAAGACTGCCTATAGCACCCTGTTCTGGCTGGGAGGAAGCAGTCAGTCTGCACATAAAACAGAACTCTGCACATAGAACAGAACTTTCCCGGGAGCTCTGCTGTTGCTGAAGGTCCCTTAATTTTTAAGAAGTGTTGGCTGCTTGTTTCACTTTCAGACAGAGGTAAGTCCTGCCTAAACTGAAGGAATGAATGGGGGGAACCTCCCCCCTACACACCCCATCTACAGGTTGTCCTAATAATCCCTGAACAGATGGACCATGGTCATGTGAGCCCTTGAAACTCTATCTGTTTTGCAGGAGTAGTGGGTGTGGTGCTGTGGCCATGGACAGATATATGTGTTGCCTTTCACAGAGAAGCTCACTGTCCTCCAAAGACTGAATATCAACAAAACCCTTCCTGTGGGGACTTCCAGTTCTGCCCAAGCCAGCTGTAAATTCCTTTGAGGCTAAGACTAAGAAAACTGGAATCCTGGGAGGGCTTTGGTACAGTCCCAAAACCATTTCCACTGAACCTTCCCAAAAATATGGTTTCTCTGACCCAGGAATGTGAGCTCTGTAACAATGCAAAGCTGAAGTCCTAGACCACTGGAATTAACCAGTATTAGCTCATTGCGTCTTTGCTCTCCGTTTGTCTCAGCTAATCTGAAAATCATTGTCCCTTTGGGACACAGACTTGGTTCCATTTTTGTGTAGCACCTGGCATGATGGGGATGTTAGTAATTTGAGTGAGGTGCTACCTCTATATAAACAAAAAAATTAATGGGATCCCTAGTTTCTCTCCTTGCTGCTTTTGAGTTGATTATGTAGGAGTAAATAATGATAAAGCATCTGAGTGAGCACAGCAGAGCTAACGGCTGCTTCAGCCAGGAAATGCCTGAGGAGCAGGGAAAACAGAGACTGGAGTATAAATTGCCATAGCACAGTGGAACAGAAGCCATGAGCTGGTACAGACTGTCTGAAGCAGGAGATCCCAGAAAAGTAGTTATATACACACAGAGAGCTCCTCCGCTGGTCCCAACAAAGCTAGAACAAAACTACATTTGCTCTACAGCAGGTGAAGGTCCAGTCCTCCAAACCCAGGACAGCTGGCCATCCTGAGCACCAGACCTACCAGCTGCCTCCTCACTTGCCAGACCTCCTGCTTTTGCATTCTGTCTCTCACCATCTGTTTGTCCTTTTTATGGGAGAGGTCCCTTCCAGTTGTCACCCTCTGCATGAACCAGTTGAAATATTTGCCTCCCCTACTGTGACAAGTTTCCTTCACAATTTTGTGCTTTCATTGCATGATACAATTCCTTTTCTGAATGAACATTTACAGTCTTCCCCTTTTAAACACAGAGGTTCTGGAGACATGTAACACCTCTTGGAGCAAATGCATTCCCTAAAAGTCTTCCCCATGATGCTGAGGCCCCAAATGTCAACATTCTTTCTTCCAAGGATAGGGAATGTAATCCAGGCCTCCCTGCCTTGCCTGTGGTTTCTCTGTTGCAGTAAAGTCTCCAGTGAGCAGACAGCCAGAACAGCCACCAGCATACCGGGAAGGGCGTGTGAAGGGTGGGAAGGAAGAGTGGTGCACTACATTGTGTCCCAGGCATGTTTAGTTGGCAGATGGTCCCTGAGGGACTGCTGGATGCCGGAGTATATTTAGGGCAGCTTCTGGGCTACTTGAGCTCACACTGAGAGAGGTAAGGCAAAATCATGCAGCTGCACCCAACTCCTAGGGACTGTCGTCCTTCCTACTACTTGTGAGCAAGGTCTGAGCAGAGCAGAGAGAACTGAGACACCATCACACCACTATGCACAGCAACTTCTCTGCCTCTTCCTACCTGCCGAAGTAGGAGGGTGGGAGTTCCAGTGAAAACTTTCTTCTGGAGTGAGGAAAAAGACAGATAAAGAACAGCCAAGTGGTTTGCTGTGCTCACACTCCTCTTTGCATCCTAAACTATCCTCGCAGACTGACGTGAATGATCTTATCAACTTGTGCTCACATGAAATACACACAAACACAGAAGTGGGGAAGGCTGTCAGGGCTGTTCCCAGCTCTAAAGCAGCCCTTTGACAGGACTAAACTGGTTGGTTTTTTTCTCCCCAGATGAGAAGCTGGTCAACACCACCCCTAAACTCACCTCCACCCCCAAACAGCTGTTTTGCCAAAGGGTGGAGAAGCAGACCTCCTGACTGAGGGTGGAGCAGCTTGAAGGGGAGGAAAGCAGTGACTTCACTTCTTATTAAGTAATAGCAGAGCGGGGTGTGCGTCACTCTGAAAAACAAGACTTTGGGTGGGGACAAAGGCTCTCTGCAGCATCTTAAGCATGGAGCCTTCCCCTTTGTGGGAAATGAGCAGAATACACCATTCTGAAGAGAGAATTCAGAAAGTCAGAGACGTTGAGCACCTCATAATCTTATTTAAGGGGATCCAAGAAGAGCATCAATGTGAGAGGGCTCATAACAGCGAAGGTCGTTTGGGCTAGACTTTGGGAAACACCTTCCTCCAGCAAGAATAGAGAAACATGGGAGTAGATAGAGTCCCTGTGAAAAAAGCAGCCCGTGGGGGTCAGCATTCATGGAGGGCAGATGGCACTAGAGCCTCTGTATAAATACCTGAGGGGTGATGGGAGAATAGAAACAAGGTGTCTTTGTGATCACAGAGAGTTGCCTGCAAGAGGACTGCTGTTCTTAGGCTGGAGACAGCTTCCTGTCACCCTGTTCTAGTGAGCAAGTATCACAAGATCTGGATCTATCTCCCCAAATAATGCTTTCCCTGCAGCTGATTCCTTCAGGGCTGTATGGACAGCCTCAGGCCAGTCTGTTGCATTCTCTCTGCCTGATTCAATTGGCTTCTGCCAGTCCTGACTACTGCTGAATCTCTCAGGCTTGAGAGCAGTCTGGTATGTTAGACATCATTCCAGGCTGTTCTGAGCAACACAAGAGTTATAAGAAGCAGTCCTGGACTCCAAAGGCTTCAAATGTAACAAATTTTTTCACAGTGCTGATACTGTTCATACTGCTCTGAAAGCGCAGTTGCCAGAATGGCCATCAGAACAGAAGCTGTTTCACAGGTGGCTGTGGCCCAGCTGTAAAAAGCCTTCCCAAAGGCTCTGTGCAATCCTTGTGGCACCATCAGAGTGTACCTCTGGCCCCATTTACAGTGGAGACATAACCAAAGGCACTTATTTCCTCTCCTAGGCTTCCCAGGTGGAACTTGGAATGCCTTGGCAGTGTCCTAGAGAGACGTGGCAGGGTGGGGGCTCACCTACCTCATTCCTCTGGCTAGCACAGGGAACTGCAGTGCAGCGCATCAGTGCTGGCGTGTGCTTCACTTGTTGGGCATTTACCCAGGATCTTTCCTGGGCGTGTTTGACCTTAGAAGCTCAGGGTGTTGGGTTTAGACCCCTGCTACCACTCATATGAGTTATTTTATATCCAGTTTGTACACACCTTTGCATCCTGCAACCACACATGGTGAGCACATCTCAGATGCAGTCAGGAATTCAGGCTCTGCCTAGGAGAGGTGTAAAAGCTGCCAGGCTGACAAGGGTTCAGGCACTTAATGCTTTTTCCTGTATATAAACTGAAACCCCAGTTTTGTCATACCAACCTCCCAATGACTCCTCATGCAGACTTTCACTAGAGACTCATCAAGTCTGCAAAGAGCTCAAACACAGGCAGTAAGCAGCTTTCCCCACCACTGCCTCAAGTATACAAGAAGGAAAAGATAAAAAATTAAGGAATGAATAAATGTACCCTTCCTGCCAGTCTGACTGACAGCAGCAAGGGCAGTTCAATTTCATTAATCAACAGAATTTTGTGTTCCAACTTCCAACCTGAGCAAAATAAATTAACCGAGTGTTCAGAGAGTTCCTTGCTCACAAATCATAAATGGCTTAGCAGAACAGCACTGTTTTGGAAATAAAGAAGAAAAGGACAAAGGAACAGAAACAAAATAACAGGCATCCACCAGCTCCCAAAATGATACTTGCCAAAGCCCTTTCTCAGTGATTGCTGGCACAGCTGCTAGAGCAGACCATTGCTCCCCTGGTCTGGAAACAATTCTCTCACAGCTGACAGTTCAGGGGGACTGCCACACACCTGCTGGGTAGCAAAGGCTTCCTCAAGCTGGAGCTGACACGGGGTAGGAACCCCAATCAGTCCCTCTGGGTTGCTGCTTCTTGCAGCTATTCTAATTCTTTTAGCAGCTCCTCTTAAGTGGGTGCAGCTAAGCATCTCCCACCACCTGCAGTTCCTGTTAAGCACTCCTAAGCTTCACTGGGTCCTGGCTTTTTGCTCCTCAAAGACAACAGGCTTTCCTGGTCCTCTAGTTTGCTGTATTTTTATCAGCCAAGACTGCAAATCATTACATGAAGCTAAGGGTGGTCCTCTACTACGGCACAGCTAGTCCCAGGTTTTACACTTGGTCATCCTCATTATCCTCATTTTGATGATGATGATGATGATGTTTTCATACATAAATCCTCCCATATGTGCTAGCATATGTTGATCAGTATTAGGCCCACCTCTAGGCTTTTTCAGCTCTTTTCTCTCCAGCTGAGACCAGTAGAGCAATTCTGTCCCTATAGCTCTCCATCACTTTGGGCCTCCTTGCTGGTGAGCCAACAAAACAGAAAGGAAAACACAGTGTCCAAGTTAGTTCCTTGTATCTTGCAGTTCCTTGTATCAGCCTGAGCCTCTCATTAGGATTCACAGACTATATTAGTTGTCTTATATAAGCCTCAGGACAATCTTCTGTTTATAACAATTTAAGATCCTACTGTTGTATTTGTGCTGCAGATGAATGAACTCAGAAGGGCTAAGGCATGCTAGCAAGTCTGTGAGTTCCAATGCTTCTCCACCCCTTCCCTGTTTTCTTAGAGCAGGCACTATTCCCTTTTCAAAGCAGGGAATTAGTAATACTGATGGGGGAATGTGTCACCCCTGCATGCTGAGCGTGACTCACAAAGTCAATACGACCTCAGCAGCTGAGGGGAACAATGAGTTGTGTTCTCAGTTACGCTTTTTTTGGCTGCACCATCACTGGAGCCCAGAACAAGGGCAGTGATGTCATGGCCATAGGCTTAATGTGTAAGTATCATATACAACACTACAAGCTCTCTGTGATCTGTTACTTCCACATTAATGTAACTTGGGGCATATACACACACAAATAGTTGCCAGAGCCAAGAGTAAGTCATTTGGAACAGATTATTTTATTTCAGCCTTTTAACAAGAATGCTTGTCAGTCTCAACAGGCTCATTCTGCAGAGGTAGTACCTAGCTCAGTACTGAGCTATATAATTTAGTCAAGACCTCAGCTATAAAGACAGAAGTTTGGAATGTAGAAATGGGCAGACAAGAATCCTGCTAAAAAATAGCTTACATTTTTCTGACAATTAGCCATTGTTGCAAGTATTTATATAAATAAAGAAAAAGTAAGAAAATGTTCTGAGGCAAAGAAGGAAATTACTCTCAACCGTTTTCAAGAAAACTACTTTGAAGCATTTTGTGCACTTGTATTTGAACAAGACGTTTCTCCATTAGCCTCTGAGTGGAGTGGGGATTGTTCCTTCCTTTCAGAAATGTGCTGTGTGTAGCAAGCAGTCTGTAAGAGGAGCCAGTGCAGGAGGGGGTGTAGAGCTGAGCATACAGTGACACTGTAATCAGAGGCCAGCCCCTGGGTCACGCAGGCGAGCTCGAACCCGCTGTAACCTGCCTGGAGTGTGTGCTGATAACCGAGGCTGTGGAGTTCACAGGAGAGCTGTTAGCAAACACCCTCCTCACGCCGGGAACTGCGCAGGGCTGGAGGCTGCACTGGGCTCTGAGCAGCTCGCAGTGCTGTTAACACCCAGCTCGGGTGATCCGAACTTCACCTGGATGGGGCTGCAGGAGCTACTGTCCGCTATCTGCAGGGACAGCTGTGTCAAGAACAACCGTTCCCTTTGCTTTACAAAACTCTTCCCTAATGTATTGCCAGATGCCTCAGGTGACAGGGCCTGCCTGTGTCCCATGTTATGGGCCCCTTTCATCATTTGCTGGGTTAAGCCAGGATTCCTCTGCCCAGAAAAACAGGGGAAGCCCTGAGAATTCATAACACGAAACCTTATCTCAAGGGAAAAAACAGAGGCATGTGTGTAGAGGCTTGCTGAACTATGCATTCCTCTAATAGTTTCCCAACGCTGAGTACCAGTGGGACAGTCACACACTTTGCTGCATGTTCCCAACAGGCTGAAACCTTTATCTGCTGGGCAGGCTGGTGCTGGAGCCCTGCCAGTCCCCCTGGAGAGCAGCTGTGGCCCCCTCGGTTCCTGCGCCTCTGCACTGGGCAGCAGATTGGTGGAAGCTGGTGCAAAGCTGCCTGTCCGATTAAATTTGTTATTTTGCAAAAGGATTTAGCTTTGCTTGTTGGTTATTACTTAAGAAAAATCCTAAGCTGGTGCTTTAACCTGTTTTAAACCTTTCACAGGGTGAAAGAATCTAGTTCTTTTGCTTCCAAGTTGTAAACAAGGAGTAGAAAGCTAAGAGAAGGCAGAGAAAACAGAAAAGTTTTAAAATACTATTTTTCTTACATTCTTTTTGTTTTCCAATCAAAAATTATTTTAACATTTCCTGTACTAAAAGGCTGCCACATCAGAAGAGTTGCTGAACTTCACTTCTGAAAGAAATCTGACAGCAGGTCATCAGCCACCATATCAGACATACTCCAGCTCCCACACATACCTGCTGTCTCTCCAGGGATGTGCTAGTAAGCCCATCCAGAAGGTTTGTAGATTATAAAGATGATGAGAGATGTTCACGTTTCATAATTTTTCCTGTACAAAAAAAAAAAAAAA
>WEKY01044635.1:34758-76863 GCA_013390045.1 Picathartes gymnocephalus
AAAACCAACCAAAAAAAAAAAACCAAAGGAAGTTAAATCAAATAAACCACTTATTACAAGAAAAGCTTTCTATATAGAAGATTCACTCCGGCTTAATTGAGCTTGTAGGTGACTATTGGTTAAAACAAAACATTTTCAGTTGAGAAGGTTTCAGGTCAGCAGGGACTGGTAGGCTACAAGTGAAGATGACTGTAAATGTATTGTTTGAGTACAAAACTACATTCAAATACTATTGTAGTTGCAAAGTCAGGAATTGCCCATGGGAAGTGCCTATACAAGGGTTGACACTGAAGTTTTGATATCCGTTCTCTGAGTCATGCAATGTAGATAATTTGTTTCACAGGATTCCTGTCACAGAATTTCAGCAATTTAAAAAATAAACATTTCATACTTAACTTTGTCCTTCTGCTCAGTGGATGAATTTAGATCATCTTTAGTTCATAGGGTTTAAACAAAGTTCTGAGAGCAGAATGACTAAAACCCCTTTTTAGTTCATGGCATTGAGCGAGGTGTCCTATCTAACTGGTTCAGAAACATCAACAAATTTGTTTTCACAGCAGTACAGTAGATATTATGTATTTTGTAAATGAGAGGCTGCCTGCTGAAAGTGCAAAGTCAGAAGATTTGTGTACTTGAAGCAGAATGACAAGGACTTAGATTTTCCGTTTCTACCATGCTGCACTTTATATTCAAAGCACAAAGTCCAGGTGCAGTTGCAAGTGTTCGTTCGCTTTAGCAAGTCAGCTGTGGCTCAACCATTCAGGGGCTCTGGCTGCAATGCCACTTTCAGTAGCTTCCACCCTGGTCAGCAGAGCTCTTGCCTTCCCACATTGGCCCTACAGTGACTCTCACAACACATACACACACACACACTTTAAGTTTTGGGCCTGTCCTGCAAATAGGATAACCCTTCTTGGCTCCAGAGCACAGTCTGGGGCTGGAAGGTATGTCAGGCACACAGAAAGCAACGGATAGCCTTGTCACAATCACCTATGGGGAATCTGGCTAACTTGCCCAGCATCACACTGGCTGACAGGAACACTAGCCAGCTCTGCAGGACAGCAGTCCATCCCTTCAGTCCCATGATGACTCTTGCTCCTTCTGCAGTCCCTTTTCCTCTGGGGACCACTGCCATCTACTTTGCACAGTGCATGAGGCAGGGGGTACTGCAGAGAGCCCTTGTGAGGCTTTCACAACCATGAGTAGCCATCGGGTGATGCTCAAATGTTGCCCAGGTGACTTTCATCCCAGATTTCCTAGGTTTTTAAGCACTTGACTCCACGACCATTACAAAATTTTTATGCAGGCATTTTTTGTGCAATATGCAGCACCTGTTGATTTTGTTTGTAGAGATATGGTTTAGTGATGGACTTGGCAGTGTTAGGTTAATGTCTGGACTTGATCTTAGACGTCTTCTCCCACCTAAACCAATTCCATGATTCTATATAACTTCATTTAAAGTAACCTGAAGTACAAGAAGGGTGAGTAAGGGAGGAGATGTGTACCCGGACAATGCCAAGGACCAGAACCAATGCTTTCTCCTTGCCCTTTATGCTAAAGTATTTGGAGATAAAGGAGTTCGGAGGGATTGTCAGCAAAGGTTTCCCACTCTCAGAACCTGGCTGTTGCTGTAAACTGCAGAGCTGAACTACCCATTGGTTCCTTGCAGAAAAGCTGCCACGTGCAAAGTGCTATTTTCTATTGGAAGAAAATGGTTACTGTGATGTTCAGCACAGGCTCCTCTCTAACCCAGGAGCACTGCAAATATGTCAGTGTGTCTCTGCTAGACACTCAGAGCATGCATGGCAGGCTTTGCTTCATGTCACTGCCTAGCAACATCCTTTTTTTGGTCTCTCATAAGGAGAAATACAGAAAAGAAGTGACAGTTCCTCTGCAAGTATTGCCATCGCTAGGATGGTCTGTCTAGCTTCCCTCCAGCAGGACCCACTCCCAGACATTAGCTGAAGAACTCTCAAGGCCTTCCTGACATCTTCATGGCACATGGGACATGCTCATTTCTCCTGCTTCCTTTCCTGACAGCATTTCAGCAGAGGATGGGACAGCAGTGTCAGCCACTTCACTTATACTCTTGTGCACTAAGATAATTTCACCAGATCGTTGTTATCAGCTTCAGTGAAGATCTGTGTAACTAAAATGGCAGCCAACTACTAAAGGAGCTCAAACCTGGCAGAGGGCTAGCTCTTGTGAAGTTCACTAGAACAACAAACAAACTTCAGCTGGGTCATCCTTAAAATAATCTCTTTTGTTTCTTTAATTGCACTTGATTCAAGCTGCTCATTCTCAGTTTTTAGGCTCAGAATATCTGTGCCTTCCTGCTACCATTATTTTCGTAGAAGTACCTTCCGAGGCTTACACTTTTCCCTTTGTGCTGCACTGCTTCCTTCTGTCCCACAACTAAAATAATTTAGCAACATGCCAATCCCCCTTATTCTGAGCCATGCCGCTTCTTCAAAAAAAAAATCTTATTGGGTGGCAGCTGCACCATTAAAGATGTATTATCATGCATGAAAGATTTTTTCATACATTTTCTACCTGAAACAGGTAGCTCTTATTTCCCATACAATTGCAGCCTTCTCATTCTCTTTCCAGAGGCTCCTTAAAAGCCCTGACCAACAGTTTTCCACAGTTTGATGTGCCATGCCCACAGCTCAGATTTTCTTGTTATTATATCTGTCATTACTGTCTGCAAGCTACTGAAAGGCAAGCTTGATACTTGGGTTTTCTGTAATGACCTCCCCATAGATATTTCTGTGTTAATAACCATAAAGAGAATACTGCAAATAGCAGGAATAATGATAACTATAAGGTGAATGGTAAAATTACTCTTGAAATCAGCCTTAAATTTGAACAAAATGTAGTAATACCCCTTCTGGAGAAGCCAGAAGCACTCTCCCCTTGCAGGATGAAAGGAGCTAAGGAATGTGCTGGCTGGCACTGAATCCCTGTGCTCTTGGGCCTTTAATGGGTTTCCTGCTCCTGAAAGTTCAAAGAGTAATTACAGTCTCCAGCAAAAGTACAGCAAATGGAAAACAGATTCTCTGGGTTTCACTAAAATGCCAAGAAAATAAGTAACCAAAAGATGAGGGACTCAAAGTCACCTCATTGCAGCAGCTGGCTGAGCTGAAGGGAAATTTCCCTCTGTTCATCCCCAAGGCCAGAGGTAGTCCCTGCTATGTGAAGTGGGTGGTGGGAACTCAGTTTGGAGACCTATCTCCCTGAGGAGGCTCATGTTAGTGGAGAGAGATGATATCAGACAGCTGGCAATTGCCTCTGGGCTCCAGCTCCTTCACCTCTTTGTTTGGGGTTTGGGTTTGTGCCTTTGAATTGGCTTTTAGAGAGGAAAAAAAGCCAGGTCAGGGCAGCTTCCTTCACTGCAGCAAGTCATCATATATGTGAAGAGAGACTTTTCCCTGAGAAGAGCTATTGCTCTACCAATAGGTTTCTTGCTTGGTATTCAATAAACTATGCCACACAGGGCAAACTAAGTCTGTCTGAAGTGAAAAACCCTCTAAGTTGCTTTGTATCATATTTCATTTCCATCTCAGATTACTTGAGATTAAATCCTATCCTGAGTGGCAGGGAGAAACAGCTAATAAGTCTGAGCATCAGCAATAATACCAACTTTGTGCTCAAACAAGGATGCTCAGTATCCAGTGACAGTACAAGTAGGTCACCCAGCCAGCTTAGCAACAGGAGAAGCTTCTCCATTAGGGCTTAATTCTGGCACTGTTCAGTCGTACCACACTCATCTCGGATGTAGCTCAGCCCTGCAGTTCCTCAGGTGTAGAGAGGAAACTGTATCCTCAGAATTAGACGGTTGTGATGATATAATTGCTAAGGATTTCTTTGGTCATCTTATATTACAAATTGATGTTTCCTCTAGTTTTGCTTACTGTCTGCAGAGGAAGAAGGAATCCATTCTCTCCTAACCATATAGATGTGTCATTCCCCTTAACCTAACAGGAACCAAGAGAAATTGAATGCTAAAGAGGACTGGTAAGGAATGGATCAATGAATAAAAGGCCCCCTTATGACAGCTCTGACATGGATGTGTGAGGTTGTCTTAATCCCTGACCTCCTGCTAACAAATATGGACTACAGGGAGAGAGTTTGGATATGAAATATCCAAATCCAGAGCCAGGAACATTGGAAGAGTGAATGGGTTGTTTTGGTCCCATCTTTCCACACCGGGAAGAAGGACTTGCAGTCAAAATAAAATCAAAGATTAATTGATTTAATTTGTTCACCTTTTGAAACTCTTTCAATCTATCTGGGGCAGGGAAATAAGTCTGTTGTAATTAAATGTTATGACAGAACGCCAGGTAATTTTTTGTAGAAGATGTTTTGAGTTAACATGTTTGGACAACATAAGGTGAAAGTGGCCTTTTATCAGTGCAGTTTGTTGGGTCTGTAGACATTAGCTGGCAGTATCAGCTCACTGTCTCTACCCCAGGCCTCATCCCTTCTCCTTAAACTGCACAATCAATCTGAATTTCAATTTTTATAGGTAAGGAAAGAAACAACAGCAGATTGAGAATGGGAAAGCAACAATTTTGAAGCTTTCAGCACAACAGAGCCACACTATCTCCTACAAATGCCTAATTGCAGCTTGAACATGGTCTTTCCTTTATCAACCCCATACTGTTGCAAACAGTCCTTTTGGAGAATCTCTGTGAATGAATTTAGGAAACAATACCCCTGGTTCTTTGGCAATGCCTAGAAATGATAAAGCTGTGCTGTCTTCTGGGTTCTTCAATGCCAAGGTTGGAAACAATGACTTCTAGACGGGTTAAAAATCAGCTGGACCACAAAACTGAGAAGGTAGTGATGATCAAAGGCTTAGCATCTGTTCACACCTAGTAATAAGTGGTGTGCACAAGAGGTTAATCCTGTGGTCCATACACTTCAAAAACAACCTGGATAACAGAGATGTGCACCCTCAGCATATCACTGGAAGAGGCAAAATTATGACAACTGACACAACAAATGACATCTTCAACCGAGAGGCACCTCAAAGACGTAAGGATTGTAGCAATAGAGACCTCACGAAGTCCACTAGAGAGAAATGCAAAGTTTGTCACCTGAGCTGGAACGACTCCCTGCATCCCTGCATGCTGGGAGAGAACTGGCTGAGATACTGAAATTCAGGAGGTGACAGTGGATTTCAGACTGAATGAGCTGATTGTGCACCGACACCTCAAGGCAGCTGTGTTCTGCACTACATGAGGAGCAGCATGGCTGGCAGATCTAGACAAGTTCTTTTCCCTGGTGCGTGTCATTGATGAGGCTGCATAGGGCACAATGTCCAGTCTGGACATTGCAGAGGCATGGGAGGAAACTGGAGGGAGTCCAGCAGAAGTCTACCACTCTGACCAGAAGTGATCAGAGGCCTGGAGCACACAATTGGCAAGGGTGTGTTGAGGCAGGAGAAAGGAAGACTAATCAAACAGCCGGCAGCAGCTAGAAGGGTAATTACAAGCACAACAGATCCACGTTTTCCTCAGCAGCATCAGATGATACAACATTGAACAGGAGCCAGAGGAGCTGGACATTAAGAAGGAAATTCCTATAAAGGTAGTGCAGCATTGGAACAGACAGGCCACAGAGGTCATAGAATATCCAATTTAGGCAGTTTTCAGGACACAGCTATTCAAAGTTAGGGCTGACCAGATGATATGCTGGCAATAGTACTTCTGTGAATAATTCCGTGGGTGGAGTAGATGACTTCTACAGCTGTTCCCATCACAATATCTATTGTTCTGTGATTCTTTACAGTCACTAGTCAGTGAATTTGACAAGGGGATTTCCCAAAGTTCCTTGTACAGATAGAGTTATTTCCTAGCAGACTTAGATCATTGCACGCCTGACAGCTATTTTTCCTCTAAAATATGGTGAGCAGCATTATGTTAGATTTCCTCGTGCCGAGCAACATGATTCCCATTCATTATTCTGACTCTAAGTCAGCCACAGATCATACTTACATAGAACTTGAGTTTGAGGTGGATGCTCTTTGGGACTAATATTGGCATCAGTTGCACAATCAGCCTCTTCTCTAATCAGTCCTTGGTCAGAGAGGACCTCACCAGGCCATAACAAGGGATTTTAAAATCTTACATTTAAGTGAGGTTTTGAGAGCAAGCTCAGACTGTCCCTGCTGGTCAGAGACACCTTTTGGGTTTTCTCTTTGGTTCTGAGAGGCTATAAAGACATTTTCAGAGGTATACTGCTACAATAGAGATGTTGCCACAAAAATCTTGAGGCAGAGTCAATTGCCTTCAAATAACATATTGGCATCCAAAAATACTCTGAAGGCCCATGCCTGTGTCCCAGATATATATGCACCATACCTATGCAAGAAAAGGTACTTACTCAGGTGACAGCAATCATTCCTTGCTGTGACAGCTAAAATGTCAATGCTAGGTCCTCTTTTTTACCAGCGCAGTCTCTTTGTCACAGAGTAGTATCCTGGGTGAGTCCTGACTACAGACACACAACAATGACAAACAGCCAAAGTCTAAATCTGGTCACTGCAGCCCACGTTTCAGTCAATGACCCTTTCGTAAAAAACGCTGACTAGTACCAAGGCAAACCCAAACTCAAAGTGTTGCATTTTAACAAAGAATGCAGTACTTTTACTCCACTGTTTATGACTAATGTATCACAAGGGCTGAGAGCTGCTAGTTAATTTGTAATAGTATTTGTGAATCAGAGGAGGGACAGTCTTGTGGTTACGGCTGGACTGACATTCAGGATGTCTGGGTCCAATTCCTAGTCTAGCATAGATTTTCCTTTGTAAACTTTGGCAGGCTGCTTAATCTCTCATCCTCAGTTCCTTGCCTACAAATTTTTTCCTCCCCTTGGCTTTTTGGCTGTCTGATCCGTTTTAGTTGTGAAGTATTTCTATAGTTTCTGACATCCAGGAAAGTACAGAGTCACATGTTTGATGTAACAAATTATGCTTTGAGCTGCAAATATCTCTAAAACAGCCTAAAGGCTGGTGGTGTTTGCTTCAAATAGCTAACAAACATACACTTGAAGAAACCAGTCTGGACAAGTGAATAGTTAGCAAACAGAAACTACATTCAAAAGTAATTGTTTATAATGAATTCAGTTAAATACCTGCTGCTACTATTACTTTTGAAACCAATACCAGCACAGACATATTTACTACCACTTCATGGCAACCCATTTTAAGTGATGGCACAGGTTCCCATTGGTATTTCTATCACTTGCAATGTATTAAAAAAACAAGTGTTTGGATTTTTTTCTGATCATCAAATGTGAAGCAAGAATTTTGTTTTGTTTGATATTTGAAAATATTCTTTACAAATTCCTACTTTCAAGTGCTTATCAGTGATGTATCCCAGGGATGATACCTCTATCTTTCAACATAGAAAATAGTTTTTAAATTGAACCTATGGCTGATTAGGTTGCATTGCAACCTGAAATTTTAAAAGGTTGATTGAAATGTCAAGAAAATACAAATCTGGACATAATTATTTCTATCTTACTGTCCCATTTCACAAGAACTCTCTTGGCATCAGGAAGTCTAGATTTAAAGAAATAAAATCAAGAATAAGCAAGTAACATTTTATTCACTTGGCTCTCTGGACTTCAGAATGGAAACACATGGATCTCAGGGTGTTAGAACTAAAACTTATTTTCTGTTCTACCAGCAGCACCCTATACCATTACAGACATGTCAAAAGCTGTCCCCCCAAAAGAATGAACCATACATATAAATACAGAATGGGGATTTAATTCAAAAACAATGGCAGACTAATGTATGTGTCTGGAATCAAAGAGAGAAGGTAGATATCTACAGAATTCAATCCAAAGATGCCGAGAGAAAAATACTGACAAAGAAAAGCTTCTGTTTTCCTATCAGAAATGCAATAATCGGGGTAAAATCCATGTACAGGACATATGAGTTTTTTGTATTAAGCAAGAAAAGACTGTGTGCACAAAGTCCAGCAATGCAGTCAGGTGAGCCCTCATTGAAAATGGTCTTTGTGCATATCAGGCATCTTTCATTCTGAGCTGGGGGAAGCCACAGGTTGGAGTTAGTGGGACAGTGTCTGTTCTGGGAAACAGCACAAGCTGGAAAGTTCTCCAACAGTACTAAAGGGCAGCTAAACCATAGAATGCAGAGGGGCTTTGACCTCTGCAGAAGATAATGTGACCGAGTGGAAAATAGCTGCATATGCATTAGCTCTGCCTGCAGCACAGAGAAGGATCCCAACAGAGGCCATTGTGCCCAGCAAATTGCAGCTCTTCATTATATATAGCTCTGAGTGCAGTACTGCCACCCAATACACGTAGCTCTGCCCCTGTAGTTATAAACCACAAAGCCTGAGGGACAAAGAAGGAAGCCCCTGGCCAAGTTTTGCAAAATTAGAGGTAGGAGGTGATTGATTCAATGAGTTTCCTAAGACTTGCTGTACTATGGTGAGAAAGGCTTACAGAGATTTTGGAAGAGCATGCTCAACTCTGAAAAAGCATTACAGGGCCTCTACAATTTTCCAGAATTTACCAGAATCTGAGGTCCTGTCAGTTGGCCACTCTTCTACATCCAATGAGCTGATGAGGATTTTTTCCCCTGAAGCCTTTGAAAGCCATTAAGAAAGTAAATATTCCTTGAAAGTACTATTCTCCCCTTTCTTTAGTTATGTTTAGAAATAAAGCAGATTCTCGTAGCAAAAAAGTTTGGAGAGAAGCTAAGGTTGTTTAATCCTCCTGCATGATCCTAGGTTAGCAGCAGAATGGTACAGCTCAGTTTTGAGAAACAATTTTACAGAAACACCAGCTGAATCCACCACCTCAAAACACGGGAAAACAAGAACTGATGGGGTCATCTGAGGGCTCAGCCTCTCTGCTGCTATATGGTGCACCTAACAACTTACCAAAACAGCAAATTGTTGAGTAAAGGGAAGATAGTAAAAGTAAACAAAATCATGCACTGTAAGAACAACGAGGTGGAAGGGCTAGCTTATTCAGTTAGACCGTTCCTATAACACAGCCATCACTTCAAGCCCTCTCAGTTCTTGGTGAAGCAGCTTCCAGTGCTGTTTTAGAGACATGCTTTGCTGGCCTGTCACAGCTGGATTGCAAGGCCTGACCCCTGCTTCATCAGGCCACACAGCATGGTCAGGCCACTAAAACCAGTCCCTCTTAGCCCATTAACCATGCCTGCAGGTTACTTCAGCTGGCCACCTGTGCTGACTTTGACAGCCACTTCTGGTCATCAGTAATACCTGTGTTGTAACAAGAACATATGCACAGCTTAGACATGCATTCACTCCATGCTGTCCAAAGAAAGAGTTTTTTAAAACAACATATTCTAATCCATCTTTTAGACTGGATTGTCAGTTCCCTAAAGCACAGCTATTGCCAAAGATGAAAGTGTTCAAGCTCTTCCTGTGCATATTTAGGTACCACTTGTTTGCCCAGCTTATGGCACATAATTAAAAGGCACAATATCCCTTCCCATTATATTTGAATTTTTTTTTTAAACTTGACTACAATCATGATAAAACCTGAAGTGCCAACTGAACAGACTCAAGCCCACCCATGAATCCCTTTCTGTCACTTCCTAAGATGGTGAGAGAGGACACTGTCCTCACCAGACCACGCATTTTTCTCAGCAGAGGGATCTCCATCCGTTCAAACCTGAGCTATTCAGCTCACAAGAGAAAGCCTGCTTTAGTAGTTAAAAGCTGTATGGTGTTGGTATTACAACATCTATAAATAAAAGCAAACTCCTTCCTGTTAATCTCTGTCATGGACGGTAACAAGGGTGGTTACATCACATGATATTTACTTGCTGGGAATCAGGCAGAGGACACACACAGATAAACTTTTCGCAGAGTTTATACACAGCTTCTCTGCTTGTGCCAGCTTTTGGAAACCACTCACCAAGGCTGGCTCTGAGCATGAGACCTTACTTCCGTCATTCCCAGGATGATCGTTTTTGTCCCACACCTGATTTCTCACATATTGGAACATCATAGAAGATAAACAGATACAGCAGAGGACCACGATGGGAAACAGCCTCACCCAGCTCCTGAGGAGCCATCAGAAATGAGTCTCTGTCAAAGCAGCATTGTTTTGACTCAGACTCTGGAGTGCACTGTGGCAGTCTGGTCAGGGCCAGGCCTTCATCCTGCCTTGAATGTAAACATGCATGAGGCTTCTTTTACCACATATTTTGGGAAGCATCAACAGCTCTTGGCAAGCAATAGGAAGGAGATGACTGAGAGGCTGCTGGCATGCTCCTTAAGCTGATGTCATCTTACAGTCAGACTAGAGCTCTGGGTGCATGCACTTAGTCACACATACAGACAGCTACCAGTCACCAAACTTTTGTTGTGGCTAAAAGATTAAACTAGTTATGTTTGGCTGGAGAGTTCTCCCTCCCTCTCAGAATTGTTACATTGCTTTCTTGCTCCAAAGGGCCAGGCAGCTGCTCCCTCAGAGCACCCAACATCCAAACACCAGGGTAAATCTGTCAGGGAGCAGCAAGAGCAGGGCTGCTATTTAAAGGGAGATGAGCCAGGAGCCAAGAGGGAGCCTTTCTAGCCAGGTCTCAGTCCCACATTGCCAGAGCGAGGTGAGCCAGACAAACCCAGAGGTGATGGTCAGGTCCAACCAAAAAATTTGGGTCAAAATGCAGTATAATGGTGATGGGACAG
The DNA here is from genome assembly GCA_013390045.1 of Picathartes gymnocephalus. Classification (NCBI taxonomy): domain Eukaryota; kingdom Metazoa; phylum Chordata; class Aves; order Passeriformes; family Picathartidae; genus Picathartes; species Picathartes gymnocephalus. Next base: position 45,471 of record WEKY01044635.1, read on the forward strand.
GTTCTGAGGCCAAGCCATAAAGTCAAGGAAAACAATCAGATCCAGTGTTCACCAGGCATGTCCACAGTGACAAAAATCAATCCATGCAACTAATCCATAGGTTTAGATCCAGTTCAACAGGCTCCATAACTAGACAGGAGCAGAGCCATGGCTGGACAGGAGACCAGCATTCCTCCAGTATCGATCAAGCAAGCAATGAATGCCCAGGACTGAGCTCAAATAGAGTTCCTGGGCCCATGGGTGTGAACTCCAGGTGAGGGGTCTGAGGGTCATTAGGGCTATTAATGATCTCAGGGCTACGATAAAACAGAGGCTTCATTTTGTTTTGTATGTTAGAAAATAAACTGAGGAACATGATCAGGCTGAAAACTGTAGGTATCTTAGGAAATTCCAGGATCAGGGTTGATTGTACAACTTTCCTTGCTTCCCTTTTGCTTATGCATCTGTGCTTCAGTCCTTGATTACTGGATCACATACTGACTTCTTTTCCACAAGTTTTCTGCATCATTTAACACCCAGTTCTGACTGAATGACCTGTTACCTTCTTATAGGTTTTGGTCCACTGTTCTGACACTATTCAAATGCTGTCCTGAGGTGAGAATTATTCTTTTACCCATGGGCATTTCAGTGGTTCTCATTGCTGAAGTTTCATAAACAATAACCAGTGCACATTCAAAACATCCTTTCCAGCTAAAGGGATATTATCAGACCCATCATATAGACGTAAATTTGAGCTAGTAAAGGATTACATTCAAAAGTACTGTATTTCAGTATCTTAAGTGAGATATCTGAGATTTTGGGGGTTTTTTTCTGTCTGTGTAGCACTATTTAGAATTTTATGTAATCCTAGAGAAGTTTCAACTGACTTCAGTTGCAACAATGACTACCTGTCACTTGGATTAGTAAAGATAAGGGTTGTTAGGTCAGTCTGACTTCCTCTATTTTACAGACCTATATACAATTTAATTAAATTTTCCCTGACATTAGTCAAATACTTCAGGATTATCCAAGGAATAAAGCAAGTATCTAGGAAGGCAATTAGCCTCGATTTGAAGACGTGAAGAGATAAAGAGCTGATGATTTGCTTGGGTTGAGTTTTGAGGGATGATTAATTACTCTCACTGTTAAAGCTTTATGCCAAATTCCTCATATGAATCTGCCTAGCTTCATCTCACAGGCATAGGTGCTTACTTTACTTTTCTCCATTGGATTACAGATTCTTTTTACATATGGTATTTATTCCTCAGGAACATATTTGTAACCTGTTTTCCAGTCACATTTTAAAAAGTTTGGTAGAAACTCACTAATAGACATGTTCTTCAGCTCTTAAATAGTGTCAGTTCCTCCTTTCCACAACAATTTTTAAGACTTTCTTCTTTTTTTATATGTAAACACATGTCCAAGATGTCACTCTCTGGAGTTCATTACAGCAGGATTGAAAAAATTTCAAGTTAGTTTACAGTGTCCAAAACTAAGAAGGCCAAAAATTGAGAGACAGAACATTAATTCCTACAGAGAACTGTGATTTAAAGGATTTTCTCAGAATTTCATTTAGACCTTTTGGCACATTACAGAATCCAATTCCCTAAGATGTCTTTCAGCTGGCTAAATCATCAGAGTGCCCTTTCATTTTCTGCTACTCCCTGACAGATAATTTATGCATTTTCTGACTTCTGGAAGAAATGAAGCAGGGGTCCTGCAAACAACCTCTTCCTTAAGTCCAAATTTAGCCTTGGAACAGGTCTACCTAGTGGACCCTTCTGAAGGGGACCTATGGAAAAAATAGCTCACAGTCATGTAATTAAATGCTGATTCATAAAGCTTATGTACAAGGAAGGAAGGTGAAGTTTGTGTTTCCTAAAGTTTGGGTGCTTAACTTTTTGACCTTAATAAGGTTCTTTTCACATGATATATGGGCATGGCAATCCCTAGGCTTACCACAAATCACACTGGAAAAAAAATTCCCTCTGGCAGCTGTATATTGGTACATGCATGACTCACCAAGGCTGGCACTTTGACCTGCACTTCGTGAAGAGCAGGCATGTGTTTGCATTCATCACCCGTGGCCATAAGGACATCTTTGCAAATATTTTCTGCTAGGAGAGAACTGGTAACAATCAGGACATTTAAAATCCACTCTGGACTCTGAAGGGAAAAGGTCACATGGGAGAGAGACTTTCCTTCCCCACTCCCTCGAGTTCATCTGTATCTACATTCTTGGTCTGTCCTATCCTGGCTCCTTAGGCAAGCCCCATTCTCCTCATGAAGTTGGTTTTAATATCTGTCCTGTTCTTCCCTGTCATAAACATGGTGCCCACTGAGTTCCAGTATTTGTCACCAGTGCCACTGTCCTTGGCTGACCCATCCAGTGCCTTTATCCCTGGCTCTCCATCCATCCCCTCTCCCCTCTCTGACTTTGCCTACCTGCTTATTTTTTCTCTCAGACTCCCTCCCCAGGTATCTGTTCATTCACAGTGCACCCCTTTGTTTCAGACTCTCTCTCCAGCCCATCCCAGTTTTCTGTTTGCCCCTTGATCCCTGTGAGATACCTGCCTTCCATAAGATCCTTGTCGACACCCTGCTCTTCCTTGGTCCATAGTTCCTTGCCCAGCTGCTCCTTACCTTCCTCATCACTGCACATCAGATCACATCTCAGGTGTCTTTCCTCATAGACTCTTTGTCCCACTGGTCCCCATATACTCTGCTCTTGTCTCCCATCCTTGTTCTTACCCAGCCAGATTTTACTTCTAGTTTCCTCCTTCATAGCAGTCTTCAATCCAGTGTCACCAGCTGACTTTCCATTGCTCCCTGGACAAATCCACTCCTTCCCAGAGCTGGTTCTTGTTTTTCCTGTGCTTAAACCATGGCTTTCCCAGAGGCCCTGATGTTAGCCCAGCACAGGGAGTGTGGCATGCCCAAAGAAAGGGACAGAGATGCAGAAAGGTCACCATGCAGTAGCACATCCCATCAGCTCCTCGTGACCACAGACTGGTGTCTGTCTGCGTGACAACTCTCACCATGCTGTAAATGTAGGGCAGTTTACTCGCCTTTTATTGAAGGGTAAATTGCTGTGAATTACCCTATTTTATGCAGAATAAGAATGAACAGGGATAATTACTACATATCATTTCACACAAAGTAATATGCTTCCCTACATTTGTTTGCTCATGTTTCCACACCCACAGACTGCCTTGCTTCAGTTCAGTGCCTGTAGCACCTGAGACTTGCAAGTGCAGGGGAAGATCTCAGTGAGTCTCTGTACCCCAGAAACCTGCTTGGCACAGGGAGACATTTTTATACACTTGGGGTAGGTCTTTGGCAGGACTGTGCTTAGCAGGTGCTAACTGCAGGTACCAGAAGGTTGAAACTTGACCAAATTTGGCCAAATTTTTATAATTATTTAAAAATTCAGGGACTGCTACACTTCATTGGCTCTTTTCATAGCTGAAGTTTTCAGATTCACAAGGAAGCAGTCACAGATATTCTTCACTATGGGCAAAGCAGTTCTTCCTTTGCTTATGTGTCTGACTTTAAGTCTACTGAGCCTCCTGGTTTACTTGAAATATTCCATATATTCTTCTTAAGGGAGGCACTCAGGGTGGAATATTCCATCCTGAATGGTCACCAGAAGAAAAAATTTTTCAAAAGGTAAACCAGTATCTTTTAGTAAGTTGTGATAAGCCACAGAGACATCATGTGATGGCAGGTCTGCATGGAACCTGCTTGTAGAGAACAGTGTTAAACATGCATTTAGATATTGACACAGTGCAGTCTGATGGAAACTAAGAACAAACTGTAATTGCATCTATGCAATCTTCAACAGAAACATATGTGGTGAGGATGATGATGATGCTAATGATGATGCTAATAACAATAATAATGTGCTGACCATATCTATGCAAGCCCAGGACTGTTTTCAAGCAAGAGAACAGATTATTATATATTATTATGTATTAGTATAGCATAAAGCTGGGCTGAGTTATAGGAAACATATGTTTCTTGGTACTTGTGCTTGCACAATGGTATAAGAAGAGTCCTGACATTCTGTAGGTCTCTGGACAATTCTGCTATTGATGTGTTGTGAGTCACTGCAAACAGACCATCGTATGTTTCTGAATCACTTCCTCCTCAAGGGGTTCTTCCACTTCTTCCAGAGATTGTATACTTGGGAGAAATTCAGTGGGCTAAAGCCCTGGAGACCCATTCTAAATGCTTTCCCTTTCCCTTCACTTCTGTGCAACTGAATGACTCAGACAGGGGATGACACCTTGAACCAATGTCACTACTCCCTTACTGGGATGGGAGAACCTTACGAGGAGTCTAGAAGGAAATTTAATTCTATATTTTATTTTAAGGACATCCTTTCTGTTTTGCTTTATTTTTGTCGGTGGTGTTTTATGGTTTATGGGGGGTTTTTTGGGGGGAATGGGTTTAGAAGTTAGAAAATGGTGCTGTGATAAAATAAAGGTTGTTTCAGCTGTTTTCAATACAGTTGCAATGATTTGCGCCTCTGTCCCAAAAGTATTAAGGCCCAGACCACAGAAATGGTCCTTAGATATCTAAGTACCTCAGAGGCCTAATTAACTTTACAATTGTTAATACTTTTAATTAGCTTCATTTAGATTCCCAGAACATTCCTAGGTGCTTCTCTTAGATCTGTGCTGTTGATTTGTCACTGTTCTGATAAAACAAGAGACTATAAGCCTGGCAGAAGATAACAGATAGACCATAACAGAATTACAAGTTTTGTGTGATTTTCAATGTCCCAAAAGTCCTGCTTTGTATAAAATGTACTGTTGATGGAGTGTTTTAATGCATTTTCATAAAGAAAAAATCTGCATGTAAGGAAATGTATTCTTCTCCTAGTGTTTAAAACATTCCTGCTTTCATTTGATATTTCCACTAGAAAATACTGTCTTGATGACATTTTTTCACAAAGAGATAAGCCACTGTTCATTTCTGAAACCTTGCATTTCAAGTGCTTTTTCGTTTGCTTTTCCCAAGTTATACTGGACTGATATGTGATCTTTTGGCAAATCAGTATTGTGGTGAAAGTACAATCAGTTTCTAAGCAATTGCGAAATTATTTGACTTCAAGATATGCTTATCCTGAATGCCAGCTAATGCAGTACTTCCTCACTAAATGGCAGTAAACCGTAGTCCTGAATGAGTTGTGCCTGTTGTTGAGAAATTATTTAGAGCTATCATATCTGAAGGAGGTGCATTTTACTGAGGCCTGATTTTCAGTCCATCAGTGCATAACACGGGCCTGTCATCAAGGCAGTTGCTGCTGCCATTTGCTTTCAGAAAATGTCTTGAAAATACAGTTCTCCCTATGCACCTTCACCAACAGAAACATAGAATGCCAGATACACTTTTATTTTCATAGATATCTGCTTTGGTTTCATGCAGGAGTGGAAGGTTCCAGGGCCTCCGTTCATAAAAGTTTGTTCTACCTCAACTGTTTCTTTGTGGATGTGCCAGGCTTTGGTTTGATCGCTTTCTAACATTATAGACATTTTTACCTCTTCAGATTTTTGCTGCAGGAAATCTTTGTAGCTGACAAACCACTCATCTTTTGCAAAATCCTGTAATTTAGCAATGCTAAATCAAGGTCACAGTTAACTTCCATACATCCTTACCCTTTTCCATTGGGTGGTTTCTCATTTTCATAATGCTTCCTACCGACCTGTTGTACAGAATGTAAATTTGGACCAGTAGTAAAATGTGTCAAATTGTGTTCATCACAGACTCAGATCCACTAAAACTGCAGTGCTGTGTTACCAACTAGCTATGCCAGGTGAGTAGACCTAGCAAAAATGGATGGGATCACCTTTATGGTTATCTAGTAAGGCTGCCTCTGAAATAAATACCTCATTTCTCAAACATAAAGGAAATTATGCCAGATGCATCAGCTGACCAACTGTTCCCATGCCATGGGAGTTTTCACTTGACTGGCCTGTGATTTCAGTAATTGTGACAAGCCTTAACAGGTTCCCTTTCCCTTGGAAGATATCCTCAAATGCTTTTTCAATTGTTTTGATCTTCTGGCTGTTTGGTGAGTTACCTCTTTAATGAAATTAAGGGAGTGGTGTGTTTTTATTCGTGGATATTTTTTTTCTCTTGGTGTGATTATAAATTGTACTTCTTCCAGTTTGCTAATTGCCCATGAGTTTAGTCACAACTCTAATAGGAATTAGCTCACCACACTAAGTCCTGAGCTTCATTTGGTTATGGTCAATTGCCTGGAGTTTTACTTTCTATGCTAACATGCCCATTCCTGGCAACACTTCAGCTTGCACCAGCAGCATGTTCAAGACACAGACATTTCCTCTTTAATCCTCTGCAGCACTGCTCACTGGTCCCATGAAGTGTTGCCTGCAAACATGGTGCTGTTGTCCTCTTTGTCCATGCTGGGCAATGTCTTGGACAGCAATAGAAATTACTGTGGTCCTTGGAGGTTTTTCCAAATACAAGTCATTGTCCTGACTTGTGGTGTTTGTAGATCTGTGTGCAGCTTTATGAGGCAGCTCCATGCTCAATATTCTGTTCTGCTGCCACTCTCTTCTCTTGTAATGGCATCCTCTGTGGCATGACAGCACTGTCTGTCTTGTGTAGCTTTGAGTCTGAATTAGGCAATTTCCTTTGGCTGGCAAATTTTAATGGCATTTTCAAAAAATAACTCTGGCTCATCCAGTAGATTTTGAATGCTTTTTCTCAGGTTCCAGCCATGTGAGGGTTTCTCTTCCATTCAGAGAATTTTCTTAGCTTTTTTTTTACCTGTGGGCACCAGGGCATTAGCCAAAATCAATTTCATCCAACCAAATGCAGACATGTACCCTGTAAATGTGTATATTTGACCTTTGTCACCAGCACTGACTTTGTCATCAGTGGGGAGGAATGTAGGTATTACTGTGGAACAGCTATTTTCTGCCTTAGGTATGTGTTTCAAATAGTTTGGATAAACCAGGCTCTGAAACCTCCAATTGATCTCTACTAATATTAAACTTTGTCCAGACTGGCTGCTGCAGATATAAAAATTAGTTTCATGGGTGTCTAATGTTGGGTGACAAGTAACTGATTGGAGGAGTGTGACAGAAAGTTGCTTTATTCAGTTTCTCACTCCCAACTCTTCAGCTTCAGTAACACAAACTTTGGCACAAGAAAGGGATCTATCTATAACTTATAAATGTCTCCAAGGTTTGATCATGGAATAAAAGCAGAGTGCAACATGGATACTTTCTCCTGGAAGGGATACAGTAGCTGGAAGGATGCAGCCACCAGGTTCCAGTTTGCCAAGTTTCTGCTTCAAAGTGCAACCTTAGACATAATGCTGGATGCATCAAATATTACTCACAGTTTCCTGACATTCCTTACAGGCAAAAAAAGTCATGTAAAATCACCCCAGTGAAAATCAAAGGAGGGTTTGGGTCATATCGGCAGCAATGTCACAGGAAGAGAGTGTTGTGCCTTTTCAACCCTGGAGACAAAAGCCGGGAGTCTGCCAGATTTTCTAGTTTCACTTTAACTGTGGGAAAGGAGTTGCAGAAGAGACGCCAAGTTAGCGAAGGCTGATCTACACACAAAACGTGCAGTGGGCAGACCTGCAGTTGTTTGGCACGTGCTCTGGGCTGGCAAGGAGGGACATCATCCTTCTAGCACAGCACCAGGCTCCAGCTGATCCACTGCACTGTTGCCTCAGGCCCGGTGCTCCCTGCCAGGGGGTGGTGATGGGGCTGTGCTCTGGCAGGGCTGTAGCTGCAGACACGGGCTGGGCTTGCATCATGCTTTGCAACAGTGGTTACCACAACAGCTGCTGCCTTTTGACCCTCCCGGTGAATCTGTGCTGGCCTGGGCTACGTGGCACCAGGCTGGTAGGCAGCCCCTGCAAAATGATCTCTTGTTTGCCTGGGAATGCCATCCCCATTGATCACTTTCCAGCTGGCTTATATTGATTTAGCTTAATTCAATGCAAGTGTTTTGCATGTAGAAAGGGCTCCATGAATGTTCCCAGGAGGTCTAAATCAGTTCTTCTGTCTCTCTTGCTCTTTAAATCCTATTGTCACTCACGTGTAACTTTCCTGCACTCAGTACATGCCTATTCCTGGGGGGAGCAATTGCCAGGGGCTTAATTTTAGAGAGGAATGCTCACCCTGCTGTCTGGGAATGAAGCCTGGCGTAGCCAACTTCAAAGACAAGACAGATTTGTTGTTGAGTTAAAAGACATCTTTCCCTTGACTGGGATTTGCTATTGTATCCCTTTTTGCTCTTATCTTCCCTTTCAGCATATGGGAGGGCTCAGGTGCTTTCCAGACTCTTTCCATCTTTGGACCCTTTCAAATGTACTTGCAAAGGTGCTAGCAAATTCTCAGTTCTGCCTCTTGCCCTCTGCACATCGCTGAGCTGAGGATATGGTGGATTTGATGGAATCTGTGCTTAAAGAATCTGTCATTGACTCTCTGTTTACACAGAGCCCTGGCACTCAGCACAGACCTAAAAGAAGGTTTATTTTTAATTCTACTGAACTAGCACAGAAGGAGAGAGTTCTTTGCCTTCTTCCTTCGCTTCACATAACAATTTTAGTCCTAATGAAGGACTCCACACCAAATATAATACAAGGAAGAATTATTTTTCCTGTGTGCCTCTTGTTTTCTAACAAACATATGTGTTTGTTTATTTTTAGATTATAAAATGCAATTATTGTGTTCTCTGAAGTACACAAGTAAAATTAAAAACACGTTGAGTCAACTTGCTGTTTAATTTATGTTAATTAAAATATTCAATGGGAAGGATGTTCCTAGTTAGGTTGCTTCAGTGAGATGTGGATTTTATTCTTGGCTCTGCCACAGATTGCCCGTTTGATTCATGGCAAGTCACTTACTCTCCCAGTGTTTCAGTTCTTCATTCCCCAAATGAAGATAATTCTCCTTCGACGTTGCTGTTTTGACTATAAATGCTTGAATCAGGGTGTGTTTTGCACAGTATTCAGCATAATGTACCCTAATTTATAATCGTATATATTGATAATAAGTCATCTTGTCTCCAAGAAAAAACACCTCTGCAAGTTTTTCCCAATACATGGATTTGCAAACAACTATACTTTCCACCACACCCAGACAGGCAATGTCAGGGCTCTGTCAGATCATGCTCAAAACTGAGTTTTCATCAGTGGAAACACACTGATCTTGGGTTTCCAAATCCTAGGCTTTTACTCTGGAAGTTAAGAACTCAACTTCAAGAAGAGCTTAGTTCTTTCATTGCATCCTTAAGCTTCATCTAAGCTAAGGACTGTAAGAAATCTCATCAGAAGTATTACTACAGATCAGGTCCAGGCCTGTGGGTTAGGTAAGACAGAAACTCTGGCTTGAGTGCACTTGGCCGGCACGCCTGGGAAAATTCAGTGTCGTGTGAATGGCTGAAGGGCCTGCTTCACACTGATGCTTTCTCACATCTCCACCTGTCAAATAATCAGTCTCAGAACAGCTTACACTGGGAGGATCTGGATCCTGGACTTCCCCAGGATCTATCCCTGACTAGCCAGGTAAGTGTTTAGGAACAGTGAGGACTTTCTGTCACAACTTGGTGTATACTCATTTGTGCTGACCATCTTCCCACTACACCTGCACTCATCTGCTTTCCTGTTTATTCACCAGTTGTGTTTTGCCTGTATGTTTGCATTATGGTTTTGTACAATGCCTAGTGCGTTGAAGACCTCAGCCCTAAGCAGGCAGCTCTGAAGCAGCAGTTACCAGAGGAGCTGCCCTCTGTTTTCAGTCAGTGCTGGCTCTAGCTGAATCATTTTCTCAAGCTGATCAAGTCCACTGAACCCTAGATCTAAGCCCTTATTTCTCCAAATCTGGGAACTCAGGTTATGTTTGCAGTAAAGAGGGTGAGCAGTAGCTAATGCATGATGGGATTATGCTTTTCTTTTATCTCCTGACAGTACTCTGACAGACTGTGTTTCAATGTCATCTGCAGTCACTACAAACCCCCAAAAAAGGCCGTGGTATCTGTGGGGCTTCCTCCCTTCTTGCTGCCTGTGTCTCCCCGACCAGTGTAAAGGGCCAGCCCTGTGACCTTTCTACCTGCAAAAAGTCCCAATGTTGGCACAATTCCAGCAACTAAGGCTCCTTTCTTCACTTGACATAAATTGTAGCATCCTTTGCAAATGTAAGTGACACATCCAACATGAGGTTCATGACGTGAGCTCAGAGTGCCAGGGCTTTAACTACCTGGCCAGCTGGGCTTGGGCTGCTATCTCACAGAAAAAGAAGAGCCCCAGCCTTGCACTACTGCCAGAACACATGCTGGGTTTTGGCCCCACACTACAAATGGACTTCCACTAAATGACACATTTCCCATAGCCAACCTGGCAAGCAAACCCCTGTGCCAAGCATGACCCAAAGAGCCAGAGTATCCATTCTCTGCTGGCTTTTGCAGTCGTGTTCACAGAGAGAAACTGGTGAGGAATCCCAGTAGCACTAATCATTCTTTATGTCATCTGAAGTCACTATAAACCCCATTCCCTACAAAAATTTCCTGCACAGTGTAAATCTACCCTACTCATTGCTGGATATATTTGCCCAGCCATGTTTTAAGCTGCATGATACAACTCACCATGCTCAGGAACAACATAGACCTCTCTTGCTGGCTATTGCTTGGGAGAAAAGTTCTGACCACCAGCTGACACTCCCAGGACAAATCAAACTAATGAGGCTGAAAGAGGGGTCACTGAGGTTCAGAGCTGGTTCAGTTTGCACCTGGGTATTTAATTCTTCTTGTCACTGGTTCCCATCAATAAACTCTAAGCAAAGGAGAGTGGTAGGAATCAGGGATCAGGGCGTCCATGGGCATCTGGCTCCTGCAACCCTCACATTGAATTAAAGCAAATGGCCTCTTGAATTAAAGCAAATAGCCTCTGCTTCACCCCATTTCGGCAGTTCCCTAACAATTCACACCTATTCCATACAGCCATTTCTGTCTTCCTCCTGATTCACAGAAAAATTCCCGCTCACTCTTTCCGTAAACTCAGCATCCTGTCTTCTGTTGAAGTTACAAGCCAGATGTTAGCTTAGCCAGTGATTAATACTTCGAAAAGGTCAGCTTTGAATTTCACTGCCAAGTTCACCCACCTCTCTGGGCAACTCCTTATACATCTTCCCTTCATAACATATTTGCAGTTGAAAAATATTAAAACTGATATACTACTTTATATCTTGAAAGCATATTAAAAATAATCTTGGATACTGGGAAATGTTTTAAGGCTGTGCTTGGAGAAGAAGGACCTCTTTAATCCCCTTCTCACATGGATGGCTTGTAGCTCTAAAAATCTGATCTCTGGCTCTCTATGTAGTCCTGTGTACCACCTCTCAACCATCCCAGTGGATCTAAAGTAGTGAATTCAATATAATTAATGTCATCTTTTGGTGGAGACACAGAAGGTTTGCACCAAATTTTACAAATCCTCATTCTCCCTCAGTCCCAAGCCAGACTTTGTAATCTTGGACAGCTGGTGTCACCACGTTAAAGATTAACACTGTCTTTGTCACATACTGCACAGCTTAGCTTGTCCCAATTCTGTCTGGGCTTCTATATGTATGGAATCACCAGAGAAGCTCTGTTCTTCATCAACAAATGCAAAGTAACTGTTTTGATAGGTAATATTTTAGAGAATTTTATCTTACACATCCTCTCACATGAAGAAGTACAGTTAGGAACAGGCAGATTTTGCCTGAGAGAGTTTTGTTTTCTTGTTTCTTTTGAAGTAAAAGAGGAAATGTGGGAACCTTTTCTAAATTGCCCATGCTCCAGAGTGACAGAAGAAACCCAGAAACAGATAAAGACCAACAGCTGGAACATATTGTGGTACAAGGAAGCAATTAGCTTATGGCATAAAAGAATGAAATCACATATAGAAGTGATTTGTGTCTCCTGGCATTACTTGGCAACCTGGAAACTTTGGGGTAAGTGAGGTCTGTGGTCCCAGGCCAGTGCTGGTGTGGCACAGAGTTGTGCCACCCTAGAAGGGAGAGTCCCAGCCTTCCCGTAACAACCTCATCTGTGACCTCACAGATGTGTGGGAAGAGATGAGAGGGAGGAAGGGGTCCGTGGCTTTCCCCTCTCTCTGAGCTTTCCCAGGACTGCTCTGAATTCCTGAAAAGCTTGCTTCTCCCTGCTGTGGGGACACTTCGAGGCAGCTTTGGTCCATGTCCCCCTGGGACCTTGCAACATAAGCTGGGTGAATGTCCACAGCCTCTCAGCTGTCCCTCTACTCTCAGCTGGCCTCAGCTTTGGGCATGAAAGGCCATCTTCATATGGATTGCTTAAAAGTTACATCATTGAGCAATAAAACAGTGAAAATACCTCAGGGTAGGAGAGGAATTTGAGATAAACATTCTTTACCAGATATTGCAAAAGAAAGCATGGCCTCATCAAAATGAGTGAGCTAACTCCCATTGCCCTCGGTGTGGCCGGGGCTCCAGCCCTGACGTGTGCGATGCTGTGCTGCCGCGGTGATGAGCTCAGGACAGCATTAGCTGCATGAAGTCAGACAGCTGGATTGATGGATGTAATCACATTTCCTGCCCTGGTTACAGTTTTACCATCCAAAGCCTCAATTTAATCAGTTGTTGTACTCAAAGTGGAATTTGTTTCAGGAGGAACCCCATTTACCACTCCCAGTTTCGGAGAGCTGGTTAATCCTTCTTGGAGCAGGGTTTGCATATCGTGCCTCATAAACTCCCTGTGTGAGGGTTTAGGAAGAAAGGACAGGATTTGTCATTAGCACTCTGTGAGCGTGTCTTCTCAGCAGGCACAGAGATACCCAACCAGATGGCTTCACTCCATTAACTTCTCCCAGGTGGAGACCGAGGTCCAAAAATACACAGCAGCAGCCAAATCCATGTAGGCCAACCCTGTGCTTCCTCCCCAGAAAGGTCTGGGAACAGAAACACCCAAACTGTCCCTGCATGGGCCATCTACATGTCACTTTTTTGCCACATTCATTCAGCGCTACATTTTCCAGCTCCAAACTGAAGAGCCTGCATCATGATGTGCTTCATGAGCCTATCAGCCCAGAGAATCTCCCACTGAGGTTATGGAAAAATTTGCTCCCTACAAAGGATCAGAGCAGCATTTGTGCTTTTGGGAACCCCTTCCACCGAGGACTATCATTAGCTCTGTGTGGTGCAGGATCAGTTTAAAATAACTTCACTTAGAGTGCTCCATGGAAATCCCCTGCCAGTCACCCTCTTCACGTGCTTTTTGTTCTGAGAATCAACAGGCCTCAAAGGGCAGACTCAGAAGAGGCCACATCTGTACAGAGTTTGCTTTCAGCCCCACAAGGGTTCCCAAACAATGCCAGTGCCAGCCGGAGGTTTCCTGAATGGTATGAGAACCAAAGGCTTTCTTTGCCTTCTGTTCATCCATTAAAACCTTGTGAGTCAAAATTAAGAGGACAGGAGTGAGAGCTTTAGGAGGCTGTGGTTTCTCACAAATGCCTAAAGCTAAGTACTAATGAGAAAGTTAAAAAAAAAAAAGAAGTCTGCAACCCATCACCAGAGCAATGCAACAATTAGAGACAAATCCAGAGTGCACTGCTTTACATTTATGATGCAGACAAACTAATTTAACTAATTAGGGCTGTCTACAAAAGGCATATGAAATAGCACTCTGTCCTCAAGGCCCAGTATCAGATTCTTGCTACTGAAGTCCAAAAGTGCACAGATACATAGCATGGACACCTGCTACTCTCTGAGGATGGAATTAGCCCAGCCACTTCTGCATGGGAAGTTTTGAATATTTTCTTTATTGTCCCACCCACAACTGATGGATGAAAACCCATCCGTTGAGAAGTCTGCAAGGATAAGTGTATACAAAACTCTCTTTGATTTCAGAATTTAAGAAACAAAACCAAGAAAAAAATGAAAAGTCCTTTTGGCTTCTCCAATTTGAAACAAATTTTTTACACATTAACTTTACAGCTTCTATGTAAGCCTAAACAGTTAAAGTATGATTTATCTTCTTTGAGAAAGCAAACTGATTTCTTTGTCTGTGCAAAGAATTGTTGTTGTTTAAAAGGCACTCCTGCTCCCCTGAAATTTGGTCTGTGAATTTTGATAGCAACAGTTTGTGAAGCACAAAAACTCTGCAGAGTTCAGCTGCTGTGTTACTGAGGTGCTGGCACTACCTCCATGAGAATTAAAGCCACAACCACAATACAAGACTTCAGAAACTAGTTTTGAAAAATAATTTAATGGCATGAAGTTTGATGGGAAGAAAAGAGGTAGAATTTTATTAAATAAACAAGTTTTTAAAGAAACCCATCTTTCCAGACTAGTTTCAGACTTAGACCGTGCCTGGTTCTACCTCCAGCCAGAGTGCCTGGCATGAGCTCCTCTGCTGAACCCAATGCCCTTCTTTTGGGCACATCCCCGGTTACCTCCATGTGGGTTTCTGCCCACATTCCAAAATCCTACCTGCATCCCGCAACAGCCTCAGTGCTCTGCCTGGGAAGAAAAAAAATGCCTTCCTGTCCTGGGCGTGGACCAACTCACTCACATTTGTCTCATTTATCCCTGAGAAGTGGAGATATTGCCTCACAGATGAAATCAGCTCAGGTCTCCACCTCTTTTTCCAGTAAAGGACAAACCCTTTCTCTCTAGACAAACAGAAGGAGTGGGCTTACAGAGACCACAGCATCCTTTGCCACTCTAGGCTTGCCCAAGGTAAAGAAGAGGGCCTATGTGTTACTCCAAAAGGAATTTCCCTGCTTCCTGCTTCTTGCCATTCTTGGCTGTTGCAGCCTGCGGTACATCAATGTGTGCTCAGCAGGGGAAAAATGCCGCTGGCCGAGGTGGTGGTTGCGAGATGAAAAAGGCTGATCCGCACAGTGGTTTCTTCTGTCTTTGTCTGAATGCTTTCACTTCAGCAACCCCTTCCCTGTTACAGCTGGGAAAGATGTAAACAGAAGCCAGTCCCAGCTGAAAATAGCTCTGCCTGTCTCCTGTGTGGAGCCTTCTTGATCTCCCTTCTGCTTTTTACTCCTAATATCAAACTAGGTTGTCTCTCAGCACTGAATTTGCAGAGAATTAGGAACACAAGTCACCCACGGTTTCTTCCACTCCTTTGGGAGCTCTAGTGGCTTTAGCAAACAGGTGGAGCAGGATTGTATCTTATCTCATGGAATGAGACACAAGAGGGAGACAAATACCCAACTGGTGCCATTGTGGGCTCATGCCTTGAAGCCTAGGCAGGAAAACATATTTCTCAGCTCTTGAGAAGTTCCAAGATTTTGAATATATCCCTAACCCAAAGGTGAAATCTCCAAAATTCTCAAGAATGAAACATGGAGAAATTAAATGCATGTCAGAAAAACTTCCCTTTTGCACTTTGAAAGCATTCCATGTCCCATCTGAACTGGGGAGGTGGGGAGTTAATTAGTGCTCATTCACTGTATCATTGAAACGTGATCCTTCCACCTTTCGAAATATAAAATTTTCCCCCTGGAACCTCATTCTCTTTCCCAAGAAACTGCTGAACTTGGAGAGATTGTGAAATACAGCCCTTCCTCCAGATTTTGGCTCCTACCAAAAACATGTAGTTTGAAAGTTCCCAAGAAATCTCAAAAGACACAGAGCTAATTCAAACATGGGATACAATGGCTGCCTTTCATGTCCTCAATGTCTCTGGCATGAGTCAAAAATTAGTCTGGATAAACACAGAAGATTTTTATCTGGAGAAAGAAGCTTGAAACTGTGAAGCACAAGAATGAGGATGTAGGAAAGACAGAGCCCATACCTGGCCCCCACCTGCTCTAGATGCCTCTAGGTGCCTACAAAAGACACCACAACAAATTCAGGGTTAGGAAGAGCTGTTGCCAGTGTTTAACTCCACATGCAGCCCGTGGAGGAGGTAAATCCATGGAATAGGACTTACTCCCCGCATTTATGTCTGAGCACAAAAAGTGGGGGATGGGTATTTCAGTCCAGACCACATTAGCAAAGTATTTGAATTCCTGCATGAGCCTAAGGGCTCAAAAAGCTGAAAATATGATCTAGCTGTAAAATAGAACAAACTGAGCCCATAGCTCTAACATTTCTCATGTGTGGCAATACCTGACTTTCCAGGTCAGCGGGCAAAAGAAATATGGTGTAAATATCTGTGGCTGTAAGCCAAAAGAGGACCCACTCTGAATTCAGTCTGAAAAAGGTAGTCAGTGGAAAACATCATATGGGAATGCTATGATATCTGGCTGCATGAGATAGACCATTTTTCTGTACAACCAAAATGAAACACTAATGTGGGAGCAGACAAAGATAAGATAATACGCAAGATGAGAACTACTCTCTTGCCCAACCAGTGAGGCAGACAGAGGCTACATTAACAGTAGCAAACCACACAGTGCTAGACTCATTCTCTGGCAACTCTGTCATGGCCCAACCACAGCCATTCTGTCAAGCTCTTCTGGCTTCCAGTGTTCTGTGGGGCATGTCTGCAGACTTATGGTGATTCCATGTTGTGCTTGGGAATTGCTTGGGAGAAGGTTATTCATCTTGAGACAGAATATGCCAGAGACTGGTCTAACAATTTAAAAGTATAGGCAAATGTCCTTGTTATGTCATTTTCTATTTACTAGTGTAGATGTGGCATGAGATGCCAGCTGCAAGGTGGTACTACCTGTAATCGTCATTCTTCTTTATGTCCAAAGTCCCTCCTGAGGCACTAATCAAGATTATTAACTGTGCTTCTAAAAAAGTATAAAAAATGGATCTTTCGAAGAAGTCCAGCTGTGACTGCCTGGTCCTCTGTGCTGCTATTTCTGTAGCTTTCAGTGCTGAAGAATGGCAAGAAGGAAGGAGGTCATGATTCATCGCCCAGGATCTTTCAGGAGCCCAGAGAGCATTTCAAATGTTCCAGTATCCCATTGCCTGTACCAGGCAGCATCCATGGCTCATTGCTTGTGCCAGCATCTGACATGGCAATGCCAGCCAAGTCTGCACGGGGTCATTGGCACTTATAACGGCATGAGGTTTACAAGAAAACTGGGGAGACACTTCTGTGGCAGGCAGATATTTCTCAGTGAATGTACTAACAAGCCCAGGACCCACTTCTTACTTTACACAGGCACCACTCTAGGATGTGCTACAAAAGGTTGCGAAATCACAACTAAACCCTTGGAGTCATGTGGAAGCCTCCAGCTTTGCAGCAGGAGCATACGTTTTCATTGCGTGTAAAAGCTGGTGTGAGAACCATAGGCACTTTGTGCTTTGGTGACAGAAAAGTACCTGCATCAGACTGTGTGGTGAGATTAGAGACCAGAAGTAACTGGGGCATGATTGGCTTCAGTGAGACTTGTTGCAAAAGGTTGTTTTCCTCCATGAAGCTTAGGGCAATTTCTTTCTCTCCAAAGAAACCCCATGCTTTCCATTTTGAAATCAGTGAGAATTCAGAGTTTTCCCAAAAAAAAAGGAGAGTCAAGCCTGCCAAGCGCAGAGAGATTTGTTGGCCAGTATCTGATGAACTTCAGGGATTCTTGGAAGAGTGATGGCTTTGAAGACTCCAGCATAAATTCATAAAGCATTTTATTTGCCATCTGTCTCCTTCTTATATCTTTTACCATAGCTTAGATGCTAGTTAACAAGTGGTGTTCACCATCTCGTCCTTTGAAATGCGTTTACATGGGAGATGGAATTTTCTAATTAGAGAAAAATACAGCAAAAGGCACACACTTCAGATCAGGGGGAAAAGAAAACTCAAGAGTTTCTTCTTCTCTTTCACTGCATTCCACAAAAAATATTTGGAAAATTTCTCAACATAAGGAGTTGGGAGAATGTATTCACTCTCCTAGCAAAAAAGGAAAGACAAGAAGCTTCCTTAAAGACACCACTGCAAAATAGCTAAGTGAACATCATGCATTAAGGAATTACAGAAATTTTCTGTGTAGTCATAGAACCTTTAAAATACCTGTCTGTGATTTGATATGTGGTTATGGGGATTTATTGACCGGGACGGCTAGATATGTGTGCAAATACAAGAGTGCATGTGTGTGTACACATACTGCATTTTGGGGTTTTTTGCTGAGCATCTGCTTGTCTGGATATGTTCATATAATTCTCACATTTGAAGCTCCAAAGGAATGAGAATAATATCAGATGCTCACACTCTTATTCTCCACTAGGGGAACCCAAATAATGTCCTGCCTCAAATAAAGAAGTTACGTAACATTAGAGATGGAATCAGTGACAAAATATTCCGGTTTGTGCTTACCCCTTTTTACTCGCTTCCATGACCCATTCTAGCCACAGCAAGTATTAGGAGCCCTGAAACATTGGTTTGTGGTTTGTTTACTCGAGGATGTGGGGATTAAGTCATGCTGATGTTGGGGTTTCTTTTTTTCTTTTTTTCTCTTTTGTTGTGGCTTTTAAAAGCAATGGGAGAATTAAATGATATTTTTTTACCATTCTGCTGCCATCTCGTCCATCAACTGCCTCACTGCTTCAGATCCCACTTGTGCAATACTGCCTCGATCCAGCTGTCATTGAACTCCTCCTGTCACCAGTATCTCATTACTCTTCTCATCATACTCCCATCTCCTCCTCCTTCCAGAGCCTTTTGCAGATACCTACTCCTCCTCAGGATTTACTTCAGCTGTCTTGAAAGCTGTCTTGAAGCCCTCTTTCCCCAGATAATGATTTTTTTCTTCATTGTGCTCTAATTACAATACAGTAATCAACACATGGGTGTGTGTTTTACAGGAATCCATATCACGTACACCTCTGATCTTGCCATGCCTGGCAAGGCTGGCAGGCAACCAGTGCTGATCCTCAGCTCAAGTTTTTAGTAAGATAGTTCCATAACACAATGACATCATGTCATGACATCATTATTTTCCTGTAGATTTGAATCAGCTTGCTTGCTTTTACAGGAAATTATATGTTCATTGCTCCTTCAACTTAATTGACACCAGGGAAGTGCCACAAACATTACTTCCAACATTTAGATCTCAAGCGCATGAACAACATTCCCATCATACATTAGGTACCCACCCAAAACAGACTTCATCATCATACAAGTGAAAGCAGCTAAATAAACATAAAAATCAGGTTTAGAGTATGAAAGAAAAATTCTGAATATTACTTCTGGGGGAAGGGTGGAGGCAAAATTACAATACCTTGTGCTATGGGGCCTTCTGGCCTGGTTGAAAACACTGGGTGCTGTGGTAATACAATACCAATGCCAAGAGACCAAAGTTTTAATGACTCCATCTCCCACCACCCCAAATCCTTCCTAATATTATCCATGATGTAATTGCAACCTGTACTATTCATTTTAGCATTGATTGGAAGGGTTTTGCAAAAGAAGGAATAATACTGGAAACTGAAAGTTCGTTGTATAAGATGAGCTAGATAATGTGAACTAATTCACAAAACTACACATAATGGAAGGAAATCAAAAGAAACATTCTGCTTTGTTCATGGACTACAGGACAGTACAAAAAATCACAATCTTAGAATAAGCATCTCTCTTGAGGGTCTCAGTGAAACAAAAGAGTCAAAAGCATTGTATTTATGGGTTAGATCAGGTTTCATAGAACCATGAAATGTCAAGGGGTTAGAAGGGACCTTACAGATCGTCTAGTTACACTCCCACTGCCATGTGTGGGGATACCTCCCACTAGACCAGGTTGCTCAAGGCCTTGTCCAAAATGGCTTTGAGCACTGCCTGTTTAAGATTCCTTCTTTCAGATCAATTTAAATCCAATTCTTTTCTACTGCTCCACTAGTAAAGAATAGAGAAAATATTCATAAATTTACAAGAAGTACTAAAGCCCTCATTATATCTTGGAAAGGAGTAGAGAGTAAAGGGGAAAGTGTCACAGTTTACAGCCACATGTTTTCAAATAAAGGCTCATGTGTGCATACAGCACTCATGTTACACACCAGTGCCAAAACTGATAAACTGCCAAGTCATCTTTGCATCTTAGCAGTGACACTACACACAGAGCAGAGCCCTAAAATCAGGGGCTGAAATGGTTCACTTTGGACCATTGATGTTCTAAGCTGGAAATAACTTCCACAACTCTCCCTTAAATACTACCAAAGACATGGATGAGTTCTTAGTTCAAGATTCAAACTGCTGTTTGACTCTTAACAGGCCTCTGCATACACCAAGCTCTAGACATTTATGTAATCCTTGGCACCTCAAGGCTTTGCCACAACCTCTGGGAATACATTTGTAAGATTTTAATTCAAAGGGTTGAGTTATGCATATGAACAAACACCCTGCATATGATCACTGAGCTAGCTGTAGCACTACTGTCCCATGCCAAAACCTGCCACCCTCATCTATAACAGTCCTGTCAACAGTTCATGCACATTTTAAAATGATCAAAGTGTTTTTCACTATTTTTCCAAGGAAAAAAAGAACTCTTGCAACACATAGAAAGACACAGACATACGTCTTTGCATGATTTCAGTAAAAACTTGCTTTTCTTATTAAAATGAGGTGCTATTCTGTGATTATAATAATCTTCTTTTCTGGGAAATTTATGACTCAGTATGTGTACATACTCATCTCTGGGGTTTGCCCTTGTGGTGACTTTGGCCACCCTCAGAACTTCTCACTGTGTTTGTGTATGAATTGCATCGGAGTTGAGTGTATAATAGATTCTCCCTTCTTTTGGCTTCCCTATACATCTGGGTGCTTGCCAAGTATGCTGGCTGGCCACCTTATTAGCAACAAAAATGGGACTCGAGTCCCATCAAAACTGTTGGAAGCTGGAGGTGTCCTGCTGACTGCAGTGATGTTCAACCACTTCCACCACTTCAGCAAGGGCTTTCCAGCAGGTGGTTGTGGACTCTGGTTCCTTTAGTCCTGTGGACTGTGGAGAGCTTTTGATTACACAGGCTAAGGGCATTCCACTGTCACTAGATAAACTCATTATATAAAGCAGCTCTGTGCATGTGCCACACTCTCTTGTTGGTTCCTCCATAAGGCAGGTTCATGTATGTGGAAATTTGATGGGTTTTCAGTGGCAGAGGCAGATTCCTGACTAACCATGCACCAGCATTTCTCTGGAGCCACGGCTTTCCCAGCAAGGCTACCACATGTTCACAGTCTGGACCTGTCTCACCCCAAGCCCCAAGTGCTATGCCTAGGCCAAGCCACATGTGACCCCAACAAGCCACATGTGACCAGCTGGTCACCCCTATGTGGGATGAGACCAAGCCTTAGTAAGAAAGCTGAGCTCAGGTTTCCAAGAAGCAAAGAGAAAGGGAGAAGTTTGCACAGCACGTTGTCATTGCCAGTGGTATTTTCCAGACGAACAGTAAACTTGGGTTGTTTACTGGATCCCAAACTTTCTTTCCATGTATACAGGAAAACAGATGCTTCCCACTCCCAGGCCCCATGCCCATGCAGGCTGCCTCAGCAGCATCATAGGCAGGGGACAAAAAACAGGGCAGCAGGGACATTGCTTCCTGCCTCTGTCTGCTATGAGCTGGCGATAGAGCATTATCTATCCCACACACTTCTGTGGCCTCCTTGCCAGGGTATCAGGCAGGCTCGCAGCTGCAGTTTGCTTTTCCTGCACCATAGGAACAGCTGCTGCCTCTGCTCCCAAACAGGGAACAGAGGCTGGGGCTTGCAAGTGCTTTGGCTCAAAGAGGGGGCATGGGGCAGGGATGAGAGAGCTGGGAAGTGAGCCACATCTCCCAGACCCTGAGCAGGTGGGTGCCCCAACTACTTATTGCCTTTCATCTTCCAGCATTAAAGGTCTGGCATGGTCCATCCAGAGCCCTATCTTCAGTAAGCCTCAGGTGCAGTCCTCCAATTGATTCATTTATGCCAGCATAAATTAAATTTCAGGCTTTTACAATGAATTAAAGAGGCAAAGGTGAAACAGAACACAAACTCATGTGCCTGGACATATACTTAACCATTTGACTTCCAGATGGCCACCTATCAGTCTCTTACCTCTTCTTCTGAAGCAGTGGTACTGGTCCCTGCCTGTGCCAGGACTGTGATTTATTGTGGTCTTCTGTGGTCTGAAGAAGATCTTTCGGCTTTCTGCCTGAAGAAAGTGACACAGGCTGCTTGAGGACGTGATGAACTCACTGTTCCCCTCTCCTGTGACATTTCTTTATATAAGCAGCTGAATAGCAAAACATATCAGTGTTCATTACTAATTTTGTTATTTATAGTGAGCTGCCACAGATGGAGACTGCAGCACCATTCTATCTTTAGGGCGTAGTGCCTGCCTGTCCATGCAGACAATTGGTAATTAGCACAAGAACAAGTTGTTTATCTATTCTCAAACTTAAATAAATAGGAGACCCATTTATCAGTCAAAATTCAACTGCCTCCCTTTGCCAGATCTCCAGGTTAACTGCTTAATGAATAGAGCTCATCGCTTCAGGCACTTAAGTAAAGACAAAAATGTCTTTAAAGGAAATGAAATTTGCAATAAAAACTAACTAGTTATATACTGAACAAACAGTATTTAGATCACAGGGATCATGAGCACAAGACAAGATGAAGGTCATGGGGATGCCAAGCAGTGGTGTAGAAATGGACCAACCAGCACATAGGGGAGATGTGGTGCATATATCCTACTTGCTCCTGACATATGCACTTCCTACTGGTAAAGCCACCCAGCCCTGAGCCAATCACTCCAAGTAAATCTTTGCATGAGCATGAAACTGGAGAAGAAAAGTCAGAGAGGGTACTTGCAGGTCTTCAAGTAAAATCCCACATGTGCTCTAAAATGACCTTGTATGCCTTGGAAGGCAGGACCCTGCCCAACAGAAACACCACACAAGCCAGGGAGAACATATGACTTTTTTTTTTCCTATTTTTATTGCTGATTCCAACCCTTCTTTGTTTTCTTTTATTCACTATACCCACCCCTGAAAGTAGGGAAGAATAGGCTTTATGACTCTGTGAGTTGCACCAAAGGGTTGGCCCCACTTCCTTCTCTCCTTGTCCCACCACCCTCCCCACTGATGGGAGGGGTACACTCACTTTTAAGGCCAAAGCAGTCCATGTGGAAAGGAGCAAACAACCCTTGTCTTTGTCACCATCCAGATGTTTTCAGCATCTAAAAGTGTTCACTTATTCAAGCTTGCAAGTGCAACTGTGTTTTACATGTGTGTGAATGTACACACCTCCATATGTACAGGGTGGGAAAACTGCTATCACACAGCAGAAGTGGGTCAGATCTGAGGAATTCTGCCAGGCCTCCATTTTCAATCATATGGGACCCAGTAAACAGCTATTTGCTCACTGCCCTACCATCCAGACAAACTTTTCTTGGCCTTTTTATTCCCCAATTTACAGCATCCAGGGAAGGGATAAAGGCTACTAAACACAAGAAAATTATTCCAAATACAGTGGCTGCAAAAAAGTAACTAATGAAAAGATCTTTCTTTTGTTTTTCAGCTCACAACTCCAAATTTTCCTGTAGTGGTCAAGCTGGGACATGCTCATGCTGGAATGGGGAAGGTAAGTAAAAGAATATATATATATATGTCTGGAAACAGATAAATATGTGGCACAGCATTCCTGTGATTACACATGGTCTGTGACCGGCCAGCCAAGGGGTTAAACCTCCCCACAACCTATCTGGGTCGCACTGGCTGTTCCTGTGGGAGAAAAGGCCTTTTTCCGCTGTCACGCACTTGGAGACAGGCAGTGGTATTGGGTTGGAGGCTGTCTGGGCTGTGGGAAGGGGGGTTGGTGAAGCGTGGGGGAAAAGCTGGCTGGGCTGAAGTCATTAGGCTTGTCTTTTATACATTTTCTCCTCTCCTGAAAGTGGTAGTGTTGTTTATTCAAGCACCTGTAAAGTGCAGTTACACCCCATAGCACTCACAATGAGGAACTGTGGCGCTGGGCTTCGTGAGTGCATTATGATGACCTTATTCAAAAAACGGGAGCCCTTCAGTTATTTTTTTCCTCCTTGCAAGGAAGAACAAGACCTTACAAAGCAGAGTGGCTGGTTGCCTGCCAAGGAATCCTGAAAAACAGTTCACTACCCAGAAGGACCTGTTTGTTTTTCCCAGGCTCTCTGGGATCTTTATTCCCCCAGTGAATTAGCAGCCCCTGTTTCTTGGGGTGACTGGGCTCCCCTTTCAGTGAGGCATCACCAGCACATTCCTGCTGCACTTAAGTCTCTTCTTTCTTGCATATATCTTTTCAAAAGACATCCCTTCTCTGTCTAAAACTTGATTTGCTTAGAAGTACAAAACTGAGGTATCATCTCTGAATGCAAATGAGTGGTACGTGAACTTTGTAAGTGATACGCCTGTTGCAGTGCCTCCCTAGAGCAGACAGACCTTTTCCTGGCCTCACACTTTGCCTGAAAAATATATATAGTTACACCAAATTTAAACTCGGTACATTTTGTTTGCTTGTACTCTGGAAACAGAGGCCCTTTCTGACTTGCTGGATTGCACATGGAAGATCTAATAATCTTTCTTGCTTTCGTTGCAATGTTCACCTGTCTGGATGGTAGCTGCTGCGGAGGAAGTGGGCACAGATCCCTGTGCCAGTGGTGGAGTTGGCTTTCAGCATCAAGGAAAAAACATGTAAATAAGCAGGAAATGTTGGTTAATATATTGATGCTGCCTATGTTAAGCAGGCAGAGGTGTCATTGAATTAGAGTGTGTGCCGACAGCCTAGAGGTGCTTGTAGGCAGCCACTAACTTGTTCCTAGGAAGGATTTCATTAGCAAAAACCAACCAGGACCAACCAGGAGGAAAATCTCTCCCCTGAGACCCTGAAGGCCTGCATGTCTCTGACTGCTCTGCCGTTTCACCTGTAATGCAGGGAGGGCTTCGTGTGTCTTATGCACCAAGGACCTACAGTGGCTACAGAAATGAGGGCAGAATCAGGGAAAAGTATTCCAATCTTAACAGCATTTCCAGACAAAACTCTCAGCAGAACATTTAGCTATTGTCTTCTGCACCACACACCAGATCTTATTCCACCTCTTACTTTCCCTCCCATGTAATTCTTTAATTATGTTGATTTTTGCTGTCACAAGTTACAGAGGAAGAGAATTTCTATTCAGCCTCCTGGCACAATCGTATTCAGCGGTGCAAGGAGGGTATGTAGGAAGTCGTTCCAGATAAAGATAGGCTAACAGCCAGCATCCTAGAAGAAAGAATTGGTCTGAGGCCAGGTTTACTTTAGTCCATTATGAAATTAGTGACTACTAGCAAAGTCTGGATGTGCATTTGGCCACAGAGTTTCAACACTGCTCTGTTCAGTAGATGGGCAAGGTATAGGAAGCAAGGGTTGTTGACCTTATGGTTTTAGTTTGGGCCCTTCTCCAGCCACAAGCAGCCTGAAGGAAGGTTGAGACTGATTAAATTTTCTTTCTTCAGTTTCACTGCATTTCATTGCACAGAGCAAAAAGAGAAGAGAGAAAGGTAAAATAAAATAAAATAAAGAATAAATAAGTTGGTTTAAAACACAAGGAACAAGAATTTGTTTCATGCTTTTTTTGAAACAGTAGGGTTCAAGTCCAAGTGGGACTGACAAAAGAAACCTCAGAAAATATCAGGAGAAATACCGAGAAGCAGAATTATGGGTATACTAGAAAAGTAACACCTACAGGTTAAAAAAAATCAAACGTACAATAAAGTGATGCAGAAGAGGGAAGTTCCCAGGA
This sequence comes from Picathartes gymnocephalus, assembly GCA_013390045.1. NCBI lineage: Eukaryota > Metazoa > Chordata > Aves > Passeriformes > Picathartidae > Picathartes > Picathartes gymnocephalus. Next base: position 71,143 of record WEKY01044635.1, read on the forward strand.
GACATTATGGTGTTTTTAACCATCATAATGCAAAAGCAATAACCAGTGAGATTAGAGAGAGCTAAATTATTTCCTTGCACTGGTCTTCAGAAGTAGAGATGATAGCAGGAAATAACAGGTCTTAAACTATAAAATATACATAATATGAAAAGAGAGAGATTTGCTTTTGGTTTGATAAGTGCAACAAAGTAAAAGTTAATAAAGCACCTGCATCAGGTCATGTTTTGTATTAAAACAGTGACTGGAGAAACAAAGGATAAAATAACCAACCTATTAGCCAAAGTAGAGATGTGAATATTAAAATAGTACGTACTGCAACAAATGATGCCAAGATAGTGAGCCGTGTATTTGTACCTGTAATTGGTGCTTCAAAGGACATGAGCATTCAGGTTACAATGTTATTACCAACAGAAATTGTCAAGGAAGTACTTACATTTATTTGTTATTAATGATAAAATCACATGTAATGGGAGGCACCAACAGTTAGAAGAATGAGCAAAAATGGGAAGTCCAGTCTGAGGCAGTGGCCAGGAGCCAGAAAAATTCTGGATGCAGAAAATGCCTCTTCCCCAAAGAGCTCCACCATCTGCTTGCAGGGAGATTTGTGTCATTTCACAATTTTCTTCAGTTTCTCTGTGTTACAGACCAGAAGAATTATAATGATTACCTGATACTTATTGCTAATTCATGATCATAACATTCTTGGCAGTGTAAGTGCTGCGTGTTTATAATTTTGCAACAATTGCTAGAAGGAGCATTATTATAATAGACTTTCATTTTCACATATTGTTTGTTTTGACATGGTTTTCACAAAATTCACTCACCGCATTTTTTAATGCTGAACAAAGAATCCTCAAAGCTAAAATGAAAAATAACCACATTAGGACTTGTACAGAATAGACTCTATTGATTGCCTTCCCCTTAAGGGTGGGTTACCACAACTGTCTTTAGCACAGCTGGGAGAGGAACAGCTTGGGAGAGGAACAGCTATTATTCAGGATCAGAACCAAAAGGGGTGGCAGTATACCATTCGTGAAAAAAATGGTCTTGCCAAGTGATGTGTGCATGTGAGGTGCACATGGAGATGGAGAAAACAAATTTGCAATAAAAGGCATCTTTTGAAATTTGCATTGAGAAATGCAGAAACAACAGCCTCTCTATTGACTTGAACAGAGACGCCAGTAATAGCCTTCACCCAGGAACAGACAATCTTCTAATCTAAAAACAGAACACATGCCCCTCAGCCCCTCCCAAGATCGTCTTTATCCTCTTCCCAAAATTTGGAGTCGCTTCATATTCCAGTGGCACTGTAAGATCATAACAAGTGCTCTCTGTGCTGCTGGCCCTGTGCAGTACCGATACAAATAAACTATTTGTAGAAATACTGCTTAGACAACTGTTTACAATGGAGTCAGCAGAGAAGGATCTTTCTCATGTTATACTTAAGTTGACCAGACTCACAGGATCAACAGTACTCAAGGACTCTTCCAGGGAAACCACAGATGGACACTGAGAGGAGAAGTCTTTGTGCAGAACAGAACTGTTGTTTACCCAGCAGTTCTTTAGAGGTCAAGGCATTTTTAAGCATTGTGCAGTTTGGGCATACCTACCCCAGAAGTGATTGGGGGTCTTCGTGGGATAGGGAGAGCACTGCAGTGGGAAAGGAATAACTCTTCTTCCTGACTCCGGATCTCATAATGCCAGAGCCCATGGAAAAGAATAAAGCTCTGAGTGTGTTAGTATTTGCCATTTGTGTGCTAACATGACCCTAAAGTGCCCTAGGAACAGAGCCCAGTACTGCAAATTCACTCAAAGAGCCTCTTCACCTCTTCCTGATCAGATCACAAGAAGGAAACAACTGCCAGATCTACAAAGAGAAGAAAGCCAGTATCTGTTCACGTGACTTTACATATATTTATATCAATTTTATATATATGTATATTTTGCTACTCCTACTTTATTTTTAGACCTCTCTAATTAGATCAGTTTTAGAGTCACCTCCTGTCCCCTCCTGCCCCATAATTATGAAAACACCTTCCCAGTACAAATCCTGGCTCAGATGAATTTATTACATTGTAGAAGAAAAACTTGTTGTTCCTAATAATATGGTCAGAGTTATTTTCTCTCTTACTGGATGGGAAAGACTTCTCTGCTTCTTTTTTTTCTCTGGTATAAATATAGCACAAACTAAACAGAGCCACTCTGTAATGTAAAAATACTGCAAGGTTTTTATCAGGAAGGACAGCTCGTCACCTTGTCTCTCTCGGGACTGGAAATAGAATGTTCCAAAAGTGAGAGCTTTGAAAATCCAGTGTGCTAAAGAGGAAAGGAAGGGGAAAGGGCTGCCTCAGTTTGTCAAGGAACAAATATTTTCTTTTAGAGAAGACAAATAATGACTTGACATGTAACATTCATTCACAACAGAGCAGCCCAATCACTGCATTCCCACTGACTCATAAGTGAGGATGTTCCAAAAGTCTTGAAAATAGCAAAAACATCCTCATTTCTTGCACATCAGTCTCAAAGCTTTTGCTGGACACAGGAAACCGTGACTGACCCAGGGCACCAAGGACCACAGCAGCCAGGACCTGGGCTCTGTATTAGGAAGGTTCAATGCATTATAGGCAGCATCTGGGGAACATCGGTGTGAGAATAATAAGGAAATGCAGACCCCATTGTGACTTCACTATTTTGGGGTGGGTCAGAGTTAGGCCTAAACTGATTGTGCTTCAGTTGGACTGGGTATTTTCTGAGAAGGAAAGTATAATTTGGGGTGGAGGAAAGGAGAGATTCAGGAAACGGTCTGCACAGATCTGTTCCTGAAGATCCATTATCCCAAGTTGGTAAGGTTCCTACAGAAAGGCTGAGAGCAGGTCACGATGGACAAAAAACCACAAGCTTTGTGTGGCTCAACCAGTTCCTCTGGAGGAAAACACTCAGACAGTGTGTTTTCACAAGCCTACCAAGACTCAGTTAAACACCATGTTGCCAAGCCCAGCCCTGGCTCAGCCTTGGACACTCACCTTCCACCTGAACCTGGCTCTAACCTCATTTTGGACACATTATTTAGAAAAGCAGTTCTGCAAGTTATCTCCAAAGTGACGTGTGTTTAGCCTGTAGGGCAGAGTTATAACCTCAAAGGCAGGGTTCACACTGGATGACACTCAAGAAAGGCAAGGCTAGGACAGCCTTAGCAGACTAAGATAATGATGGCACTTTGGCTAACCGATTATTTTTCCATGTGGCCACATAATGAAAGCAAAAGGGGACTGCAAAGCAATACCTTGCAGTGCTTAGGCTAAAGATGAGGGAGGAGTGCCGTAGTCCTGGGACTCTGGTGTCCAGAAACATCCAGGATGTACAAGAGGCAGCAGATAAGGAGCTGTGAGACAGAGGAAGCAGAAGTTTCTACCCACATAAATCCCTCACTGAAGGAACCTGTGCTCACACAGCTCTCAGGTGTGGCTCAGACTGCCCAAGAAATTGCCACAATGGGGTTTTAACACTGCCAGAACCCATCCAAAATCCTGCTCTGCAAGAAGGCCTCAAAACAAGGTCTGCAACAGGGATGGGGCAGAATGTTTCTTCCTGACCTGCCCCTTGGACTGCTCTCCAGCCAAAGGCAGAAAGGTCAGTGCTTCTTGGGCAGGCTGAGGATGGCAACAGGTACCAGATGCAGGTCATGATGTAGTACCAGGCTCTGAGATGCCACCACAGGGCAAAGAGATGCTCACATCTCTGTCAGCATGTCCCCGGCAATCCAGCCAGGCTCCCCTTTTCAACAGGGAGCATGCTAGGGCATCACCGGTGCCTGGGTTAGAGAAGAGAGCCAGAAGAGAAGCAGAAACTATCCCAGGGAGCTTTCTTACTCAGAAAAGGCATTTGTCAACACACTGGCCCAAACCCTTCTTAACAGGTCACTAAAACGCTACAGCAAACAGCAACTTGTGTCTTCAGAATGAGTCTATTGCTGCTCAAACAGCCAGCACAGCTAAGCAAACAGGCTGCCAGGGCAAGGGCTGTGTTTGTACTCACTGTTTGCACTCCTCTGTGCAGTTAATGGGTTATAGCGTTTATCCTAAGAAGGTTGCAAAATAAAAGAGAGAGAGGGGAAAAAGTGGCTTCCTCTTGGTTTCTTTCCAACTTCTTTTATCAGTTTCATGTATTGGCCACCCTGCCATTTTAGAAGACAGATTTGTCTCATGTCAGGTAAATTGGTAACTTTGCTCTGGAATGATTGTTAATAGTCCCTTCTTAAATGATGCCCTCTGGTGTCACACTACATCCACCCTGGCTTTGGTTATGTCTGGGATTTTTTCTTGTGTTAGGAAAATGGATGTCTTATTGACATCTAAAAAGGTTACAAGGCAGGAGGAAATGACTTATACAAAATTTAAAACTAGAAAGCTAATAAAATGGGGGACTGAATAGATAAGGCAAGAAAATAAATCTAATTTGACTGTAACGTGAGTGCTTCCTGTTTATGAAGAAATAACCGTATCCTGGGATAAACCAGCATTAACCCAGAACACGGCTGTTATTTTGTCAGATTTGGCTGGCTATAACAATTAACAAATGGTGGCTCAGATTTCAGCTTTGGTGTGGTGATTATTTTGATGCCTGGTGAGAAATAAGGCTGTGATCTACTAAAAGGGAACTTCTGTGAGTTACTTCCTCTGAAAAGTCCATGGGAAATACGCTGGCACAGTCCAGGGAAGATGCCAGAGCTGTTTCCTGAGAACTGTGCAGTGGTGTATCACTGTGGGAGTCATCTTCTTTATTTTTAATTTCTTACTTCGTGTCCTTGGTGAATCCCCCCTTTTTATTTACCCAGCCAGAGGTCCTCAGGCCCATTAGAGAGAACACTTTCAATTGCTTTCCTTCTCTCCCCATACGGAAGGTGTGGTGGAGAGGAGGAAGAAATGGACCTTTCCTTTCCATAGCATGCTGTATTTTTGAGGGGAAAAAAATCACATTTAACTAGATGAGCTCCTTTCTAGCAATAACAATACTGTCTAATTCCAATCTGGAGGGGGAAGCTGCATCCTTTTCTCTGCTCTGGGACAAATGTCCCTGGGCTGAGAATGCAAACATTTCAGTTTGGGCGCAAAGACATCTGTTGCACAAGCACAGCACTTTGTTTCAAATCCCACTAGCGTCCTAGTTCCAAGTAGGTCATTATATAATGGCTTTTGTATTTTCTCACTCCCAAAAGGGTCCGAGAGAATATGTTGTAACACCGTGTCAGTGTCGCCTGCCCTTACAGTTCCTCCTGCGATCATCTCATCTGGGTGGGACTCGCTCACTTGATGTCATTCAGCCCAGGGCAGCTCTTATCAGTGCAACAAAAATACCCAGCTCCAACACAGCCTGCATTGTTCCCTCTGGTATTTTGCAAGTCCAGGCTCTGGGTTCCCTCTCCCATTCTCCCCATTGCCTCCAGGGCGTTCGTGCCACCTCACCCTGCCCTGCACATCCCCATTCAGACGCAGAGGGAAACAACACCAACACAGCCTAGAGCAAGGCTGCTCCTCCCGGATGCCGTGTAGTGGTTGCCTTTACATATCGCCTTTGTGTTTGTTATTTCGGGGTTTTTTTGTTTTTTGGTTTTTGTTTGTTTGTTTGTTTGTTGTTGTTTTGGGGTTTGGTTTTTGGTGTGTTTTTTTGGTTTTTTGTTGGGTTTTTTTGGGGTTTTTTTTGTTTTTTGGTGGTTTTTTTTGT
>WEKY01044635.1:76884-129380 GCA_013390045.1 Picathartes gymnocephalus
TTTTTTTTTTTTTTTTGGTGGTTTTTTTTTTTTTTTTTTTTTTTTTTTTTTTTTGGTTGATACCCACCCTTCCCATAGATTACTGTCATCTCCCTCTGCTCCTTTCCTCAGCAGTTCCTGGATAGTGAAAGCACAGCCCTCACCACAGCAAAAGGGAGAACAACTTGGGGTATTTGGCGGTCAGCAATAGAAGAAAAGAGGAGTCATTTTTCCTATTCAGAAATTGTCACAGGTCAAACTCGTTGCACTTTTTACCTTCCCCAAAACTGTTCAGTTTTTGACAGCTTTTCTGCAACAGGATGTGGCCGAATCTTTGGCCTCTGTGCAAGCTGGCACTTACACAAACCCATCTAAACAGAGTAAAACAGGTTAGCAACAAGTTTGTCCTCTGTTCCCTAGATGGCTCCCACCCTCCCATGGCTGAAGGCAGATACGTAAAACCATTTGTTTGTTCTTTGCGAAGAAACACCAAATACCATTCCATGTGCTTCCTTCAGCTGGCTCCATAGAGTCTGGCATCACCCTCCTTTAACTTACAGTGATGCAGCTGGGAAACTCTTCTGGAGAAGAGACCTATGGATTGTCACCCATCAGTGCACACTTAGCAAAGCAGGGTTGCAATCCCCCACTGTGGTCTCAAAGCATTACCAAAATACAAAGTGAGGGTAATAACATAAAGAAAGCCACTCACTTGCTTATCCTTTTCATACACTCTTGGTCTTTTTTCCACAAATTTATCTACCCTTCCTGCATATATCCAGCCCTAAGGAACAAGACTTGTGCATGTTTCTCTGAGGCACCAAAAAACTGTTTCCCAATACACTAAAGGCCATGGTTAAAGGTATGAGTGAGATGAAGTTGTCACCATGTTCTTGTTACCTGCTTGTCCAGTTTTTCTTTCCCAAATCAGTGAGTTTTTGTAGAGATTTGATTATATCATTAGAACTTCTACTGTTTCGGTCCTTCCTGCTTTCACTTTTTTTTTTTAAGATACAGAACATTTGCCACACTTGAATACAGATCTGTGAAAAGCCATCTTCTCAGAAAAACTGTAGCTCATAAGTCAACTGCTCTTTCATTTCCAAGTGCAACTCAAGTGTAACACCCAACCAGCTATCCTACCCACATGCCCATTGCCTCACACTCACGCTAATCTCCCTAAAAGTCACAAACTCCCCCAGAGACATCCTTTTCCTTCAGATCTTGTGTCCAGTTGAGAGACCTGCACCGCTCCTCAAAGAAAGTCTGGAGGAGGGTAATGTGAAACGCTAGGGAACTTAAGCCTAGAGGTAGCAGACAACCAGCTTTCATGTTGATTTCCTGGAACTGGTTTGTATTTCCTGACCATCCAAAATACTCTCTTTTCATGTGTCCCAACATGGGAAGTAGCAATTCCAAAGTTTGAATGGAGTAATGCCTCCTAAGAAATTGAATATTTTTCTGAGGCATCCTAAAAACAAAGAGCTTTAGCAAGAGCCATTTGGGCAGAGGTGCCTCAAGCTGCTTCCCTGGTGCCAGGTTTACCAAGCCTGGTGCATGAGGAAGGAGAATGGGATGGATTTGCTCTAGGTTGGTTTACTCTGGGGAGCTTCTCTCTTTAAATCACCGAAAGCCCTGCTCTGTCCTCAGCTGTGTCTGTGTGGGGTTTAACTGACATTGTGCTATTCAGGTGCAGAGATGACTTCTGCTCACAAAGTATTCATGTTCTTTTTGCTCTTGTCTCTTTTTCACTGGATTTTGATGATCAAGGTCAAAGTTGAGAACCAGCACGACTTCCGGGACATGGCCAGCATAGTAGCCATGGCAAAAACCTATGCTACCACCGAGCCATTCATTGACTCCAAATATGACATCAGAATCCAGAAAATTGGCAGCAACTACAAGGCTTACATGTGAGTGCATGGCTATGCCAGAGCGAGACGGGGAGGAGACAGTGCTGTGGATGTGATTGAGTCGGTGTCTGCTCTGGGCAGGAGTAGGTAGCTGACTTAATTTCCTTGAAGAATAACCCTGCTGTTCTCTTCCCACCTCTGAACCCAGATCCCTCATCCACCAATCATCTTCTCCATTAGTCACTGTCAGGTCATTGTTTCTGCAATGTAAATCTCTGTCTGTCTGAGATTCAGTTACTTCCCACTATAATGACTGTGCTCTGGCATCACCTCTCCATCCTGTTGCTGAAGGGCTCATCTTTCCCAGCAAAATCCTCCGCCCCCTCAAGTATCCTCTAGTGGGAACTGAACCCACCCACTTTCCACCTGGGGGAAAAAACAAAAAATATTGAGCCAGCTACAACTCCTGGAGTCCTACAGTGTCCAGCCCACAGCAGCACCCCATCCTTCAGCCCACAGCAGCACCCTATCCTCTCCCCAGCTGCAGATCACCGCATGACAGTCATACGAGGGGCACAGAGCACTGGGTATGAACGGCCTCTGCCGGGGCAGTGCACAGGGTTTCTGTGGGCATTTTGCATGTGTGCTCCTTGCTGCATACAAAGGAGGGAGAGGAGGTGAGACATTTCTGTGGATGCCCCAAAGCTCCTCCCTGCCCTGTGGGGTAGTGAGGGAGGTGGCATGACAGCAATCTTCAACACCGGTATGTTTAAAAGTATTAAAAAGCATTCAGCCAGACTTCAGTAGTCACCACACTCAATTAAAGATGTAACCACATGAGTCAGTAAGACACCTGTTTCTTCTTACTACAAAGCAGTAAATGAAAAAAGCCACACAGCACAGCTTCTCCAGAAGCTCCTTATCCAACCACAGAATTATGGACAAATAGTCAGCTCCAGCACAGCATTCTTCAGGTCGCCAGATAAATTGCATGTTACCTAACACTCACAACACAGTGACTTTTGGGCCCGTGTTTCCAAACCTCCAGGCCATAGTTCTGCTGAAACATAGTTAAACAAGATAATCAAATATACACAATCATGTATTTTTCAGCTGTAGCTGCCTAAAATTCTCAGCTGGATTCCTAGCACAGAGATGTTTAAGAAAACTAGATAATGACTGAGTCACATTCTTCATGGAAGGAAGGACGTGTGGGACATTTGTCTACTTCATGTGATCTCAATGAAAGAAAATTTATTTTTAATTGAATCAAGTCAACAATAGCACAGTTGCCTAATATTACATTAACATCTCAGAGAGTCTGACTCAAATTGGCCAAAGGAAAGAAGGTTTAAAATATCAATTAAAATTCCCTATTCCTGCCAACACACCCAGCCTTGGCTCCAGAACCTGCTCCCCAACTGCCTCTAACTGAAACAAAGGCCAAGTTAGCCTGGACATATTCTCTCCTCACTTATTATTCGCACTCACCATGCACTCGTCCAGAACAGGGATCAGAAATAATACCAGATGACTGAGGAAAGAAAGCAGTCACATTAAGACCTAATCCCACTTGGGAGTATAGCTGCACAAACAATTGTTTGCTAAAGAAAAAATGTTTTCATATGAAAGCGGTCATGAACAGAGAACACCTTAATGAGAAATGAAGCTCATTAGCAAAGAAAGCAAACAGCAAGATTCACCTAGTGACTTGCTAACCCAGGAGGTTGACTTAGATTGAGAGAGCCATTTATGGATGTGAGCTTGGGAGAGTGGTACAGTCAGTCCCAGCAGGGACTGTTCTTGCACCCCAGCATTAGACAAAATAGGTTATTTCTATGGTATAAGTCCCTACTATGTCCAAGGACAGAGGTAAAAGCACCCAAAATATCAAAGCTCTCACTCATGTCCCAAATAGGAGACTCAAAACCATTAGTCTTGCTAGCAAATCTCAGCCTTAAAGGCAATTCCAGCATCTGCAGTAGTGTCATACTAAGTGACTTGCTTTGATCTGTGAGCCATGGATTCTATCCAGTAATTTTATACCTTCACCCACACATATAGACTTTAAAAACACCTTTTCTTCTGAGAAAAGGCTGTACTGAAATTCTCCAGAATATGTTTACTTTGCACCAAGCATCTGCCAGAGGGAGGATGCTGCAGGGTGAGTCATGCATTCCTCCCTGCCCCAGATGTTCAATGCACTTCCTTCCAGCCCATGACCCAAGGCTTCAGTTTGGTTTCCCACTGGCTTCAGTGCAGTGACTCCAGATTTACACTGCTAACAAACTCCTACTTAGCCCATGCCTTGGGCCGGTCTGAAAACAGCAGATAAGCAGCATATGATACATGCCTAAAATTCCACCAAGTGTATTTGACTGTCAGTGTAATACTGGAGAAGAGAAAACACGAAAACAGCTCAGGTTACAGGGGAAAATGGGGCAGAAATTATGTTTCCACACTCACCCCAACTGGAGGCAAACAGGGGAATCATTTCCAGTTAAGACTCACGAAATGTTGTTCACTTTGAATTAAGCCAGCAGCTACTGACATTCAGGCATGGGATATTCTTGCCACTAGCTCTTAGTAGGAGGGTAATACCCTTCCTTGGTAGTTTCATTAGTGGGATTTCTGACCTTGTCACCTCCAATGCAGTTCAATGTGCTCTGTAGAGGGTACCACATCAACTGTGTCTAAACTAGAGCTACTTTTAAACTGAGATGGTGAGTATAGGACACCAACAATTCTCGATCTGCTCATTTATCCATTTATCCTAAACAATGCTGAAGGTGTTGTGGTCACAAATCTGTATGAGCAACTGATGTCTAAAAACCTGGGGTCCTTTTCTTTAAGATTCTGACTGTACACTGTGTGGCCCCCTGATGTTTAGGATGGTTGGAAGAACATTGACTTTCAGTCCCTTGTAGAAATGGGGTTTGAAGCAGAATATCCTTAGGAAAATTTTTTGTCTTCAGTCTCCTTTTCCACTTCATACAATACAAAAAGGATAAGAGAAAAGAAGCTGTATGAGGAGCAGCTGAAGTCACTTAGTCTGTTCAACCTGGAGAAGAGGAGACTGAGGGGAAATCTCATTATAGTCAACAATTTCCTCGGGAGGGGAAAAGGAGGGGCAGGCACTGATCTCTTCTCTCTGGTGACCAGCAACAGGAGCCGAGGGAATGGCCTGAAGTTGTGTCAGGGGAGGTTTAGGTTGGATATCAGGAAAAGTTCCTCACCCAGAGGGTGGTTGGGCACTGGAACAGCTCTCCAGGGAAGTGGTCACAGCACCAGCCTGACAGAGTTCAAGAAGAATTTAGACAACACTCTCAGGTACATGGTGCCTGAGATTCTTGGGGATAGTGCTGTGCAGGGCCGGAAGCCAGACTCAGTCATCCTTGTGGGTCCCTTCCAATGGAGAATATTCAGTGATTCTGTGATTCTGTAAGTTTGGGGGAACAGCTGACACCTGAACTACTCAGACATGCTTGGAAGGGAGTGATCTTGACAGAGGCTGTGGTGTAGGGGCTGGTGTCTGATCCAATGGGCTTCAAATAAAACTCTTCCATTTCAAAACAGCAAAGTTCCCTAATAGGAAAGTTAGGAATACAGCAGAGAAATATATTTTAAATCTTATGTCTAAAATTGTGTTGACATGGATAGGTATAAACAAGTCCAACAAATCAGTCAAATTGCTTGAGTAGAGTTCTTATTTTGGGAGCTTTCCCATGTCAAGTTTCCTTGTAAAACTGTCCAGCTGTGGTTTCATTTTCTTAGGGACAACACAGCTGCTTACATTTGGTGTGCCAGGTACATTTTCTAAACACTTATGTCAAATCATCTTGTCACTAATGAGACTCCAGGAGTTCCCACCAGTACTAATGGGATTTTGGATGTTCTCTGCCACTGCAGGGCAATTTTATGTTAAAAATAAATGTTAGCAAAGAGTGGTTCTTCCCACTGCAGAACTGAAAAACATGATCCTAAGAATCCCATATCAAAAGAGAAAGAAAGGCTGAGGACTGAGCACTGAGCTTGCAGGCTATCAAGGGCCTCATGATAGTCCCAGCTTGAGGAGGAATCCATTCTTTTGCTTTGAAAATAGGGCAGTAAAATGGATGTTGGGTGAAGGCAACAGGCCCAAAAGTCAACTACATGGAAACAGTTATTTGACACAGTAATCATGCTCCTTTGCCCCCTCTCACTCCACTCCTTTAGACATGGTTACAAAGACAATTTAAATTTCACAGCAACTAAACATACCAGTTTAGAGGAGAATTGGAAAAAGCGCTCCAGGGCGTCTCTCACAAGAGAGTAGTCAGGTAGTTAGGTAGTCAGCTATAACGATCCAAGTTTATAGTCTAGCAGGACATCAGTAGAACCACTGCTGAACGTAGTTTTGCAAATTCAGTGTCTTTTGCATATGATGCTGAAAATGTGAGAGAACTGGCAGCAAGGGTTCCCACAACCTCATATAGAAGTGTTGGATCACACCTCATACTCCCCTCATAAATCTCTACCTAAATCTTCTTCAGCATGGAGAGGCCTCCTGGATGTATCCTGTCAGCTTGTTGACTTGTTCTAACTTGTACACTATGGAAGGGTTATCTGGAGTGTTGTCAGAGCAGGCTCTCCAAAGTCTGCCTTGGGCCTAAGGTCAAGAAAAGGAAAATTTTCACCTCTGATGGTGAAACCCAGAATTTTCCAGCAACAGTACCTTTTTCAGAAATTAATTATCAGTTGCAGCTAATGAAACTCCAAAGATTTTGAAATAAGAAATTCTCTAAGACCGAACACAGTGAGCCACAGACGGGTCAATGAAAAGTCAATGAAAGGACAGTATGATAATATATTCTATGGCATCAGTACCACTGAAGTCAAATTGAAGTGGACCCAGAAGTAGAATTGAAGTCAAATTTAAGTAGACCCAGAATGTCAGAGCTGATATTTTGTGAAACTGCTCAGCAAATATTTGCCTGGAGAGCTTCTGTGTGGATGGAGGATGCTACCCATTGCAGAACACAAGGGTGATTATCCTAGAGATCTTTCACACACATTTCAGCTCCCCTAGGTCTGATGTATAAAGAAAGAAAGTACTCACAGAGCCTGATGTGTGCTCAAGATTCCTTGGAGGTTTCTCTGTCTAAATCCTCAGTTAGTTTTTCATGAGTCTGAACAACATATCCTGTATGGAGTGTTGTTCAGGAAGGATTTAGAAAGGCTTCTGGGAGGAAGAACCTCACCTCATCCCCTCCTGTACAAGCACAGAGTCCAGAATGAGCACTACAGTATGCAGGAGGATGGGTCAGGAGTCTATTTTCATGTTCAGGTTATGTTTTTGGTTTGTTTTCCTAGGAGGACTTCCATCTCTGGAAACTGGAAGGCAAACACAGGTTCTGCAATGCTAGAACAGATTGCGATGACTGAGAGGTAAGGAAGAGTGTTTCAAGACAGTATTAGCTATTCTTGGGTTAGAAGGGAGGAATTGTGTTTCTGACTTTGGTTAATTGAGAGAACTGGTAAGTGATGTCTCCTGGGAGGCTGGATAATGAATTTAAAAGACTGAGTGTTTTCTTAAAAAATTACCAAGGACACAAAGGCAAACTGTCCTATTTTGAAGAACAGACTGAAAGTACAGCTAGAAACCAACATTGCTAAACCATTAGATCTTTAGTGAACGTAACCACAGGAAACAAGACCAGCATGCTAGGTCAAGCACACCAGTACAAACATATAGGGATAAAATCAGAAAGGCCAAAGCACAAAACACAAAGTAACATGAAGTTATTCTAAGTACATTACTAATGAGAGGCAGACACAGAAAAGAGTTTTGCTTCTGCTTAACAGGAAAAAACTGTCCGCTGAAGTGCTGAAAGCATTTTTTTGCTTTAGGGTCTCAAAAGTGGTCACTGTCTTAGCTAAGGTCTTCTCACTGCTGAACAGAGCAGAAAGAATTCCGTCATGCATCTCACAGACTAAAATTTGCAGATGCTACTTCCATGTATTCAAATCACCGTGATATTTGCTAATACTGCAACTGCCCGACACTGTGGACTCATGGTAACATGCTTTGCTGTAACTTCTATTCCGCAGAACTAACACTTGTTCTCATCCCTTTTCTCCATCCCATCTAAGTAGATTATTCATAGATTTATAGAATCCGTAGATTACATGTAGGCATTCATCCCTAGTGAATTTAAGATTTTTTCAGATAATACCTTCAGTTTGTCAGGTTCATGATTAATTTTGACTCTGTCCAGTTTGGGGCACCACATTTGAAGAGAAATAGCAAGGAGATGGAGAAAGTCCAAAGGACAATAAAAGGAACATTCAGAGAAAACCTAATGAGCTGTTGAGAAAATCATAAAATTCTATGTAGTTCTATGTAGTTTTCTACCTTTTTTCGGTTAGCAGGCCACTGATATTCTTCCAGTAGAGGTGTAGACTAAAGTACAGTGAATCCCTGCCTGCAGTGCAGAGGTTCACTCTCCTTCATTAGCAGTTACAGACCTAGAAGAAGTTGCCCATGAGCTGAACACCACTTCATCCTAAAGACGAAAGAAACAAAAGAGCATAGGATGTTTAAATATATGAAAGCTTGTGAATAGGCATTTCTCACTACTTATATTACAAGCATAATACTGTAAGAAATAAATTATAGCAGAAAAGATTCCTTTGAACATTTCCTATATTTTCTTACAGTAAGGATAACATAGCACAGAAATTGATTCTCTGAAAGAGATGGCGAATCTCTGTCTTCTTTCAGACCAGACTAAAGAAATGTCTCCTCTTGGGAACACGAGAGTTGTGCAGGCAATCATCTAAGGTCCCTTCTGCACCTTTAGTTCTGCGAAACAGGGAAGCCAAGCCGCAAATCAGATGCTGAAGATGACTCTGCAAGACCCTGCTGTGGGAAGTGGACATGATGATGCATCCTGGCTGTTTATAACACAGCTGAAGCTAGAGACCTGAAGGGTAGACATTACCTTAATGCAGTGTTGTAGGACTAAAACCCAGATTCCTGCCAGCCTGCAACCCTACCTTTTGAAGGTTCATTTTGTAGACATAGTACCACAATTAACCACTCCAGCCTTATTCAGCCATAAATGCAACAGACCCTGTTGAAATCCGTGAGTTGTCAGTCATGAAGCAAGGCAGGAATGTGTTCAAATGCTCTGATGAGTAGGAGCTACTTGAAGTACCTACTGTACTGAACAGTAAGTACAAAGGATTGACATGTTGAGGTGAGGCAGAAACGACAGTAAATACTCTGAAAATGCAACACTGGTGCATGCGCATAAATATGCTCTTCTTGCCCATAATACTCCTATTACACCCCAGCAGCCCTGATGCTCCCAGTGCTCACCTGTGGCCAACAAACATTGAAGATATGCACCTATTAGAGTCTGTAGCATGAACAACAATTCCCTGAGCCTGGCTGCTGAGCCCAGACACCCTGAGATGTTCCTCAGGAACACAGGTGGTTCCCACAATGGTGCCCTGGATGCAGGGCCGCGACAGTGCGTGAGGGGTGCTCTCTGTGCCTCCTGCCTGACTTATGCAGTCCATAATTCTCCTCCTTATGCTACTGACTCCTCCTCATACACTGTCTTCCTTGGGGGTCCAGGGCAAATGCACTTGGTCTGCTCATTAGAGATAAAAGAGCACTGGTAGTCATTTAAGTCATAATTTTGCTTCTTCCCAGAGACATTGTGTTCACACAAGTTGATCATTATATTGTCAAGCTATGGGGACTCTGGCTGGCTTCAAGGATGTAGATTTGTTCTTTAGCCAGAATAGCTCTTTCCCCGGTCCCTGTAGGTTCTGCAAAATGTCAGTGTTTTCATGAGACTGTGGTCTTCCCTCCCCTCTCTGCATCTTGTCATAGTCCTGCTTACAGATCTGCTGTTCTGAGATTATTATTTTTATTTAAATGGCTGGGACCACAGCACAGCTGCACAGGAAATAAAACCAGGCTGCCTCATTCCCTCCTCATTTGCACAGCAGGGGGATGTGGTCCCCCTATAATGTGCCTTTTATCATTCTCTCTCCTCCTCTGACACCAGGACAGCTAAGGTGGCACCAGCTCACATTCCCATCCTGGGATGGCTAGGGAAAAGGGCTGTGGTCTGTAGGTCTCCCTCTAACAAAAGAGTGCCTCGTCCACATGAGGCATCATACAGTTAGCCTAGGACAGGCTGCCTGACTAGGAACAACATCCAAGGGACAGAAGGAGGCAGGAGACTGTAAAAGGATAAAATTGAAAGTAAATTGTAAAATGCAGGAGCCACTGCATTACAGATCAGAGAGGGGATGGCTACTCCTCGCTAAATTTGACACTCACTTTCTGATCCTATTCCACTCCTAATGTCCAGGACATCTTATCAGGAGAAAGCTGCCTGCATAATGGAGGGCTTTCAGGCAAAGCCAATACAAACGCTGAGGGGCCAACACTACCGGGAGATTAAATGAGCTAAATATTTATAGCTTGGCTGAATGACAACCAACTGGAGATCTGATGTAAATACCAAGGAGAAAAAGAAACATTTTAAGGTGGCTTTGAGGGCAGGATTGAATCAATCTGAAATGAAGGGAAACTTTAGGCAAGATTCTTTTTTTTACCCATCTCCTGCGCAAGAGAGGGAGTCAAGGACCCAGCAAAGCACATGAAGGATGCCTTATAATAAGGGCTCCCAAATCTCTTTGTGTTCTTATGGGCAGTGGGGTGGGTGGCTGGTTTTGGTGGACTACCCAAGGACAGTTAATCCTAGGCCATGCTCTTGTGGTTTCTGCAGGTACAGACTCTGGGCAGATGCCTGCGCAGAAATGTTTGGAGGTCTTGATATCTGCGCTGTCAAAGCTGTCCACAGCAAAGATGGAAAGGACTATATCATTGAGGTGAGAGCATGGGCAACCTGAATGTGAGTCTCCTTTGGGAAGTGTATCTACAAGCACTCTGCCTTGGAGTTCACATGCACCAACGTGCTCGCTTACCCCTGTGTGCTCCTGCAGTCTCTGCTCCTCCCTGCCCACCTGCATCCTCAGGCCGTGGCCCACTGATACGTAAGGAACTCATTCAGAGCCCCAGCCAAACTAGCAGATACACAGCAAGGTGGCAGGGTTGAAGTGCCTTCCTTTCTCAGTGTGGACTGTGAAAGGAAATGGAGAGCCACAGAGTGCTTGGCCACCTCAGCTTTCCAGCAGATGATTCAGTTCATTAAAAATGTCAGTTTCTCTCTGAGTGAACCTTTCTTCACTCACTTTAAAGGGGACTTCCAAACAAAAATCCTAGCTGCACCTAATAAAAAGAGGAAAATAAATTGTGAGAGTGCAGCAAAAAGTTCACAAGCAGCAGGAGCAACTTGATTAAACACAAAAAGAAAGGTGTATTTTCTAAAATCTTTTGCCCAGACAGCATTCACTACAGTAAGAGGCCATCAAGACAAAGCACCATAGAGTTACCATGGGCAATGTGTACTACAACATTCTGTGTTCAGAGCTGGACAGACTGTGGCTCTGAAAGCTAAAGTTCAGTGTGCTCCTTCCCAGGCCAGGAGGCAGATATGGAAGTGGGGTAAATAGCACACTCAGGTCATCCTAACAGGGCAGAGAAGGAAAAGCTGGCCAGAAAATCAAAGTGGATACTGAAGAGATGCCCTGGAGGAGAGACAATCCAGCAAGAAAGCAAGTGCCTCTGTCAGTATGTGACTTGAGGAGACACAACATGTGACCTGCTGTAAACTCCACCAACAGAGGCCAGCCGAGGAAGGCGAGCAGAGCCAGCCTATGGGCTTCACGCAGGGGTGCTGACACACTGGAAAGCTATGTGTGGGAGAGCAGTCCCACCCGCTGAGGGCTGGGATGCTGATGAGAACCACATGAGCCCTCCAGTGACTGCGCATTCCTGCATTATGTATCTGCTCTCCCCAGGGAGGGGAGCAGTGACCTGTCAAAGGCCATGTGATAGAAGCGTGCTGCCAGCAACCAAACGCTGGCAAGCCTCTGCCTTTTGCTGAATTGATGGGGCCAGGGCTAATGGGTCTGCTCCCGTATGCAATTCATCAGCACCTAGAGGAGCATCCCCTGGAACAGACTGTTTCCCTGCTGTGCACTTTTAAATCTCCATGCCCCTGCAGCTGGGAAAGGAAGAGCAGGAAAGCAGCCTTGCTAGAGGCAACTGTAAGGACATTCAAGTTGTGTCCACACACGGTTAAACGTGATATGTGGTTTTCATATCCCTGCATATATTCTTGCACATAAGCCTATGTACGTGCACACACGGCTAGTTCTGGGCTTATAGATTATATGACTCTGTCTGGGTATGCCCATGGGTTTTCACATCTGCCGCTGTGTGTGACTGGCTGGTGAAAAGCACATCCGTACCCTAGCAGCCATCAGCATCTTGCATGCAGAGAAGTGCATGCTCATGCTCCTCCCTATGACCAAGGTAAACAGCAATGCATCTAATATGACACAAATCAGGAGAAACACAATATAGTTTCAGCTGGGTCGTGCTGAATTACCCTAGTGGAGAACCTGATTAAGCAGGCCTGATATGCCAACATCTAGCAGGCATTCAAATGCCATGGATGTTGCTGGGAAAGGAATAGAGTAGTGCAGTATAAGGAAGCAGAACAAAGCCAAACAGGCACCTTTTTATGCAGATCTGAGGGATATGTTGACAATTAATTAATTGCCTCCAGCCAGCTTCCTGGGGTACTTTTCTTGGTCTGAAACTGATCCCTTGTTTTGCTTTTTTCTTTTGATAGCGGGAGAAAGAAGTTATTTGACCAAGTGACAATTGTATTTTCTTGGTAAGAAGGAACAGTGTGCTGTGACATTTTACAAGAAAGCATGCCTAAATGGGCTGAACAAACAAGGAATTTGCACAATGCAATTGCAGGCAGTAATTAATTTTCACAGTGCAAAGTAGTTCTTCAGGAAAGATTCACAGACATAGTGATGGGCAGTTCTATGAACTGAGATTTATCCCAGTGGTTTGTTGCAAACAAAATCAGATTAAGACAGATGAGTTATCAACAGCACAAGAGTAATCTTGCACACATGGTATTTGCTTTTACTTGAACTTCACCTTCTTTTCTTTTCCCACGGCAAACAGCAGAATCTCTTACGTTTCTGCCTTCAAAGCATTAGCACACTTATGTCCAATTTTCATGGCTCATATTGAAACAGATTGTGAATTTAACAGTAAATGCTGGTAATTCTTTTTTCCTCTGCTTTAAAGAACTTTATCACTTTGAGGGAATATTCAACCTAAGTAGTCATCACTCAGAATTTCACAAAATAATGCAAATTCTCTACTGGTGTCAGCAGCCAGATTCTCAAAAGAGCTCAGCAACATGTATGGTTTAATAATCTCCCCTCTCGCTCTCTACCTTTTTTTTTTTTTTTAATCTAATCCATTTCCCCATCTCCGCTAAGATGAAAAATACAAAGCAAGTAGAGGGCAAGCAAAATGGTCCATGTGATTTATTCTTCCTCCTGGAAGAATAAGATAAGCCCTGACTGCCATACAGCTAAGCCATGTTACCAGACACACTCCTTGCTGCCCTGCAAGGAGCCCTGCTCATCCTTTCAGTGGTGCCTATCATTTGTTTTGATATGTCCAATCATTGGTTTCCTTCCTTCCTTCCCTCCCTAGAAATCACCCAACATTCCACTCTCACACATCAGAGTGTCAAAAAATAAGCCCAGGCTTCAGCATCAAATGGGCACAGAGGGAGAACCAGGATCTTTTCCTGAGTCGCTTCTCTGCCTGGCCACTTTTCCTTCATCCCTCCATACACCTTAGCAGGCAACGGGAGCTGCACCAGGAGCTGCACCAAGGGCAGCCACTGATCTGGGGCTACAAAGGCAGGGTCCATTTGTGCTGACATCTTCTTGCCTTGCCCAGCTGTTCTGTGATCACTGTGGAAGAGATGAGTGCAATCTGTCTGTAATTCACATATTCCTCTCAGCCAGTTGATTTATTCAGTATTAGCATTTGTTTCTGCCCAATTCCAGACCAATTTGCCCTTCCTGGAGGACAGGCATGGTGGCATCTCATGATTCTTTTCAGTTCAGTGGCAACCAGCAGTGTCATTTTACTCACAGAAATCACTGTCATTTTCAAAGGTCTTCCCTTGTGCATGTGATTGTTCACTCCTATATTTGCAGTCTCCCACATCTCATATTCCCCTGCCAGACACTACACATCAGGACAGCAGATAGCCTCATCCCAGGTGCACCTTCACTGGATCAGGTGGAACTGCTCCAGGGTTCACTCCCCTTGGTGCCTTTGGTTTATAAAGCACCATCTTCCTCTTCAGCCACTGCAGCCACAGAAATGGGAAAAAGCAGTCCTTGAGATGGGGAAATCAGTTCTGGGGTTCTCAGCACAGGAAAAAAAGTGGACCTATTGGAGCAGATTCAGAGGAGGGTCATGAAGAGGATTAGAATGCTGGAGCACCTCTCCTATGAAGACAGCTCCCAAAAGAGCTGTGGCTGTTCAGCCTGGAGAAGAGAAGGATCTATGGAGATCTTATAGCACTTCCGGGATATAAAGGGGGTCCATAAGAAAGAGAGGGACAAATATTTTAGCAGGGCCTGCTGCAACAGGAACATTATAATGATTTTAAACTAAAAGAGGGTACATTCAGATTATACATACGGAAGAAATTTTTTATAGCGCAGTTAGTAGTGGCTGCCCCATCTGTGGAGACATTCAAAGTCAGACTGGATTGGGCTCAAGAGGAACCTGATAAAGTTGAGGATGTCTTTGGTCATAGCAGGGCTATTGGACTGGATGGCCTTTAAAGGTTCCTTCCAGTCCAAACCATTCTAAGAGTCCATGAAAAGCGGGGTTCGGGGTGTTTAGAGCAGAATTTTCGTGTCTCGGTGACTCCCAGGAGGGCGGGAGCCGGGAGCGCGGCTCGCCTGACTCTCGGCAGGGTAAGGGCATCATCTAGTGGTCACACGGGGCCCTCGGGCCGCACAGGGATACGGGAGACATCTCTCTCGGAAACTGTAATTGCCACATTTCTTTTTAAGATAGGAGTGGAGAGGAGGGAAACGTGCGCAGGAACCTGCTGGAGGGTCCCCCTGAGCCCCTGGCTGGGGAGACCCAGGTGGGAATTAGCCACTCCCTGACACTATTAGGAAGCATCACATTCCCCACCTCTGTCTCTCAACAGAAGAACAGCTAAGTGGATAGCAGAAGGAAAAGCTACCTTATGTATTTTGCCAAACCCTGATATATAATTTTCTAACCTTCTCCTTTTGACCCCTGGGCCAAGTAGGCCATGGATATAAACATCCATAGGCATATAAACTCTCCATAGGAACCTTAGTAAAAATTTTCTAGGTAGATTTTCTAGTGTTCATAAAAGACACCCATAGAAATTAAACCAAACCATTATTCTGCAAGAAAAGAGCAGAATACAAACTCAGTGAACTAACATCACTGATTTCCTCTACTTTAAATCTAAAATTAGAGGGTGCAAAATTTTCCATTTCCCTCCAAGAGTGTACTCTTGCAGCCTTGCCAGGGTGGAGTGGACTTCCGATTGTTATCTGAGCGTGAGTCAGTGCCTTTCTTGAGCAATTCAACCTTCAACTTTGCATTTCCAGGGATTTAAATGTTTGCTTTAAAAATACAAGCAAAATAAAATAAACTCTTCCAACCTTGATATTTTGGTACTATTATATTTACTCCAGCTGAATCTTAACTTCATCAGAGTACAGTTCTTCCTGTGGGATTTAGCTAATGTTTGCAAAGCACTTGATTTATGATGAACCGTTGAAAATTATGTTCAGGGCTGCTATACAGCTGAGGGTCTGCTGTGCTTTCAGTATTATTGTTGTGAGGCCATTTCTTACCTCAAAGACCCTTTGACAGTTTTCCTTCCCCCATCCCCACAGTCTTGCTTCCCAGTTTTTCCCAGTAGAGTTGTAGAACTTGCTTGGGAAGCATTATCAAGAAGACAAGCAGAGAATAAGTTTATTTTCTTGCACTTGGTGCTGTTTTGGTGATATCCTATTCATTACGCATCTGCGGTGTTTATTTTCCCTCTCAGGGTGCAGTGCTTTGTGTTCATTAATCCCAAATGTTTCCTGGTTTCCTCCAGTCCCTGTTGCTCTCATCTCTTCAGGCTTCAGTACATGTTGTTTCTCTTCCCCTGTGGCCCTTTCAGTTACAATGTCACCCCCAAATACTGTGGGACAATGCCAGAGAGACATTATCCATCAGAGGCATCTTCTCAGGCCATGCGAAGGAGAAAATATTTATTTAGGTGATTTAGAAAGCTTCCAGCCACCATGAGTCTTGGCTTGGCTCCCAAGTTGTGAAGGGAAGGAAGATGGGGAAGTACATGCTATTTCCAAAAAACCTAAGCAAAATCCCATGCCTGGAAAAGTCAAGCATGTTTCAGCATGAGAAGAGTGGTGGCTATAGATATTGCCAAGGATGTGGAGACACAAAATAGCTTAATGTAAGAGGCATCTGCCAGCAGGAAACCACCTTACTAACTGTTGTTTTTTCCTCCTGCGGCAGGTGATGGACAGCTCGATGCCCCTGATTGGGGAGCACATAGAAGAGGACAGACAACTTATAGCTGATCTGGTTGTTTCCAAAATGACTCAGCTTGTCGTCACTGCTGGATCTACACCGTCACCGCTGAGGCCCTGGGTATGAGTGAATAGAGACCTTGTAACCAAGTTATTTCCCTGAACTTCTTTCTTTCTCTCTCCTCACTGAGTGTGTCAGGCAGTCAGACATTTCAGAGAGCTGAACAGTCCCATAGGAGATTGTATTGGACAGACTGACTCCTGCTCTTCCAAGGGAGACTCTCACAGGCTCTTTGAAGTGGGCACCCCCCTAAGGAACACATCTTCCTCTTACTCTCCTTCCAGATAAATGACATCACACCAGTAGCATGTCCATGCATCTAGACATTCTGACTTGCTAAATTCATGGATTCACATTGAAGATGGGCATTTTTAGAGGTTGTTCTAATGCCTAGCTTCATTTCTGTCTAACACCATCCTTCAGGATAGGTTTCATACCAGTTTTTGCATCACTGTTCGGCTTTCAAGAACAGAAAGTGGGAATCTCTAGAAAGACTTGTTCCATTCCTTACTTCAGTTTCTTCTTTAGAGATGTCCTTGGCCCCCTTCATCCAGGGGAGGTTTTACTAAAGCTGAGCTCATATGAGAAACTATCACTTTTGCATTTAAACTGACCCCATAGTTCTTGTGTACATCCATTTTGAGTATCAAATGCTTCTAATTTTACTGCCACGTTTCCCAGGGGCAGTTCTATGTAAATGAAACACCCCAGAACACAACCTGAGTATCCAGGTGTACTTGCTACACCTCTTTCAGTATCTAACAGGGAGCCAAGATTGAAGGTTTGAGGACAATAAATCTGTACAACAGAAGAGACAAGAGTAAAAAAGGTTGAGGGACAATACTGATTGCAACACACTGGTACAATTCGCATTTCCACTTGAGACAAAAAAATGGGAAAAGGCACTTTATGGGGCTCTGCCTCTGTCATATAAGAGCCCACACCTGCTACACCAGGTTCTAGCATGAAGGGGTAACTCCAAGTTTTAGCTAGAGTGAAGGAGGAAACATTTAATAGACACTGTAAATGCTTTGAGGCAGGGAAAGTGATACAGAAGAGATAGCATTTACAAAGTGGAATCATGAACTACTGTCTGAAATAGCCAAGATATAGAGTATATGAACTAAGAGCACAGGGCAAGCCAATAGAAACTGAGAACATGGACAGATGCATCTGTTTTCGTGTCTGTAATATACTGGTACAGGATTGGATTGGATTACAGCAGACCTAAATTAGTGTCAAAACAAGAACAAAACAAATCTTGAAGGGATAGGATGTCAAATAGAAGAGTCAAATAAGAAAAGGGTCTTCATCGGGAATGCAACCTAGAAATACTTGTATATATAATCAAGAAAAATCAACCCACAAACATGTTATCTAAAGTGTTTTGCTATAGAGAAAGAGCTTGGCGCCACAAATATCACAAAAGTTGCACACACTACATTACTAACATAATGTTGTAACAGTTAGAAGTATCCAGAGAGAAATAATTAAATATGCGGCTGACAAGAACTAGAGCTACAGGGGAAGACTTCCACAGAAGAGATACAAAGAGCAATTCTGAATATAAAGACAGCAGTACTGAATACATAGAAATATGAATCCTTGGATATCCTGTGGGTATGAACAGAATACCTATACGTATTATTGGACCTCTCTATACTAGTCTCTGGGTTGAGAAAAACTGAGAAATTATGAAACTGAGTGCACAGAATTGACAGAGATGGAAAAGCAACAAGTCACAACAATGTGAGACTTCAGCTATCAGGAAGCAAGTCAAATACCACAGTGGGACAGCAATTCAAAGGGAGGTAAAAACACCTTGACTTTGCCTTAAGAAATATCCAGGTACAAATTCAGAAGGTGAGTGTATACCGTTAGATTTAATGTCCAAGAGACAAATGTGATATCAAAAAGTAAGGGTATGACACAAACAGTGAGAAAATTAATCAACCTTCTAGCAGTAAAACTGTATAGACACTATTTGAGAGATCACTGTTTTCTGGAATGCTTATATACATTTCTGATCTGCTCCTGAACCAAGAATGTCAGAAATAAACTTGTAGAGTGATATGACAAAAAGGATATTCAAGACAAATGGGGGAAAAAAAATCTTTCAAATTTGGAAATTTGACATTTAAGACCTTTATGTAGCATCAAACACGTAATAAAAGGAAATGTAAAAAGGACAGAAATTAAATTTGAGGAGGAGAAGATAGAGGAAAGAATTAAACAAGTTCTTTGAGTTCATCAGAATATGGAACCCTATCAAACAATAGGTGGGCTCTATGGATCATCCAAAGTTAAGGGAGGAAAAGAAGACAACAGAAACAGCGTTGTGACTCTAGTAAATGTAATTGCTGAAAGTGGGGAACTTCTTTACCTTGTTATAGTTTTTCTTGATCAGAATGACACAGTTCTTGAATCAGTGATGGCTGATATTTTTAAAAGTTATTAAGCCCCCAACTCCAGATGGCAACATCCAATGAACTGAATTTGGGAAGTGACTAAGGTGCCAAAAAAATCTATGCAATATCATTAGAAATAGTTACTGTTCCAGAGGATTGCCATACAACAAATACAAAATATGTAGTTTGAAAGCTGTAAGTGTAATGTAGAAAAATTTAGACAAGTAAGTCATAGACTCTATGAATTATCTCAAATGATAATTTAAAGGACATAGAAGAATAAATAAATCAGCAGAAACCACAGCTAAGGGCATTTACCACATGATTTGTGAAGAAGAAAAATTGTCCCATTAATTTCCTTTCGATTCTTTTCCTTTCATTTCTTTGGGAATACTTTCATGAAGTGGTCAATAACAGGCAATCAGTCAAAATTATGTAGCTAGTCAAAAAGCCTTAGGCAAGGTAACAGATAAGCTATAAAATAAAGCATGGAGGGGCTGACCTCAGATAAAGACATAGATATGAGAGATTTTAATTCTTGCAAAGAGTTAGCAGAGGGGATACTTCAAGGATACTGAGCCTGGCCATGTTGATAAATGGGTTGGTTGAGCCCAGGACACATTAAGATGTTAACGACAAGTTTGCTTTCATGCCTCCAATATGAAACCCAGTTTCATGCCTACACTGTGGTTCTCTCCTCACCTCTCTGACCCACCACTAGACTTTCACTGTTTCTCTTCCAAAGGCAGAAGATCTCGGTCTGGCCCTCACCCCTTCATCTCTCAACCTCAAAAACCTCTTTTGCCTTTATCTCTGAGGTGCCTTGATTGACTGTATGGAAAGGCTGTAGAGCTAAATATGAGATCTAATTCCCTTTCTTTGGTCTAATCAGAATGTCTCACAGCATCAGGACAGTAAATTTCCATCAACACCAAAGCAAGTTTTAGTTCCCAAGTTATGTAGGACTAGAAGCCGTGAATGGAAAATTCCCAGTTTCCTTCCCCATCCATTTGCAAGTCCCAGATAAATAGTGCAAAAGACAGACTGGCAACATCATCATATTTTATGTTAGTCAGTTGAAACTAATTTCAATGTTTCCAACTATAAAACATTTCTTCCCTTTTCGAGAATCACTTAGCTCATTCTCCTGACCTTTCAGGAGCTTTGAAGACCCTTTTATCATGACATTCTCCTGTAAATAATCTAGCATGTACCAGCCTATGTCTCCAGCTTCCCTGGTTTTCATAAACAATTTTGTGCAATAGGCTTACTCAGGCTTTTGTTAACTTTGGACAAGCCCTTTGTGCAGCAGTTCTGTGTTGCTTAATCTGTTTATTAAAATATCTGTCAAAAAGACTAAACAGCAAGAGAGAAGAAAGAACAGATGGCACCAAATTATTTGCGTTAGTCAGGACCAGGGATGGCAGTGAAGAACATCTGACAGAGCTATGTATGTTCAGTCACCACAACACCAAATGAAACTCCATATGGAAGACTGAAGGGTAAGCTAAGCTGGGGGTAGAGAGAGGGAGAGCATAAACAATGTGCAGAACTTTCAAGTGGCACCAGCCATTCCCTTGAGAAATACTTTGTCGCGTACAGGCTAATGAAAACCATTGCTCAGCCTATGGTTGTGTTGACAAGGGAAAAGCAGGAAATTAGGATGCAGAAAAAATGAACTGGCAATGTATACAGAGAACCCAGATATTGCTTCATCTGGAAAAATGTAAGCAGCCCCATCTCTGGCATCTGCAGGAAGAATTACAAAGCTGGGAAAGAGAAGTTGGTGATGAAAACAATCAGGGGTTTGGAAATATTCCCATGGAGGGACTGGAGGGATTCTAAAGTCTCTTGGCTTTAGAAAGGAGGTGAATGCGAGAGAGGGCAGTGAAGGTTTACAAAATAATGAATGGCCTAGCATGGGCAGGTTGTGAGAACTAGTCTCAAAACTCAGAACAAAGCAATGGGGATATGAAATGGGAGAGACAGTGAGGCTGAAAGCTGAGCAAGACTCAAAGGGTCTGAATATAAATATCAAAGCAAAATATCTGGAACTGTTGCAAAGATTTTGTGGAGCAGATAATAAGCTTCATGTTTCAGGGTTGAAGCTGGCCCTTGCTTATTAGCAATCAAGAGGAGACCCCTTAGGGTACGGAGATGATTACTCCATAGACATTTCCATGGTTCATCCCTCCTTCCTTTGGAACATCTGGTGCTGGCAACTGTCCAAAATGGGAGATGGGACTAAGACAACCCCTCGGGCCAGATACATTTGGTAATTCCTGATTGCCTAAAAAACATTCTAAACTGTAACTTCATTGTTATTCCCTGTGAGCAAACAACTTCTATGCTCTTTATTACTCACCTCTCCATTTTAGTCCCATGAGATTTTTCCAGCCAGATGCTGCATGTGTGTGAGTGTGTATTTAAGGAACACTTCATGACTCTACAGTTCCTGTATTACCTCAGGGCTTCTCTTTGGGGACTCTGTATTAACTGGATTGGCTTTTATTTCCTCTAGCCTCCACAAGTTCAGCCTGTGTCAATGAAATCTCAGACTGGACCTCCACTTGGACAGCTGTCACAACCACGGCCTCCTCCACAAGGTATTGTTCTCTGATTCCCATGACAGTGATGACTCTGAGTCCTATCAGTCTGCCTTCTAAATAAAAGATATAAGGATAAAGGTTTCACCTATTTTCCAGTTGACTGACAGGCAGGCAGCAAATTCAGCATACTATTAAAGAAGATACTGTCATAGTCCACAGCAGCTCAGAAAGTGGGATGAAAATTTGATATAGATCCAGTTGATACCACTGATAGGACTCGGGTCAGCAAAACAAGGCCACTTAAACTGGCACTGGAGCAAAGAGTATATTGTGTTTGCACAAAGCTGCGGTGGCTACAAGTGTTAAGAAGTGATGGGAAGATGCTAGTGTCGTCAGGCTTGGAACAGACATCAATGTTGCAGTGCCAGGATCCTTGATTCATCTGTCCAGAAGTTCCCATGTCAGCAGGAGCACACCCCCAGCTCCTCCTGACAGCAGAAGCAGGTTTGACTTATGTGGCTTGGTTAGAACAAGAGGTTTGGCTTATTGTCCTGATGTACACTGAGGTGGTGAAGCACAGGGCTGCCCTGTGGGAAGCCAGATCACACCAACCACTCAATTCACATAACTGATTAGACCTTCATTTTTGCCACCTTCCCTTCCTTTCTCCATTTGACCCTTCTACCAAATTAATGCCCTCCTCTATCTTTTTCTCACTGGTCACAGTTTGCTGCATCCAAAATTTAGCGTTTCTGATACCAAACACATCTATGTAATCTTGGCATTTCATACTATTACTGAAATGAGCTGTTGACCTTGCAGGATACTACTCCCATCTGTCTCCAGTGCTCCCCTTCAATTCTCTGTAAAGCTTTTTCTCACAAAACTCCCCTGATCACCTGTGAAATTCAGCCAGCCCTCACAACACTATCTGCAACTTTTGTCAGGTTCTCACAGTATTCTCTGTCATGTCCAAGCAGTTTCCCATGTCAAGTCCAATTGTTTTCCACATCCTCTTCAGCTCTGAGAGTCTGCTACCAAAGCCACTGAAGACAGCAGGTGATGGTTCTGGAACAGAGGTATGGATAGTGATAGGGTGGAATGTCTCACATCAAACTGCTGGGCCTGTGAAGGGACTGCAGACCCAAACCAGCAGGGTCAGCTTGCATGTCCCACAGAGTTGGTTCTCCAGTGATTCCTCTTTCCCCATGCAGGAAGTGCTCACCAAGGTTAAGAAACATCAGATACATGAAGGGTAAGGCAGGTTGAAGTGACTCCCTTTGGGGAGAGTGGAGGTATTTCTTAAGTGCTGAAGAAGGTAGAGAAATGGAGAACTCTAGAGAGGAGGGCATGACACTAATTTGAGGCCTATAAGAGAGGATTTGCCATGTTCTTCTCCATGAAGCTACTCTGAAGAGTCTCTCCTCTTAGCAAAATCCATCCTTCCACAGAGATGTTCCGTGCTTGTTGCCCACCACATGCATTTCCTCACGTTAATGTTTACATGTCCCTTTCAGGTGGGCCACGCCAGCCACAGGGATCTCAGCCTCCACGAACAAGCGCACCCCCACAGCAGCGGCTCTCTCCTCAAGGACAGCAGCCCCAGAGTCCCCAGTCCACTTCCCCTCAGCAGCAAAGGTCACCTGGATCTCCACAGCAAGTCCGATCAGCAACTGGATCCTCTCCAGTGCAGGCCTCCAAGGCAGGCACATTCCCTCCACAGCAGCCCAGGCCTCCTGCCCAAGGCCGGGCTCCCAGCCAGCCAAGCCCTACGGAAATGTCCAAGCAGCAAACCACCCCACACCCACACCTCAAGTAAGTGCTCTGACAAACTGCTAGTATCTGTAGATATTAGAACAAGGCTGTCCAAAAGGTACCGTGAGCTGACATGGAGAACGTATCACCTGTTCTCAGGCAGGAGTCCCCAGAGGCAAAGGGCTGTACAAGTGTGAGTGACTTCAGAGGTAAACGTGTATCCTTTGGCATAACAGGCCACCAGTGATCTGTTGTCAGGAGGAACAGGTTGTATTTGACATCACTAAGATTTCACACTCTTCCTCTTGTTCATGTGCTCACTGTTAATTTTGTGCTCTACCCTGGCCATATTGACACAACCACTGCCTTCCAAGCAGGGTGTATACTCCTTACAGGCTGCAAACAGAGTCAACTCAACAAGAGTTATTCCTTCACTATTTCCTAAGTGCAGGAGCCATAAAGGGGTTTTTTGCATTTGGTAGCAAAAAGGCAGGGGAGACAGGGAAGTGGAAGCGGCCCTATTTATGTATATAAAATTCCAGATGGTAACTCTATGTGCAAGCACCCTTCTGGAGCAGAGCACACTGCTGAATTATTGTGGATCTTTGGTAGCAGCTTTTGCTGTCACCCTTTGTGGAGCATATCTAGCTGGCACCATGGCAGGAAAACTGCCAAAAAAAAGTCTAACGCTGACAAGAAGTTAACACAAGCAAATTGGTGTGAACAGGCCAGAACAAAATATAGGCTAGGAATAAGAAGACAATTTCTGAGAAGCAGAGGAGTGATGTTCTAGAACAGGCTTTCAGTGATTATGTTTACATTAGTAAGGCAAACTAAAAGAAGTGTACTTAAGGATCAAGATGTTGGTGCTAAGGATGCAGTCGCCACACTATACATATTTCAGCTACTTTTTCCAGTCTGGGTTTGTGCTGGATACCTATTACCGACCAGAAGAAACTAAGCATGGTAGCAGGGAAAATTGGGACATTTACTTCAACAGCATAGTCCTGATCTGAACGTGAACACTAGCAGATACACAGCCAGCAGGAGCAGTGTGGTCAACCCAAAGACCTGTACTACAGAGCTGACAGTCAGAGCAGACAGGCTGGGGAGGGCAGGAAACAGCACATGTTGCAGGGGATCTGGATACCAACTCACTCAACCTCTGGTGCTCTCGCAGCTGAAAGGCCAAGATGATCATTGCTGGTTAGGCTGATGAGAGACAGGTGACCCCTAATGTTAATCCATTCTTTTGTATTAGCAGTGAAATTACTTAAAGCTTGCCCACAACAGCCTCACCAAATGGCAACTGCATACTTCTAGTCAGATGTTTTCATCAACACTTTCCAATTTGGACTGAGCCATTTGCCCATGCCCCATTCTGTCCCACCTCCCCAATTCCTGGGTGTCTTAGGACATGGGTATTTTCCATGCCAAACTCTCCTTTTATCCTTGCATTTGTCTGTGTGATGAAACATAAAGCATGAGTAACCAGCTTTGAATTCCCACCTCCTCCTGCTGAAACAGAACTCTGTTTTCCCTTTCAGCAAATCGCAGTCCCTGACAAACAGCTTCAGCATATCTGAGTCATCTCAGCGAGGAAATGCCACTGAAGATGAAGCAAAAGCTGAGACCATCCGCAACCTGAGGAAATCATTTGCTAGCCTGTTTTCTGATTAACAGTCCTGCAGCTGGATCTGTGCTTTTGTCAGCCCTCACTCTACATTATGTCATACCTGATGTCATCCTCGAAGACACTCAGTGAACCCAGTGATTTACAACTAACACCTGGGTAAAGGGAATTTAGAAAACTATAGCTGTTTTAATACCAAGAAAATATCTGAATAACAGTCTGAAAAATGACTGTATAAAAGTGTCACTATTTCATTGGGTTTTGTGCATAATTAGAATCACATCTGTTCAAATGACTGAGTTGTAAAGTAAATTTTACTCTTGCTAACCCCTGCGGAGTCAACACACTTATGACAGTGCAAATTGGGTTTTATTTTGATTTGTATATAGTCAATACAATTGTTAACTTCCAATTACTGAATTCTTGCTAAGGTCAAGCTAAAAAAATTAGGCTTTTTTCAGAAACACAAGTGCAAAGGCAGAGTCAAGAATAAGTATCCATTGACCGACAAAGTGAGCATGCTTGAGCATCCAGTGAACTGTGGAATTTCATGATACCAACTTCATAAAAAGTCACCTTTCAGAGCAAAACTATGTGAAAGATAAATACGGTACCAGGCCTCAGTAAACACCAAAGATCACACAAACAGGTCAGCCAGATGGACTGCTGGTTTGTTCCAGATCACTCTGCTCATAGCAGACAAAACATCTCTGTTTCATGCCTTGCATTTATGTCCCCTGTGCATGATTCCCAAGTTCTGAGAGAAAAATGTCATGTTCTAACTCTGTAGCCTTAGTTCAAAAATAACCTAAGAAATGGGTCTTCCACACAAAAAACAACTTCTTCCCCTGCCCCTGCAAACACCAGAGTTCACATTCACAGTTCACACAAATTCCAGAAAAAACCCAGCTAAACTCCAAGCACTTTGGTGACTTGGTCACATCTGGCTGTGTATGTCCCTCAGGAACAGGCTTAATTAATAGCAGAGCTGATGAAGTGCACATAGTTGTGTGCTGAGTGTTCCATAATACTGAATGGACAGAGAGATGGAATGAAATCCAGTCTCCTGCCTTGAATTCCCACTGACTTTGCTGAGGTGAATGCAAAATGAATGCAAGGTGACAAACCTGCAACAGAACTGGAAAATTATACTACACAAATAAGATGACCTGGGTCCATCCCGAGACACCAAGCCACAGGAGGGCAGGTATGGGATTGTCCCAAGCAAGTAACAATCAGTATGAGTTCTCCCTGACCATTCCCAAGAATTAGTCTTCCAGAGAAGACAGAGATGGATCTTTGCTGGTGTGTTTTTCCTCTATGCCTGCAACACTGAACGAAGCTGTGTCTGTGCACATATACTGGAAATGGGACATGGCAAAACCCACACAAGCTATGTTCACGATTGAAAAAACTCACCCTGGGTAAATCCACGTATTTATAGGTATTTATACCAGCTGAGAGCCTACCCCTTGTACCCTGGGAGGTCTGTTTGGAACACACCTAGTGCAGGTGCCAGTCCTCATCCCACCTCCTCAACATGCAACTTTGAGGCTAGACTTGACCGACTTTACCATGACGATACTTAGGAATGCCCAGGGAGGTCAGTAAGTTAAAAAAATATTTGAGCCAATGGCCCAGATCTTTGCTGTCACTTAAACAAGGAGATCTCAGAGCAGCAAAAGCAACACCTGCATTTGCCATCTTGGATCTTATGATTCACTGGTGGGAATAAAGCCAAACAAGGAAATCCTTCCTGCATAGCACCTGTAATGAACATCTAAATCCAATGAAGTCATCTGGACCTTGTATGACCTACCCTTGAGCAGGCCTTTGTACATATAACGGCAAGTGACAGCACAGCTTTTCCAGATTGGAAGACCCTCAAGAGACTCATCTGGATCAATGATTTATACCTCAAGTTTAGTAGTACAGAACCACCTTACTCTCTGATGGTTTGTCTTCTGTTTTGTTTATTTTTTATCCTCAGTTCTGTGTTGTCTTTCAGGGTTTAATAAGCAGTTTACAATGTAGCATCATAAATGTATGTCACCATCTGAGAAAAAAAAAAAAAAAAACGCTCCCTGCTGTTTTGCAGTCTCCAGGAGCAATAAAAGAGTGAGAAATGGCCTTGAGCAAGCACTGTCCCACTGGCAAGAACAGCAGATTAACAGGCTTCACTATATGGAGAAGAGCTAATACAACTCTGGCAGGAGAGGATTTCCTTCTGTAACACTTCCCTCAGCATGGTTTATGCCTTTTCCTACTAAATGGTCACCAGAGATGCAAAGACAGAAATGAAAGTTTACTGCAAGAATCCTCACTTGCTTTGTCCCCTGAAACTCCACAGTTCCCTCACCAACACAACATATACAAAAAAAGGAATGGTGACTAGTATGACATGGCCCATAAATCGACAGAAATTAATCGCTGAAAGTGCAACAGCTGGGTCATTTGCTGAGGCTGCATTTGAACACAGCAGGGCTGTCCTCTGACAGACCACAAGAACAGGATAGCACTGTCAGTTTTGATACCCAGCAGTGACTCAATCTCTTTACTTGCCTACAGCTCCCCACTATCACCTTTCAAGGGACAAGCAAACAGAATTGAATCTCACCTCCTAGCTTTAAGTTGCAACATCAAGTACAAACAACAGGCACTCTCAAGCTTAGGTTAGTCCATAGTTCCTGAAAAAGCACCTGCAGTTCTATTCACAGAAGTGCTTTAAAACACTGAGTTGATTTCCAAAGTTAGAATGATGAAAGTGTGTTGTGTCCTGTAACTGTCCCAACAGTACACTTCAAGTCTACAGCTATGATGCTCACATACTAGATGTTGTAGCTAGCACGAGATTCACAAATGCATCATCCCATCTTCAAGTTATCACCTTTGATGCTGGCTTTCTACTCCAAAATCCCCACTCTAAAAAAGAGAAGAGGGTATACAAGTGGTATTCTCCTTTCATATGAATGGGAAACTAAGGTATATCCAAGAGGCATTTAGATGCCTAAATATAACAGCAGGGGCAGTAAGAAAACAACAGAAAAATTGGTAAAGAGAAGCTACGTTTAAATCACGGCACAAGCCCCACAGCATAGCTCGGGATCTTTCTCACACAGATGTGAAAACTGAGCATCTGGTCAGAGCTTCTTTTGTCCTATTTGCTTTAAATGTCTTTACATGGAATCCAGGAAACATAAGGAGGTTTGTATGTTTGGGTCCAGCCCAGAAAGTAGCTGGGACACAGCTATGACACCCAACCACATCCATCACCTGGAAAATCAATTTACATTTTGCTGTTTAGCTACAAACTGAGGAACACCTTGACTTTCTTGTCACAGCTAGGTGTGGTATTTCAAGAGGAATGGAACACACATTCCCAGGCAAGCTAATGTCCAGAAGAACAGCAGTCCTACTTGTAAATGCCATGGTATTTTACCGTCTTCCATTAATCACAAGCAGATACGTAAAACCTTATATCTTGTGTATGGCTCAGTTGCTTCATCTGATTGGCTTAAAGTTTCATGAATAAGATAAAAAAATACACAGAAAAGCCAAGGATAATAGGTCCTTATTTCCAAGTGACTCTTAGTAGCAACCTTTACAGTGCTGGATACTGATGAGCAGTACAGGTAAGGAATGCTCATCTTCAGGCATTTCATCTTTTATGGTTTCTCTTTTGCAATTTGCCACAGCAATGACACACACACTTGACTTAGGGGCTGGCAAATAAACAAAGCAAGCAGTTAGTTTTCAAGTATTTCCTCTGTTTTGTCTTCTAATTTTATACTATTGGTCCTGAGATACTTTATACCCTGTTTTATGAATAACAGGAACTCCTCCATAAGGAACTTTACAGTTCTGGCTAAGTCAGGTTCCCTAATCTTTGGCTCACAATACCTTTACTACAATGTGAAGGACAACAAAAAAAGAGAAGGAATATCTTCAGGTCACATAGTGGTGTATGTGTAAAAGGGCTGAGTTCATTACTTCAAAAACAAACATTCCAGTGACAAAATCCAGGATAAACTGAACCTCTGGCATCAGCCTGGCAGAAATATGACTTCATAGTTGTCTTCATGGCAAAGAGGGCCCAATTCCAGAGCAGCACATGGCCTGCCAGCAGGGCAAACCACCTGACTGTCATCAAGGCACTGGCAGCACAAAATTAACTTTTCACACGCATTATGTGATCACTATTCCCAGAAATAGCTTGGAAAAAAAGGAAAAGAGTAAGTTATGAATTATTTTATCAGTTAAAGCTCCGTAACTTTATCTGAATATTATTCATGCATTGCTGAAACACTCATCACAAGGCCAAATGCTGCAAGACCAAGACAGTGTAGATTTCCCCTTTCCTTTTTCTAGTCAGTGGAATATAAAGAATTGCTGCAAACTATAAGAGATCTGACTATACATTTCACTTGTAAAAATTCTTTTGGAACATGGCAATTCAACCAGTGAAGGCAAATGTTAAAAGTTAAGGCTAATCTTGATAGTGAAGGAAAACTATTGCTGTGAAGTAGAAAAGGG
Source organism: Picathartes gymnocephalus (assembly GCA_013390045.1). Taxonomy (NCBI): domain Eukaryota; kingdom Metazoa; phylum Chordata; class Aves; order Passeriformes; family Picathartidae; genus Picathartes; species Picathartes gymnocephalus. The sequence continues at coordinate 106,218 of WEKY01044635.1, forward strand.
AAGAAAGAAGCAATACAACTTTTGACAGCAAAATAAAGTATTATATTTTACTTCTACTGGCAAAACTTCCTGACCTTACTGAAGTCAGCTGATTTTATACAAAGCAAGAAGATGAACCACTGAAATGTCACCTGAAAAAGCACATAAGTATTACTAATTAAATAGTTTGTATTTAACAGGAAATGTCATTCCATTTCCACAGCTGGAATTTCAAAAAAGTTATAGAAAATAATATCAGTTGTCACAACAGTCATCAGTACCATTCACATTTATAGAAACACTGAGATCAATCATCTTAAAAAATACATAAGAAATTAAAAGTTCTAGCAAAGTTTAGTCATTCCAGTCTTCCTTTAATTGAGCTCCAGCATCAGCCTGCAGGTCTCATCAGGAGACTTTAACAGTGGTCTTGTTAGCTGCTCATTAGTTAATAAGACAACACTTGAAAGGTGCTCATAACATGCTATGACACATTTCCTTTTGGCAAGATATCTGATACTTAAGTAATGGAATTAAATTGAATTTACTGAAGTCAGAATTCATTCTGCTTCTTATGTTGTTGTGATCTCATTTCCACTGCAACCAGGTCAGCCTATTTAATTCTTTAAGTATGTCAGATATGGAGAAAAGATGCATTTTCGCACCACTTTTAGTTCAAACACAGTAAATGCAGTCACGTATTACAGATCCTTATTTGCAAAGTCAAGGAGAAAGTCAAAAGTTTTGCTGCTGACTCTTTGTAAAATTGCTCTGCTTCTGCTTAGACTTCTGAGTTGCACTGTAGCATGACTTTACTCAATTGTTTGTAAAATGAATTGATTTGTGTTCTAATATTTCCATGGTAAAGAAAATCCCTTTGCTGTATTCTTTGTGCATTAAGTAACAATACAAAAACGCTTTTTACCTAATAAAATATTAAAGGAAAAAGGAAAGAACACCTTTAAAAATTTCCATGAACACACACCTACCATAACAGTGGCAGTATCCTGTTCTATGTGGTAACTTTTCTGTTAATAAAGATTATTAATTAGCCGGGTATATTTTAAACAAAACCCTTCGTCCTAACAATTTTGTAAAACTCTTCAAATAAGACAGACAAGTAGAGGGTTCGTATTTAAAGTGCTCTTTATCTGATGCAGTAGGAATTTGGCCAGTAGTCTGGTCTCTAAGTAGCACTTCACAGACGATTAAGGGCAAGGAGGGGGGGGGCAGCAGAACAACTGCTCTAACTCATAGCTCTTTGAGGAACAGGCCCTAAGTGCCAGGTGGTACAGCACTACCAGAGCACAAAACAAACCCAGCCTCTGTGGCTGGGCCACTACCATGCACACATGTTCTTGACACAGTCTGAAGGCAGATGTTAGTGCCTGGGATTTGCAATCTCCTGCAGTTAGAAAGCAAGCTCAGCGACTACAGAACTCCTTGCAGGAAAAAGCAGCAATCAAATGAATGCACGGCGAATGTCCATGGGGCGGCCCCGGCTGGGTCGAGGTGGAAACCTGTCACTGGGACCAACTCGTCCTGGAAGCGTGGGGTTTGCTCCAGGCAGGGAACCAATTGGGTCAAAATGTGGTCTGAATGGAGGAAACTGACCTGGTGCTTCTCCCTGCCCAGGAATGAGTGAATTAATTGGGTCTCCAACATATGGAAGTGTTGGTCTCTCATCATATTCTCCCCCAATGATCATTGGGGGATAGATTGGATTTGATGGGAATGGGTTGGGTGGAAAGGGATTAGGATAGAATGGGTTGGGATGAAAGGGAATTGGATGAGGTATAGGGGGCAGAATCATCATGTGCCTCCATCTCAGGGCCTCCTTCTTCTGTTTCAATTTTTTCTTGTATAGCTGCAGACAGAAAAAAAGACATTTTAAAGCTCTCTGAGCATTCCAGCTTCAGCAACTGCATTCAGTTTTACAGCACTTCTCAAAAAAGTGCTCCTCACCAGTCTGAAAACCCAGAGCAGCAATTCCACTGCCCATCAAAGACCAGGCACAGCATCTTTGGAAGATCTCTAACGCACAGTTTGAGCATGCACCATGTAACTTGTTGATGCTCCTTTCCCCTAGTCTGACCAACATGCATACACAGAACACCACACTTTTAATCTAAACTTTGAGTTAAAGTTACTGCCTCCCAAAGTCTGTACTTAATTCTCAAACTAAGATTGATCTCAGAGGGATTACATAAAAAAGCAACCTACTTCTTTCCAGTCTGTGTCACGAGGCCTTGCAATAGGATCTACAAAGAGAAGCAAAGAATTAAGTAAAGCAACAGATCTTGTGCCACAGGTACATGCAGTTTGTCAGAATTCCAAGAATAATCAAGATACGAAAAACACTTTTGGTCAATACTTCTTTTCCTAAAGATAATGCATCTTAAAAAATATAAAGCTCCAGTTCCATTTGATAGTTAATCTACTTGCACACCCATTCCATGTAAAGCATCATCTACAAATGTTATTAAATAGAGAAATCCCAGAAACATTTTCTCCGCCTTTGCCTGCTGACAGCACTTCCCTTGATTACCTTGGTTTCTTCATTCTCTTGTGAAAAATTGAAGCAGAAAAAGAAACCGATGAAAATAAGGAAAGCCTGCACCACACAATGGGAAGAACCATGTGGAGCACCAGTAGTGGCTCAGGAGATTGCCAACCATTTTCCTTGGCAGAAAACTCTGCATCCACCTGAATCAAACCTGACTGACTGTACTGATTAGTATCACAAACAACTGCATTTACTCACAGTGTTTCAATATCGTTATGGGTTGCCTGAGGAGCCTCTTATCAAAACCTGTCAGACCTAACCCCTCTGTTGACAAGAGAATGCAATTAGAAAAAGATGCGCCTGGACATTACCTCGGAAATCCCGCAGATACATAAACCTCCAGAGCAGCTGGTCATTGGAAGCTGTGTAGAGATCACGGCAAACAGCAGAGAGAGAGAGGAGGGAACGGACATCCAGGAGTCTAAAAATCCGAAGCTTGAGCTCAAGAGGAAGGACCACTAACCCAAACACATCTGGCAAGTTCAAAGCTACAGAAAGAAGAAAGTTCAGAAAAAACAGAGTAAACTCGACACCACTTGGGTCGTGCTTCTACCTCTAAAGACCCTAAAAGAAGAAAGGACATTATAATCTTTCCTTTACATCCTTTCCCTTTGATGCCTGAGTTATGTCACTTTTCTGAGCAACTACTCTGATGTGACTCCTTACAAAACAGATTTCTTGCACCTTTAACTACACTTACGAGGTGCACAAAATAGGGCAAATGACACTTTATAGTAAGCACTATGCCTAAGAAACATTCCACACACCAAATTATGCTTACAGGCTACAGAGCTAAGGAATAACTGAAGAAAAAGTAAAAGACCTGCTCAATTTCATGAGCCTGCAAAGAACACAAATATAGAGCACATGTTTCACATAAAATCTTCATGCACTGAGGTCTAGAGGGAGTTCCATTGTCTTCAGAATACAAAGCTGAGACCTTTTATAGCAGTAACTATGCAGAGAAAGCCTGGCTTCCTACTGCTTCACAAATACCAACATGGGTTACTTCCTACCATCCTTTCCAAGTCCTCAATGACCAGTTTCTAACAAGATCATTCCCAAGGTCAGACTTCCAAATATTCCAAATGATGCCAAATATTATTTTCTGTTTTGACAAAGAAATACATCAAAACTACAGAACTACTGCTACAAAATTATTCTGGTGAGATTTCCTCATCATTATGCATGGAAAACAACTTCTCCATTTCCATCTCTGAAGTGAGACTAGAGCAATCAAAAATTAAAACTAGAATTATATTAACATTTTCTGAGTTACAAGGATTAATATAATTTCTCTAGCATGTATATTTTACTTTATGCTTACTCTTTATACACCTATCACTGAACAGCTGTTTCTAACACTTTTCTTTCAAGGCTTTAAATTGACACCCTTCTTTCCATCCTCAAAAATTAAGTACCATCTCTAATTGTAAGTATTTTCTCTCACCTTGTCGGGCAGCAGCCAGGAGAGAGTAAACCAGCTGGTCTTTAAAGAGACGGGATAATTTCTGAAGGTCTTTGTAAACACCTGCAACCTTTTCTATCAAAGAAGAGAGGAAAAAAGCTTAACTTCAAGAGGTTATAATGCAAAAATTATATAAGAATTAGTTTTCTTATTAGCACAACTTTAATCTTGTGATCTTGATGGGAGCAGCTCTGCAGCTGGAGTGTAACTAACCTGCAACATTGACAAGTCATTGACAAACTAGAGACCAGTTCCATGGTCAGGCTAAGCTTTCCCTTTGGCCTTAAAAGGCACAGTTAAGGGAAAGACTTGAGTTGTCTGGAAATAAACTGACTCTCAAGCTGTCAGAGCTTCCTTTGTCAGATTTCAAAGCTCCTGCCTAACATAAACCTATGTTCTAAAAGCCTGCAAGCTTCATTTCTCTGACAGAAGTATTCTTCCATTCTGTTCTCTGAAGAAAGAGAAGCCAGAAGACTCTACTGTTATATTGGACACATTTCAGCACTGTTAGTTCTTCTACAGCCTTTCAATTAGCCTTGTCCATACGGGACTACACAGAACACAGAAAATGGAGTCAGCCTGGACTGCCAATAAAGCAGGTCACATCCTTCAGAGAATATAAGGATGGTCACGTCTGTGATCCACATGGATCTGCCCTTCTCTCCTCCCTCACCTTAGTTTTTCCTCTAATTTTGGCACTCTGGAGAAACCTATATGGTCAGCACATGTTTGCTGACAAAAAGAATTTAACAACTACAGTGCCACAACAAGAGTGTAGGTAGCACCAGCCTCTGCAATCTTGAGCTGCCAGGCAGAAGGGGGCTATCACCCAGCACTGCTGTCCCAGAGATTCACACATATGCCTAGGACCTCCTAAGTAGCAGGCATATGGGCCAAAGGATAAACTGAGCTTTGCAAGGTTCTTCCCTTATATTGTTAATCCCAGAAATGCAATTTGTGCTAACAAAGTGTGAGTCAATGGCAACACTTTCAATTCCTTTTACCACACAGTTATGACTAACTTAATGTGGTTACTAATGGCAACTACATTTTTATTCTTTTTTGCTATTCTGTATCTATTTGGTACTCTACTAAAGCATATTCTTGCCCACTGTGTCATTTCTTTACTCTTCAGTTTACTACTATAACATCATAGCTCAGGCATACCTGGGTCCTGGAAGCAAACAAAGGATGATGGCAATAGCTGGATTCTCTTAACACTTTTAATCTCTTCGTTGATTTTTAAGGTTGCTACAAATATAAGAAAGAAAGACATTGCAAAATTTAAAACATAGAGAGACAACAAAGACCACTTCATTACTGAAGTAATACATAGTCTGGAAGTAAGTCTCGCAAAAGAAACCATAAAAGAAGCCCAAACATTGTAGCTGAAGCAAATCTACTTCCTTCATGTCTGGCAATGTGTACCAAAGTTCCTATGAAATGAGACAACAAACATATTTTTACAATATTGCAATGAAAAGGCCAGCTGAATCTCCTGAGGATTACTCTGTTACAAGAAGAGGGAAAGGAACAGTTAACACAGACACTGGAAATGCCAAGAGTATTCAGCATCAGGAAGTGGCATGTCCTGCACCTCAGCAACCCAAGTAATAAAGGTGCAGTTCAAAGCAGAGCACACAAAAGCACATTTATGTTTTCTCTTCCTAAACAAATGTTTTCTTGGTGCTGCTTAGGAATGTGCATCCAGGATGAAGACTTGACTGACTTACCATTAATAGCAATAAGATCTCCCAGAGGCACACAAGTCAAACCAGCAGAACCTTCTCCACAAAGGGGATGTGTGTACTGTAGCTTATAAACACCATTCCCTCTCCATTTCTCTGGCATAGAGACTGCCTTGGCTTCTATCCCCTACAAAAGCAAAGAGATAACAAACACACTTTTGCAATGTACCCATGCTGAGGGGTGAGAAACGGATTAGAAGTTAGGAAACAGAAGAATGATGCTTGCAATTCAACTCTTAGGTCAGTCCTAATGCACACTATGATACAGTGATTATGAATATGTGTAATTATACACATTTTCCCCAAAACTAACAGCAAATCTAAGTGAAGTTCAGTAATTTTTGTCCTGATAGGAACAAACATTCAGTGAGCATTCACACCTACTTCTTTGAGACACATCTTTCATTCTGTCACCCATTCCAGCACTCTGACAACTCCACATAATTAACTTGCTGCACAGAAAAAAATGTTATTGCACCTTTTCTGTGAAGTTACAGTATCTGACACGCCTTTAACAATCATAGTGTGATGTTAATTAGAAAACCTCAGTCAACTAACATGTTCAATTTCATCATGAAAAGACTGGGATGGAATATCAGAGGGGGATACAAGGTAACCAGAAGTACAAGTAGATTCTTTCTTACTGCTCAGATCTGTACAGCAGTCATCTTTCCTACCTCCAAGCCTGCTCACTGACATAAACGAACTTTACCCCCAGTGGCAAATGTGTTCTTTACATGGTATTTCAAATTATGGGACTGCAATGAACTTAGTAGATTTATTAAACAGGTATTGGTCAACCAGACACCCACATGTGCTTAGTCAGCCTCTCTGCAGGAAAAAAGATGAGAATTTAAACACCTGTTGAAGACCAAGTCTTTATCTGCATGTTCAGCAATGTATTAGTAAACATAAAATGGAAATGTAAAGGGGAAAAGTGAATCCATACATGGTACAGATGCACTGCCATAGGTGCTCGAGTATGATACCGCTATAGAACCACAGCCAAATTTGACACTTAGTTGAATATGGAATTAGAGACAGTATTTTGGCAGACCTAGGCCTCCTTAAGCACCACTTGACAGGGTACCATTGAGACGACACTTAAGGCAGTACTTTGAGGAAGTACTACAACGAGCACACCTGCACATGCTCAATAGTGTAAGGCAGAAGCAGGAGGTTCAGCTGGGTCCCACTGAGGCTGAGGATCAAAAGAAACACAGGGACAGGCCTCTTCTTCCATACCTAAAAGCTGCTCCAGTCTTTAGCCTGAAGACTTTCTAGTCAGGGAAATTAGAGAACATGATCCTTCAGCAGCAACTGACTTATACAAAGGCAGAAGCAGATCCTCAGATGCATCTTGTATATTCCACAGCTTCCCCACACCGACCCAGAAATTTGTCTGGTGCTGCACCTACCTACCTGAGGTACATAGCCTGTCTCCATCATGAGAAGATGCACCAGAACGATCAAGGCATCTGTGGCACTGGTACACTCAGCAGAAAGGTAGAGCATCTCTAAGGAATGGGGTATTTCACCATCAGCAGCTTCACTGCACAGCATGGGTTCGGAGGGATAGGAACCTGTACCTTCTTCCAGGTCAGCATCCTCTGGGACTAATCCAGAAGGAAATTCTAGGCTGGATCCTGCCTTCAAGGGAAAGCAAAACATACATTTGTTCAGAAAATTACACCTCCACATACATCAACATTATACATCTCCTTATTCCAGCCTGATTTCCCATTCTAGTTGCGCGAATTCATTACACCTCCATTTTCTAGCATTCCAGATGGAGACTGGGAATATATATGTAGCCTTTTCATTTTTTCATCTTTATAATGCAAACCCTTCATGAAAGCGTCTATCATTTTATTGCATATACTAACCAAAGTGATCATAATATATTAAACCTTCATCAGAATTTTTGCAACATACACAGGAATAACTTAATCACTATAATATCAACATTTATTTGAACTTAGCCAGTAGGCATGGCAAGTAAGCAAAACAGTAACTTGGGCTGCCAACAAATACAACAGGTCTAAACAGCAGTGAGGAAAAAAAAAAAATCAATCAATGGAGTGCACCTGCTGCCACTTCAGGAGGACTATGGCTTCATTGTAGGTTCCTTTCTTCTAAATCATAGCATGTTATTAGTTAACTGATAAAACTACACACAGACACATTATTAAAAAAAAGTAGAATGAAAACTGTAAGGAGATTTACCTAAGGGAAGGGTCAGGAAAGGGAAAAAAATATAGCCTGTCTTTGACCCTGCCTGTTGCATCTGCTCCAATCTAGAATCAGTTCCTCAAGAAGATAGCACTGAGGCAGGTAAGAAACATCATCCTTGCTTCCTTCATGTTCCAGAAAAAACATTTACTCCTGTTAAACCTGAAACACTTAGAGCTCTCTGAATTAGCTTCTGTTCTACAGTAATATAAAATGAATAGAGACAAATTTCCATTCAAATAACTGAATATGTATCAGACAAGTACAAGGAGCCAAATATTCTCAAGAAATTCACTCCTATGTAGTACAGCAACTGACACAACAGGATACCTTCCCTTTTGCCTTGTGCTGTACAGGAAAATTCTCATGTACTTACCCTCTCATCACTCCCTTGAACTTCCATCTGAGCCTTCTCATCGTTAGATTGCTCATTCTGCCCTTCTTCTTTTGGACTGTTGGCCTGACTTTTGTTGGGGGACAAGGTGGACAGTACATGACCATTCTGAAGTGGAGCAGGAGTAGCAGGAGGAGGAGGGGGAGGTAGGCTGGGTTGTCCATCTGGCTCTTCTAGTAATAAGCAAATCAAATCACCAGAAACAATCCCGTATGAAGCTAAGGTCTTCTGATCCTCTGTGAGAGCATCTTTTCTGTTCAATGTTATTGAAAACGTGGTATCAGAACTGCAAAATAATTTTAAAAAAACAGTAAAGAAACATGGTTGGCTGCACCTGAATAGTCACACACTCAACGTGGCAATTAGTGCTATGGTTTAGTTGATCTGGTGGTGACTAGTCAAAGATTGGACTTGATGATGTCCAACCTTAATGATTCTATGATTCTACAATTAGAAATGCATACTGCATATTACAATAGTATTGTGCCAAGGGGCTTAATCTATTATTAATTATCCATGTGTTAAAAAAACAGTGAGGGGAAAAAAGATTGTATGAAATTATTTCCCCCATGTTTCACGCCAAGTACATTTTAAGTTGCCATAGCTGCTTGATAAATAAAATTTTATTTACAGAAATTGCTCATAAAACCATTATGAAGGAAAGCAAACAAGTGCCCTTCAAAATAAAATATATCACAGCTAGAAGAACAAGCTCTAAATAAACTACTGCCTCAGATTATTTAAAAATAAATAGTGTTAGACTATTTATTTACACTGAGCGTAAAGACTCAACAAACTTGCTTTCTCATCAAACTAATTTCAATGATCAGCAGCTATCCTATAGAATGCTAGCTGCAAATGAGGGTAATAAGATTCCCTCAAGCCACAAAAAACTCCAGAAATGAAACTGGTTAGCAGGAAGGAAGCTACCAAGCAGCAGCTATAAAATACACCCACTTCAGCAAGACAAGCAACAACTTCAGATTCCTCCAGCCCACACTGCTGTGTGAATCACCAGTGAAACACCAGCACGTCGGACCTAATTAAAGGTTTGTGACACAAACCCTTCAGCCACCATCAGCTCCCCTTTTATAGGACATTCATTCTCCTACGGAGGATGCCGTGAGTTCTTCACCGATAAAACGTTTACGAAACTTAAACTGAAATTCTTCAGGAAGCCTATGAGAAGTGTAAAACTGAGGGTCTACAGCACTTTGTAACTTAAGGGCCGCGCAGAAATCTGTCAGCTCTGACCGAGCTGCAATTTGCATTTCGCAGCTGAGCACTCCCGAAGTTTTGGTTTCCCGCTCCACAGTGCCCAGCTGGCAAGCAGCCCGCGTCCCCAGCCCTGCAGGAGCCTGGGCAGCCGGTCCCCGGGCCGGGCTCAGCAGCCGGGCCGGGCCATGTTAATCCCGTGATGCGCTCCGGGCCCGGGCGGTGCCGCCGCGGCAGCGCCGCCCCCGCCCCGCAGGGGGCAGCACCGGGGCCTGCGGGCAGCTCCCTCCCCCTGCACCGCGTGGTACGGCATCGCCTACCCCCCGGACCCCCTCGCGATGGTTCGCTCCGCTCGCTACCTGTAGCCCCAGGCGGGCAGCAGGGCCAGGCGCAGCTGCGCGCGCAGCTCCCCCAGCGTTGGCTCCGCCCCCTGCACCTCCAGGGCCGCCGTTCGCTTCTGCAGCCGTACGCGGAGCTTCATGGCGGCGGCAGCGGGACGGGGGTGGTCTCCGCGCCCACCTCGCGCCCCGAGTGGGCCCCGCCGGACGGCGGCGCCGGGGAAGGTGGCAGTGGGGCGCGGGCGCAAGGGCTGCCGGGCCGGGCCGTTGTTTTGGTTGTCGCGGCACCGCCTCAGCCCGGCCCCGGCCCCGCCCCCGGGGCTCGCGGCACGCCCCCGATCGCTGTCTCGGCGTGCCGCGCTGTGGCCTGCGCGGCCCGGCCGCGATCGATGATTGGGCGCTCGGCGGTGCACGGGAGCACAGGTGGTGGTGGAGCCGCCATTGCTGCGGGTGTGACCCCGCCGCCGCTCCCGCCCCTCACAGCGGCTCTGTTCCTCCTCAGCCGCTTTCCCTGCCATGGATAAGCCAGTGGCAGGAGTGATTCTTGCTCCTGGGCTGCCTGACGCCGCGTGGCAAGGGTGGTTGGGCCGCTGCCTTCCTACTCCTTAGTGTAACACCGGGTCAGGTGATGTTCCGTAGCCAAAACTGCCAGGGAGAGCCTGGCTGGGTGTAACACTGGGGCGAGAGTGGAAATACACAAGGGGAAAGGCTGAAGGAAGGTGCTGCCCCCAAAAGTGTTCACTTTTATAAAGGATCCCGATTTTTCTAGACCAGAGTGCCGAGTTTCACCTCAGAGGTAGTGGTACAACTGTGAGCAAATAATCTGACCAAAAGTATGAAATAGTACAAACTGAAGTTTACTGGGTTTAGTTCCACTTCACCTGTCATACTTGGAAAAAAAGCCCTTCCTCACGTCTTCTGTCTGGAAATGCACACTTGGCAAGAGTGTGGTGTTGACTGGGGAATAATGTAAAAGGCAATTTTTTTTTCAAGTTTTCACTTTGTTTAATGAATTCCATGGAATTTTTAAAAGCAGTAAATTTAGAGGTAACTTGGAACGATGCATATTCACAGATGATCTTAGTTTTCTTTCTAGTGATAAAACTTGGCTTGCATCACATTTCTCCATACAAAGGATAACACAAGAGAACTTGGGTACTTTTCAGGAATATAATACTAAAATAATAAGTGAAATCACAAGACCTAGCTTACACAGCTAGCACCAAGTACAACTGCTTATTAGGGTCCTATTCACATTGCTTAACCCTGTAGAAACAGCCCTGCTTTCAGCAGCTAAGGGCCCAGTTGGAAAAAGGAGAGTTGAAACTTCAAAAAAACTCTTTATTCTGGGCTGCAGGTGAAATATCCTTTATGCATCTGAACATAACCATCCGAACTATCCAATTCATTTTAGAGTTGGCTGTCAGATAAGTCTCAAACTGAAGTGCAGCCATCCCCTTTTTTCAACATGTCAATAAATTCCACAGTGGAAAGGAGAGGCTTGTACTGAAGGTGATGAAAGAAAAGGCTGCTGAGCTGGAACATCGCTCACTGAACAAGGGAAGAGCTGATGCTCATTACTGTCAGCTTGGTGTAACTTACCAACTCCTCAGTGACAAGCACGAAAACAAGCAATTATTTCCTGAGAAGCTGCACCCTTTGCCACTGCCCTTTTGGAAGGAGTGCTTGAGCAGTCATCATCGAATGGGGACACATCCTGAATAAAGCCAGGAGAGTGGGTTGCTGCAGCAGAGGGGGATAAGCACTGCGCTTCTCAGAAATTCTTTGCTCTCTCTTGAAGAGGGTTGAATCCAAAGTGAGTCATGCTGCTGCCTCAACATCATTACCATTTTCCTTTGGCCATGGATGTTCTACTCTGTTTCATTCTTCAGAGTTATCCCTGTCGCAGCCACCTCCTGTTATCCCACTGGCTCTATGGCCTTTTAATCCGTGCTCCTTTGGAAGGGTGGAGGAGGCTTCCTTAGTATGAGGAATGTCCACGGCTGCAGTTGTGCTGCTGCCAGCAGAACCACAGTTTGTGTAGTTTGCACAAGCTGAAGTGATTGTGTGACATAAAGTGGTTCCATTTCTCAAGAGCTGACTGTAGTCATTATTAGGTAACCAGCTACACCAGTTACAAGTGAGCATTTTTGCTGCCATTCTGTGAATTTTTCCTTTGAACTTTATGTGTCATGCTATAATGTAAGGTTTAGACACATTTTCCACACAGCAGGAAAACCTCCTAGGAAACAATTAAGATGAAAGGCTAAAACATTTTCCTCAGCTTTCAAATGACTCAACACCACCATTATTTTTATCCCCACATATCATTCTAGAAGAAAGGGCTGTTATTTGTTGAGTTACAGGTTTTCGCCACCATTTTAATTTTGTCTCAGTCTGCAGGCAGGAGACTTTCAATTGTCATATATTAAGTTGACCTCTGGCTGGGAAAGGCACTTGTCAAAATAGTACAGGAAACCTGCGTGCTTAAGAGGCTTGAAAAAATTGGTGTGTACAGAAGAATTTTGAGTTTCAGCATAGTTCACTCTTATCAGAAAAGGTGAATTATTTTTAAGTCTCATTCATTAACATAATACAGTGTGGTGACAAAAGAAAGCTCTTTGTGAGTAGCTTGGAATGGTTGTTGAAGACAGTGTGGTTTCTCTACTCAAAGTACTTTATTGAGGATGTTTCTTTCCCTCATGGTCAGTGTGAAACCCAAGCAATAGAACCTGTTTCACCAAAGCTGTAAAACCCTACTGATAGCCCCAGTGGATTCTCTTGAATAATTTGAAATTTAAAGCTGTAATCGTGTTGACCAAGTCCCATGGCAGAGTAGAATTATAAAATGTAAAGGTCTCTTTGGTTCAGTTACATACCTCATGGAATTTTTTTTTTGTGAAAGATGAGTGTGGTAATAAAGCTGTGAGCCAGTGTACCTTTTCTGTTATTTCTCTTCATGTATTTGCCACTACAAATAATGTACTGTATAACATGTATAAATAAATATATGTGTGTATATATTAACTTATGATGTTCATGTTTTGAATGACAAGATTCACATTGAAAAATGTGATAAAGTGTGCGATGAGAAGGAGATGGTTATGAGGGTTGGAGTATAAAGTAGAGTAGATAAAGTGCCAAAGTCTTTATCCAAGTGCCATTTGAAGTGTGGCAGTGGAGGAGGAGTTTCAAATCAAAGCCAGTGGAGAGACCCTCCTAAATTCTTGCAACTTGTTGGTGGTCAGCTTTACTGCTAGAAGGTATTTAAAGCCTTTTATGACAGTGCTCTGTACAGTGAGTGGAACTCTGCATTGCACCGTCTCAGGCTGGCTGTCTACAGATAACCCTTAAACAGTATCTGAGTTTGCTCATGTGGCTCTTCTCTGTTTCTGATTAAAATCTTGATTGTATGGAGCAAAAGACCTTCCAGTAGTTTTCCTGGAGTTTCCCAGATTGCTTCAGACCCTTCAGTGGTTTTTTTCTTGTATTTGCATATTTTTAACAGTATCAAATTGCTGGGAGTTGCGTGCTGAGCAAAAGTATTTAAAGTGGCACACCAAAGTCAGAGTTTGGTATCTTTTCACTGGCAGACTAAAATCACATTTCTCTGGGTAGTAAAAAGAGGCTCATTTTCTTCTTAGGGAGATCACTGCATCTACCTCAGGAATCTGACAGGAGTGCCTGGATTTATTTGTATAAACCCAGGGCAGTGGCTGCCTAGGCTGAGTGCCTCCTGCTCCTGTCAGCTCCCTGAAAGGAGTGGAATGGCTGTACAGGAGACTGGCAAGTGAGCCAAACAAAGGGGAGAAAAGCAGAGAAGAAAGCTTAGACCTATGCAAATTATCAACTCGAGTCTGAATCTGGGTGGCTTCCAGACAAATAGTGCCTGCTGGATTCCTGTTCAGTGCCTCAGTGTTTCTGACTCTTTCCCTGTCTCTTGGGAACCAGCTTAAGTGCACCCCACAGGTCTTAGCTGTGAGGGCAGCATGGAAGGCAGAGCCAAAACTGCCCTCCACGTACTGATTTTCGTTTAGCTAAATGGACTTTGGTAAAAATGAGCCTCATACTCCTGGCTGGTGCTAGGATGGGGCAGTTACAGGAATCAGCAACATTACCTCAATGGGTCCAAACAGTGACAATGTTCTTTTCATCAGCTCATCAGACAACTGCCTGCCAACATTGTTATCCATTGTTAACAGATTCTGTGTAGGCATTGCAGCTATGCTATTTATATTGCAGCCTGGCATAGATTAATAGTTCTCTGGCAATCCTGCTCCAAGGCCTTGAAAGCCTTTATGACCAGGGCATCAGTAGTAAAGCCACATTTAGGAAAAGCTGTGGTAACACAAAGCTTTTGCAAAGCTGCTGAAAAATCAGGGAGTGTCCCAGACATACTCACAGACACAACCTGTGGGATAGGGGCAGCCGATTCCTCCTGTGGATTCTGTTTGAAGATTTCACTGAGCAAGACTGATGGCTGCCTCATGAGCTGGGAAGCGGATAGCATTCCTTTCTACACAGAATGCAGGAAACCATGAACAGGAACTTACTGGAGTTTTTCTCATTCTGTGGGTATTTCCAATAGTTGTGGAGAGAGATCATCTGCTTTTATATCATTTAGCAAACTCCCGTCTGTGTTATTTGCTGTTATATTTAAGCATTTCTGCCAATACATCTCTTCTATCAACCATATAAACTTTGTTTTCCTTTTCCCTCAAGAGGTGATTTTCCATATGGAATATCAGTGTGTAGGAAGGGTTAAAACCCTGAGGCTATTGAGTCCTTTTTGATTTGACTTTGTTGAGTGAGCTGCAGAAACCCTACCTGTTCTTGAGTGTACTGCAGAGTAACTAGAAACAGTGGAGCAAAGAAGAAACTGAAAAATCCAGTCCCAGTTCTGTGATAACAGCAGAGATATTTGGGAAACTAAAGTGCTCTTTCTGGACTTCAGGTTGGGTAGACTCTATATTTCCTATCATGTTTGAGAACTGTTTGTCTTGTGTTTGTTAACTAATGAGGTTTCTAAATTTTTGAAAGTGAAAAATTATTCTGTGAGTTGTAGACTGGGGAATATTGTACAGGAGCAAGGCAAGACAATGACAAAATTCTTTTTCAGATATACACTATTCTGATGATGGTCAGCTTAAGATAGTGTGTTTTTATGGCTGTGTTAAACTGTACAAGACAATTATGGTGAGGTTGTTTTTTTTTCCTACATCAGAAGTTTGCTTAGTTCTTAGGCAATTTTCAGCTGTAATCTTTATTGTGATTTTTATTGAAAGTTTTTGCAGACTGTTCACAAAGGAAAAACCAGACATGGTATCTACAGTCTGGTAAGTAGAGTACTTCATTTGCGTGAGACAGGTACACAAACTGAAACAAAGGCATTTTGAAACTTTCTCTACTTCAAGTACTTGAATCCACTTTAATCTCTGTGAAGACAAAAGAATTAAGAGAATTATTTACATTGAGAAATCGGTCCATGCCCCTTCAGTTACCGAAGATAAAAATCAGAGCATTTTGTCTGACGCATATTG
Organism: Picathartes gymnocephalus; assembly: GCA_013390045.1. Classification (NCBI taxonomy): domain Eukaryota; kingdom Metazoa; phylum Chordata; class Aves; order Passeriformes; family Picathartidae; genus Picathartes; species Picathartes gymnocephalus. The sequence continues at coordinate 121,698 of WEKY01044635.1, forward strand.
TCCTCAGCAGTGCAATTGGCAGTTCTCATTTAGACTATCAGGCAGCTGACAAGTTCCTTCTGCTTAGCTCTGTGTGCCTCAGTCATCTGACTGACCTTGTACAATCGATCCTAGCGTCTGAGAGGGGCTCAGGGATGAAACCAAGAGTATCGGCTTTGCAATGCAAAAGTAAAGCTTGTTGGTCTTGTTGGTGTGAGGAAGCAGTTTGAAACGATACCATCTTTTATTCCCATGGCAGTTCAGTTTGTTCTTTCAGCTTGTTAGCCAACATACCTTTAAGATCTAAACTAGAACTAATCAACTCCAAAGCACAGTAATGACCAAGATTGCTGTTTTCTGTTCCTCAGTGTGAATTAAATGCTATGAGAATGAGGTATTTCCTCTGCATCAATGTTTCTAGCAATCCTGCTTGATAAATATCAAGTAAATATCGGTGTTCTTTAATGATAGAAAAAAATCTGTCTTTCTGGTTTTACATTGATTTTTAATTGACCCTTATTGATCAGGATTGAAAGTGGCATGTTTGCAGAAAAAGTTAGGACACTTTTTGGAAAATGTTTAAGGTATGTGACTTCAACAGGCTGTAATGCATAATACAGCATTGTTACCTTGAAGCATTTCTTTTGAGTTGCTTGAAATAGAGAAAACCAAAAAGGCGTAAGAGCTAGAGATGGACTAATTAAAGGATGCATTTTCAAAATTTGTCACCATGTAGATTATGTTTTCAGAATGTTTTTTCCCTGAGACTACTTTTTCTGGCATAGTTTCTTAGGATAGCTTTGTAAGGATTCCTCAAAGAACCAATATCAGGGCACTACTGATAATGCATTTTGTCTGTCGTACAGTGGGAAATCTACCAAAGACCAGTTTTTAATGAGGTGCTGGGTAGAACATAGATTTGCAACCATTTAGAGTCTGACGTGATAATACTAAGTTCAATACAGAGGTAAAACTACCAAAGGGTGGTGGGGTGTGGGGGTTTTTTTGGTGGAAGGGAGTGTTTGTGCTTGTTTTAAATGCATTTATGTGTTTTCTAGCAGATTATGGAATAGATTGTCCAAGACAATATAGTACTTGTTAGAAATCCAGGAATGACTTTATAGACTCCAAATTACTGGGAAACTAGCAAGACCTGTTGCTACTGATTAATTAGCATAGTTTTATACATAGGCAGGTATGATCACAATCAGACATGTTAGAAAATGGTGTGCCACTCCTCTCTGCGGTAGGCCCAGCATAAAGTTATTATAGGTCCCTGATAAACAATCTTCTAATGCAGCACTGGGATGACTTGACATTGTCTTGAGAAACAGTATGGTTATTTCTAGGAAATTGAGCAGTAGCTGTCATTGGTAGTGAAAATCGGGAAGAATACAAGGGTTTTGAACAAAGAAACCTTACTTTGGTACTAGGAATGTGTCACAGAAAGAAACAATTTGTCTCAGCTTTTGTGAGTCCGTGTTGTGTGGTTATGTCCCACCATGCAGTGGCTGCAGAGCCCGCTTTGCACTCATCCACACCACTGCAGGCTCCTGCCAGGACACCCTTCTGTACTGCTTTGTGATCACCATGTAATTCTCACTCATGCTTTGAATTTACCCTTGCATTCCCTCCTCATGTAACCTCATTTAGTCAATCTCACGTACCAGTGTCTGACCTACCTTATTTTATTAGAACAACTGATTCAGTTGAAAAACTTTGGGACTCTCAAATCCAGTATATCCTAGGGAGGCTCTGTGTATAAAAAGAAGGTGATGTTATAGAGGAGGACAGACCTGCTCCTCCTTGACTGGGATTGCTTTGTCATGGTTCCTCTGCAGGAGGTAGGACAAATGATAAAATAAAATAGCCAACACATGGATGTGGGGAAGGATAGTGTAGTGGAACAGAACCATTCAGTCTCACTAACAGCCAAAGTGATATCCAAGGAATCAGAAATCTGTGCCTGGTCCCACAATTACATCTTTGTGCAATAAAATCATTAACTAAAGCTCTCTTCCCTATCCATCCTTGTCCAAATTTCACTGAGGGAAGACATGTATACAGATTTTTTGCAACTCATGTTATGCATAATTTATGAAAGCATTTGTATCATACATGTTGTTAACAGATCTGTGACAAAAGTGAGAAGATGCTAAAGACATGGTATTTTTTCCTGCTATGTTGGCTGTCCTTGAGGCTTAAGGCTAATCCTGGTCTTAAAGTGAGGATTACTCTGAAGGGGCTTGACTATGGTATGTCTAACATTGCCAAAAGTTAATTTATCATAAATACTCTATGTACAGGATATTGTTTCTTAATAGAGGTGCAATGAAGGAACCAGCTTCTTAAATATTGAAATAAAATATATTCTGTGACAGTCCTCACACCTCACACCAGGAACGCTATTTGTCTCTTCCCTCATTTATTTCCTTTTTTTTTTGTGTGCATCCCAGGTGTGACTTTATCCTTTATTGATGACTGCATTCTCCTACAGTCCAGTAGTTTCTACTACATTGTTCACATGTATATACTTTCTTAGAACCAGGATTAGCCAGTCATATAATTGCTTCTATTTTAAAGTGTCAGAAACCTGACTTAAAGTGCAATATTTAGTTGAAGGTCAGATACAATTGGGAAAAAAAACTTGCAGTTTTGGAACAGCCACATAGCTGCACACCTTTACTCTCACTCCTGCATTTGGCATGGCACAGCACCTGCATGTGCTATTCTTTAAACAAAAATTACTGACTGCCATAATTCTACCCATTAACAGAAATTTTCCACAATGTGTTTTCAATACTCTTTCTATTCATGCTGACTTTCACCGTCTCGTGCCTAAGGCTTACTCCGTGGGTATGGAGGGCATGTACTAAATTTCAGTTGTTTGCAGAATTAATATTAGTAATAAAGGTTAACAAGGCAAATATTCAACAGAGACTGGATCATGCTACATATTAATCATTTTTCACGTACTGAACATGCTGACAGGTAAACAATGGACTTGTGAGATGAAAAATAAAAGGGTTTATGCCATTGAGATGAAAGCAAGGATCAGGTCCACTTATTTTGCTATATGACCATTATTTTAAAGGCTTCTGAGGAGTTGAAAAATGCAGTGCAAACATCAATCACCCAAAACAGTATTGATCTCCCTCATTTTTTAGGGATCTCTGGTGAAATGAGAATTCAACCTGATGTTTCTTAGTGTGATCACAGCAGTTTTTGTGACAGTCAGCATGGCCTTCCAAGTGCTGGATGAACAGAATAAGTTGGCACACCCCTGCATTAGTACTAAGAGCAGATTAACAATGCCCCTCCCTAAGGTATTTCTCATATTTGAAGAGCTTGGTGCCTGACATATCCTTTCCCTTAATGTGAGATACGAAGGCTAAAGCAATAGATCCTACCTTTTGCCTGCTACAAGAAAGAGAGAAATTGAGAGAAATTCCACCTGAGATCACTGGGTGCCTTCACTGACAGTCATAAGAGAGCTTTAAGTTACTTCAGTGAGAGCCCATATATTGCTCTGGAGACAGGGATTCCCAGAGATTAATAATTTACTTCTCCTTCATAAAAGATGCATTTTAATAAATGGTATTCCAGTGTTGAGTTATGACAAATTTCAGTTCTTTGCTTTTCTAATACTTTGGAGCCCGGTGACGAAAAAACCCAGGTGTTTTATATTCAGCAGTTGTGAGGTCAAAAGCTAAAGGTTTTTGTGGTGAAAACATCTGAAAGCAAGACATCATTCAGTATTAAAGTTTTAGTTATGTCTTAATCAAAGATGAGCAAAAAGAAGGAAGGTACAAGGAATCTGAATTTAAAGATGCTCTGTTGATAATAGGGTCTGCGTATATGATCAATGCACAAATAGCATTGAAATATTAAAGAAAGCAGGGATTCCTTAAAGCAAGGAAAGAAGGTAAGGAAATAAGTCAGACATCTGCAGCAGGCTGTAATGGTTAAGGTGCAGTGGCAAAAAATATGTATGGTGAAAGAAACAGGAAGAAAATATTTTAAAGGATTGTCTTTAAAACTCAAACAACTTCTGTATGCAAGCAACAATTCAGATAGTTCTGCATTTGACATACCAGCAGTTCAGATGCTTATATCACACTTTTTCCATAAGTAACCACTACATAGAGAAGTTGCTTTGCTAATTCATAACTGGCATTTTCATCCAACAGATATGAGGCAATCTGAGGTAAAGGTGATGATTAAGTGTTTCCCAAGGCCATCCACATTATGAGTGAAGGGAGTATAAGGGTTTCAGAAACCTGACACGAGCTCTAGAATATGAAATACAACTCAGGGACAAAATGGTCCTAACAGATCATCTTGATCTTAGATTAAATGGTTTATATGGGAGGCTAAGAGAAGTTATAAATGGAAATATTTATAGTTGGAAGGAGATCTAGGTAAGGATCATAGAATCAGAATGTTGCAAGAACTATGTTCAAAATTATGATTAAATTATTCAGCAGTATATCTGGACCTTTGGGTGCCTGAATCCAATCTGCAAGGCATGTGCTTTCTTATATCCCCTTGTAGGCAGGAGGATTGGAATGGAGCTCGCGAAGCAAGCACTATTGAAAGAGACTTTCCCAAGCTGGAGTGGGCAGGAGAGTTTCTCTGTTGTGAAGGTCAACTATGTCATTTCAAGGTAAGTGAAGGAAATAAATTTCAAACTTTTAGGATGAAACAACTCTTTTTTACCACATTGTAATACTTACACAGCCACTGTTTTGTTCAGTGTAAAATTTTAGTGGTTCACCTAACTCTGCTTCCACTGCCCAAATACTGATTTGTTTTAAAAGTACTTGTTCTGCTACACTCAGAGATGAACTTTACAAAGCTTCTGAAGGAGCACTTTGCCTGGTTTTTTTTCATTTGGTTTGTATCAATCAGAGTTTGGGGCAAGACAGGTATAAGCATGGCTATGATACAGCAAGGGAAAGGGGCAGGAAAGAGGGCGGAATTGGTGTTATTAACAGTCTGATACTATGAAGGAACTGTAACAGTGAAAATTATCTGTGTTTGATGAAAAAAAACCAGAAAAATGGATAAGATGAAAATATGTGCAGAGGATGATGTATCTTGGCTGATGTGGCAGGAAGATGCTTTTTACAGAATATTTTTGGATGAATTTACATGAAAAATTACCATTTTAACTGGATAGGGCTCAACAACTGTTTACTGAAGAGGAAAATCTTTGTACCAGAAGCAGCCAGTGGAAAAACAGTTTTACAGAGTTTCCTACAAGTTCTTCAAATATAGAAGAGACTAATAGAAAAGCAGCCTTCAATCCCACCTTCTAATAGGCTATAAATAAAATACCAAGAGAACATGGTGCCAGATTCTTCCAACAGTACACAGTGAAATAATGAAGAGCAAAAGGCATAAGAAAAGTACCGAAGTTAGGAAAAAATGCTAGGGAGCACCAGAACAAGGGCTGAAAATGTTGGGGAGTTCCTGGATGAGTTCAAGACTCAGGTGGGCAGAGTCTCTCAGTTGTTTCAGCTTTGAGTAGGAGGATGAACCAGAAACATCTCCTGAGGTCCTATTTCAGTCTAAATTATTGCATGATTTTCAAAACCCCAATTCATTCCCCCAACCATAGTTCTTGAAATTGGCAGTCTTCCCAGTGTATAATCTGATTTTAGCTCACAGCAAACAAGATACCTAAAGGCAGTCTTACTGCCTGAGATGTTATTGGAAAGTTATGGTCATTTTAACTAAAAGTAGCTGGTGCCTTCTGCCCAGGGAAAGCAGATGAAAGGCAATTGTTTCAGAGATCTCTGCCAGATAGCAGGGAACAATGGGGAATGTATACTGCATGATAAGATGACATATGATATCTTTACAATGTTCAGCTCAATTCAACACACCCACTTGCAAGACAATATCCTTGAATATCAGAAATATTTGTTTTGGCAGGGAAGTATTCAAGTAAGATTTAATTTAGAAAAATGGATCTGCTCCAGAGCCCTTTGCTTAGGCAAGGAAGTAGAATGGGAAAACAAAAACTTTGATGGTATTCAGCAAATGCTAGCATTCAGACAACCTGGATTTATTTATAGATCTAGCATCTGAGATTAAACATGAATTTATTCTTTCTCTGGCAAGAAGATTTCACTTTAAAGAGTTCATTCTTCTCCCAAGGGAAGGTTTTTGTTTTTTTGTTTTTTTGTTTTTTTTAAAAAAAAAAAAGGAAAAATCAAAGCAAAAAAACCCCCAGTCAAATATCCAGGACTCTTTTTCCAAGGACGCTACAACGTGTAACGGTACAAGTCTTTCTTTTCTAAAATATACATGGGTCAGTCATTTCTGAGAAATTCTTTTACTGAAGCATAAACTTTGCCTTTTACAGAAGAAGGGTTTTCAGTGATCAGAGGTCCTTCTTAGTCTTTTGATATGCAGTCTAATAATCCCCTTTCTGTCTTCTGTAGGCTCAGAATTAATGCTGTAGATTTTCCAGAAACTTCTGCTTCCTTTATTCCTGGCACTGGCATTTATCTGTTAGTGGCACAGGCTTCTGCTACAATCAGTGCAGACTGGAGAATACAGGCGTGACTACTGTAAGTATAGTACAGGGTGCAAGTAGGAGGGCTCTGGGAGAAGGATTGCAAATGAAATTAAGAAATATACTGGGTAACTACTTTTCCGGTCAGATATGCTTTATCATTTAGCAACAATCCAACAATGAATAAACTTCTTAAGAAGGAAACATCCCCTGACAACTAGTGTTGTTTTATGGGTTTTTTTAAATTATTCTACCCCTCAGGTCTCTTTGGGAAGTATAAGGTCTGACATCTGTTAGCATGCTCAGTTTGTCCGGACATTACATGAATATTCAGGACCACAGAGTCTGCAATGGCCACATTTGTGACTTTGTATAGTATAGGTGGGAGGTTGACTCTATAGCTAATTATCTATGTGCTGGTACAGTGTATATTGCCTTCCAAATAGCTCCTACTAAAGGAAGGGCACTGTCACAATGCCAAACATTCAGGACTTCAGAAACTCCAGAATTTGGGTTGCTATGAAAAACTGACTTAGCTTCAGAAGACTCTGCAGTGTAAGATTGTCTGTAATGACGATTACATACTGATTTTTCCACTTATCTCAGCATTTTTGCAATAGAATTTTAATACAACAGTATTAAATAGTATCTATCACTTTTCTTGGGAGTGGGGAAGGCTAAAACTTCTGGGATATCAGAAAAGTTTGCAAGGTTCTAATCTCTACAATTTGGGTTAATGGAGCAGCTGGTAACAGCAGTAGGCATTGCTCTATTGTGAGCCAGACATCACAGCAAGATGGGTCACCCGGCTGCAAAATTTCGCAGCACAGAATGCCTGTTTCCAAAGGAGCATGGACATGGAGTTCCGCATTCTGTCTCAGTGAGGCTGGTGGCAGGAAACTGCTGTCACTGTGCCCCCAGCCTCTCTGTTGTTTCTTCTGTTATATGTCTATTGTGAGGAAAAGGATACTGTGTTTAGCAGGGCAAAACAGCTGTGCCTAAACACTGAAGCCACCTCTCCCTTTTGCTGAAGGGTAAGGACCTGGACATAATCTGTAGAGACTCCAGATGTATAAAACACCTAAGACTTCAGAGACAGCAAGGGAGGCACGGATTTATTCAGAATTTCACAGAGCAGATTGTGGGAGAAGTGGTCAAAGGCAGCTTTGGTGGAGTTT
>WEKY01044641.1:627-22847 GCA_013390045.1 Picathartes gymnocephalus
AAAAAAAAAGGTAAAATTGTTTCAGTTGCCAGACCATTTGAATTTAAATTTGTGTCCAAAAATGGTAACAGTTTTAAAGAGTTTACCATCAGTAAATACACTTACACACACTTTCTGATTCCACACTCCTGAGTCAGTCTAGCATATATTAACACAAAACAGTTTAGAGAAATTTCATTTCACTTTGAACGAATTTTCCAAGTCACCATAAATATGGTGATACCAAAATAAATACCCTTTCCAACACCAGCCAGTTATATTTTTAAAAATTAAATCAGACTGCAATTAAAGCTAGCCTTACATCTCATACTTTCTCAAATCTTCCAGATTAATGTTAGCCTAAAAACCATTTAATGCCTCTGGCAGATGGAGACGGGGAGAAATCAAGAATGCAATGATAAAACATTGGCTCCATTTATTAATTCAGTATAAATTTTGCCTTGCCTATCATATCTATTTTCATGAATATTTAGCGATATCTATGCATTTCAATGTGCTGAGGAATTACAGTAGCCTTGAAATTGTGATGCATCCAAAATATTTACATACCACATTTGCTGCAGCACACCTATACCTAAAGTTGTGACCAAGAGTGTAAAGCAGGTGAGTGAAGGCTTTCCCTCTGCTCTGTTTCCACCACACGATGCCAGTGGGGAAGCAAAGGCAGTTTGGAGCAGGAACCAATGACCCTGCAAGCGCTTGCCCGGGCAGCCTCCAATGGAAGAGCAACTCCCAGAAATCCTTCTTTCAGTGCTCTCCTAAATTCCCTTTCTCTTCATCTCATAACAATGAGATGGCCAGATCTTTGGCCACCATTTTATGTTGCTATGTTCATTAAACAGGCTGTAAAAATAGAACTCTTGGTTTCTATCTCCCTCCGAATCCTGAAAACTGGGTTAAAAGGCTAAAATTAAAATTTTAGCACTGCAGATTAATTTGTCCTTCTTCCACTATAGATGTTCCTTAGCCAACTACTCAGCTTTTTCTTCATACTATTACTTTTTTCCTCCACCTTTTTATCCTTTTTACTATCAAATCCTCTTAGAAAACATCATGTTGAAATGGACAAGCTGCTCAAAATGTACTAATATAGTAGTAAGTAAAGAGAAGACATCTATATGAAAACAATAAAAGCAAGACAGATTGTTTTTGTATTCGGATGACTGCAAAACTATCTTGGAATTTCCCATTGCTTGCAGTGGTCTCTTACCACTGGGAAGTAAATCCATATGAACTATCCTAGCAAAATATTTCTACCAGCATTCAGAATATCCACATCAACAGCATGCAGCTTCAGAGGTTGAGATTAATTCTAAACAATCACAGAATACACTATTATAAATGCAGTTTGGAAAAATACCTAACATTTAGAACAGATTTCACATATCAATTTGGTATTTTTACAAAACAGAGATGAAAACACGAAAAACAGGAATATTTTAAAGGCCAAGTGAACTTAAAATATGGCTAGTAACAAATGCGTTTGGTTTTTTTTAATTAAAAACTTAACATGTATTCAGTTTTGCCATCTTGTAATACTGAGAAAACTCCACTATTTGGCACAGTCCTTGCTCCTTTACATGCTCAAGGAGAAACAAACATAAGCCCTCGCACATTTTCTATAATTTAAAATATTCAAATCCAAGAACTGCTTCTGACTTTCACTGCATATACGCAATCTCACACAGTTTTACTTGGTGCCTAAACTTGGGCAAATGTGATTTGCCTGCTGACAACACATGAAACAAAAACATGAAGTCTGCTTTGCAAATTCAGGCACTGGTTTTTGAGAACAAACAGAAAAGCATTTTTAAACTTGTCAGTTAAGCAAGCTTGACACCGCATTGGGAGGAAAGAAATCCGCAACAAGTTTACGATATTTTTCACATTAAAACAACACTTAAAGCATAATGATGTCATCTTGGCTCCACCAAAGTCAGCAACAAAGCTGCCATCTACTACTGTGAAACCAGAACTGCAATTTTACACCTTCCTAAATATACCAGATAAGTGAATGTCAGGTCTCACAGATTTGCTTTACCTGCAAAAATGCAAGTCTTCTTGCTCAGTCTTCAAAAAATCTGTTTGATGGGCTTGCACACAGAGGGCAAGCAGACTTTTGCTACACAGAAACTGTTGAAAGCTTCTGACCCAGCCTGAGGCATGAGCTCAGCCTTCCATTCACACTGGTTGCTTTAAGATAACTCTGACTTGACACTGACAGGACCATAAACCTTAAGCGCCACACAGATGTTATAAATAATGAACAGCTTTTTAATTATTATTATTTAAAAATAGGTTTTCTATATGGCTAATGGAGACTGGAGGAGAAAGAAGCATCTGCATGTAACTCATTGTCCTCCGTCTTTAGGTTAGTGAAGCCAGATCAATCTGGTAAAGTATAAGATTAAATTAAAAGTCACTATATCAATCTGAATAAATTAAAACAAACATTTTTTAAAAAGATTAACAATAGTGTAGCCATGATTTTCATTTATCATAGCTTAAAGCCTGGTAAATGCCCCTCGAAACAGATTTAAGAGACATGGCTTGTGTTCAGAAGATACAGATTAAAACACAGTATGACAAAAACAGATATATGAAGAATGTATATAAAGAAAACAGCTGCAAGTACATGGTGCCACTTCTAATAAAAACTGCTGACAAAGTAAAAGCAAGATAAAATGAACACAGTCAGGTAAACAATTAGTTGATCAAATACAGCCCATCATAAACACTATCCTACTTTTAATAGTGATCTGAAGCTTCAGATATATTAAAAAAGAATTAAAATCAATAATGTTCCCATACAAGTGACTGAGTGATCCGTGACATGGCAACTTTCGATAATCACAGATGATGCATTTCTATTTACAAGTCCTCACGGAATTCTTTCATTTGTTTTTAAATCCAGGTTTACTTTTATTCCACCCAGCAGCTACCAGACACAAAAATAGGTTAGGCTGCATTTTTTCTGACTGTATTTACAAAACAGAGTCTTAGCAAACAGACTGAACAGGGTTATGTCCCTACCCTAAAGGTCCCACTAAGTGACTTGCCAAGTCCCCAGTGCCCCAGACAGAGCAGTTTTAATTCATCACATGTCACAATACCAGTCTGTGCAGGCAGGGTGAGAGGAGAACTGGCTTACACACACAGGAACAACAGAGGTAAGAAAAATTTTATGTACGTCCCTATTTATTAATCTAAGAGTGAGAGTAACAGCAGGAAAACAGGACTCCAATTAGAAACCAGCTGTATCATATCCAGGGCAGAAAGCACAGTTTGATGTAACCATCCCAAAAATACTTAAAATGCATATCAGCCCCATTCAGGAAGTATTGTAAAGAAAGTGGAAGAAAAAAAAAAATTCTCTTTTCACTCCAAATGCAAATTTTTATTTAGAGAAACAACTTATAACTTGTGGCAGGAAAAAAAAGGATTTAACAAGCATTATTATTTAACAGCAAAATACTACGGTATGTATCATGTTTTACTATAAATTTCATGAGACAATGGAGACACTTGAATTTTAACACAATCTTAATTTTTAAAGGTATATTTGCAGCATCATCTGGATTAAATAACACAGTAAAACATGCTTAGAGGCACTCTACCACACAGTATTTCAAAATAATGATTGTTTTCTACTATTTGGAGCCCTTTTCTTTCTCTATTCAGAAAGTATGTTCATTTGTATGACTATTGTATGACTATTATCTTGGATATATTAACAATCTTCAAAAAATAAACAAGTAGTAATTAAAAAAAAATTAAGGCAGGTTTTGAATGGACACAGAAGGGCGCATGATAAAGAAAGCAAAGGTCCAGAGTGGAAAATTAGCTCAGAGTAGATCCTGACACATCTTCCAAAACTTAGCTTTTACTGAACAGCTTCAGCTCACTTATTTCCATGAGGAGAGGGAGAGAAAAGAAAGGTATGCAGAGATAGGGTTTGGCAAAGTCATAGTCAAATCCCTTAAACACAGGAATAAGGAGATAAAAAAGCATATAAAACCAAACAGCTCTCCTTCCCCATGGCAACAAATAAACAAACACACACCCTAATTGTAAAGATTAATATTGTCATCTAGGATAAATTTTATGCGTGGGGAAAAAAAAATCACAGGCTATTAACAATAAGAATCAAATGCAGTTCCTTATATACACACATATACACGTATTTTTGGATTCCTGACTTGAAATCTCCCTCCTAATTTTCCAAATCCTGCTGTAATACTTCTTATGCACAAAACTATGTGGCACAGGGGTGGAAAGCAGGGATCATTGTATTGTATTGCAACCTCAGCTGGATCACTCTTTGTTAACAAACACTCACAAGCAAAAACACTAGCTTTAGTTATCACAAACAGAGGGACGAAAATACTGTCAGAGAGGGAGAATGTCATCATAAGAAGAAGATGAAATTTAACCTTTGATTATAACCTAATATGGCCACAAAGAAGGTGAAAACTACGGAAAGCTACATATCTGCAATCCCATTGCCTGCAGCCAGTGACAGGAACGGGCCTGTGACGTGGAAGGCAAGTGAAGGAACAGAACTAGAGACAGTATTTTTCTTCTCCTAATTTGTTATAGAGTTGTCAAAACTGAATGGTCTGTGTTCAGAAATAACTCCACTGATAACTGCAACTCACAGAGGGGATAGTCTAGACTGCTGCAAATATTAAGGCATGCATGATATCATCATCTTTTTTTTTTTCCCTCCTCCTCCTTTTTCAAGTCAACATTGTAGGAACCATGCTCAGAGGTGAATCCAAATTCTTCAGATCCATCTACAGTATATGTTTGGAGCTGATCTTTTTAGGAGGTTGGGGATGGAGGGGAAAAAGGTGATGATGGAACTTTTCAAAATTAATATAACTTATCTGTGGTGTTTCATGTATCTAAATTACCTTCAGGGAGAAAAGGCTATGTTTTAAGTCTTAAATTAAGAATCTTAAATTAAGATTGTTGAGACCATAATTAATTATGTTATTTGACGATTCCTTGAAATATAGACTTAACAAATAAGATGAGGAGGAAACACGGCCCCTCCTTGGTCTGCGTACCTGTGTCACTTCCAGATCCAGCTGATAACGCTGGCATGATTCAGTCTGCAGAGCTTCACGCAGAAACCTCAAACCAGCACTGCAGCCAGAAGGCAGAAGTTTATTTCAGTTTAACTGCTTGCAGCCAAGTTGTCTACAAAGATTTGTTACCCCAGCTTCTCCTAGAAAGAACAGAAGCAGAATTTTACAATTAAGAACATTGTTAAACTGTATATTACTGCAGCTAACCAAATCCAGTAATTATCATGAAACGAGCTTTTATTTAAGATTCTCAAAATCAAGTGCTAGGCATTTATTTATGACTGTTAAGATTTTTGTTTCCCCCATGTGAAACAAGTTTTGTTTTCCTCAGTCTAGCCTATAATCTCATTCTGCATTAAGGATAATTTAACACATTTCTCTTGTGTAAATTACACTCTAATGCCAGCATGTCAGGCATTTTGGAAATAAAGTCTAAGGGTATTTTACTAAAAAACTGTGAATAACTGAGGTCATTCAAATTTTGCTACTACTTATCTCAGGAAAATAAAATTGCTTACTAGCATGATAATTTATTCAGTGTTTCTATTTCACCTCCTTTCAAATGTTTTCAGATCATTTAAGATTTTTATTTGTAATCTGAAAATAGAATCTAAATTTTAACTGAAGTTGTAAAAAGTAGGACTGGAGCAAATACTTTTCTAAGGTAAATAGCAGTTTGATTCGTGGAGTTGATGGAGCCATTACCATGGAAGGAATTTTTCTGTGATTCATTACAACAAAGTCAGTGGTTTTTTAACACATATTTTGTAGTAATTGTACAGGTCTACTGATAGTAAATTTTGTGTCTTTCTTTTAACCACTTTTTGAGAAAAATTCAGAGTACATGTAACACAAGTTAAAACTAATTTCAAGTATAAGTGAATGTATTTGTATTCAAGCATGTTAAAATATGAAACTGGAACGTCAATATACAAAAAGAAATTCCAAGTTAAGACAGAAAATGCCTTCTTAGAGCAGGGCAAGGAAGGGAGAGGGGGAAGTAGAAGCTACCAGAAAATAAGAGGTTTTTCCAGATTTCAGTAAACAAAAAGGATCCTTGAAGAAAGAAAGCAGCATAGTTATACTTTAGCAAAAGAAAATAAATAGAAGAACATTTTGCTGCTGCTACTGCTGGTTGGCTTTTGTTGTTTTTTTAAAAACACATTCATATTAATCAGAATGACTTTTGAAGTCATGTTGGCTCTTAAAGTGCATATTTTGGACCCATTTTAACTTGGCAACAGTCTTGTTGAGTGATATACAGGTGCTGTAAACAGTGTATGCTGTTCAAAATTTTGTTTTTCACCGAAAAAAATCCCCACATTGCTAAAAATACTGCGGCATACTAAGGGCCATCCACAAGATTCTGTTCAGTAAGTTTTAAATCAATTATTAGATATAAGTTAGTTGTTAAGTTGTCCCCAGGCATAAGCTTATAGTTTAAATAGTCTGGCAGCTTTTTTTAAGTATGGGGGTTTTTTATGTCCCCTAGGCATTTACCCAGTGAATCTGGGTGGTTTGGTTAAGAAGGTAAATGCAGCAGAAGTTACCTCCCTGGACAACTACTTCTATGATGAAAAGAACCAAATAAAAACCTAACAGTTTATCTATTAAGATTGTTTAGGGGTTTAGGATTTTTTTAGTTATAGAAGTTTATGATGAAAAGAAGTACGTTTTCAGTAAAAAAAATCAGCTTCAAAAAAAAAATTTTGACATTCACCAAATCAGCACAAAAGTCCATTAACTTAAAATTTAAAACACGGATAAGGAAATTAAGTATTCCAGAGTGAAAGCTCATCTTATGATGACAAGAGCTGTAAAACATCTATATGCAAAGCTAGCCAGGGTGCAGTTTAAAAGAGGAAAAAAAAAACATATCGTAGCCAAGGACACATTGTACCAATTAAGAAGGAACATATTCACTTTACATTAATTCTGCTTGTTTTCTGTTTAACACAGAAAGGAGGAGCCCTGTCCCAAACTCAGTGACAGGCCCCAGTGTGAGCACTCCACAGCAGCCATATGAGGGATGGAGACATTTTTACTTTGACATGTGTAAGAAACTGGTTGAAACAAAATTATTTATTATTACTGAAACATCTTTGATTTATATGCATCTTAAAGTACTTTCATCAATTAAAAAGAAGAAAAAAAAAAAACAACCCAGAAAAAAACCAAAACCAACCAAACAAGGCATTCTCATTATAAGCACATTACTATTAACCAGAAATTCAAGTTCCTTAAAAAGAGTTCACTGCAAAATGTGGAAAACCTTGTTGATCTACATACACGCAATGTATTTAAATTCCATTGGTTTCTTTATTTTTCTTTATTTCACAGTAAATCATTTAGTACAAAAAAAAAAAAAAAATCAAGCTCCTCATTATTTAAGCAACTTATATACAGTATAAAGTTATTCTCCCCCAGATCCTAAATATATATTAATGAAAAATAAATGACCTGATGAAATCCTTACCAGTAAAATGCTTAATATTTTGCTGGAATGGGATGGGATTTTTTTTTTCTCCTAACGTGCAAATTAAGCTACATTTTTGCAGTGATGATGCTATTTTCTTTGGCTCACTTTATTTAAAATGCTTTGGAAGTTTTTGCCGGAGCCCAGCCATAGCCATTGCTGACTGCTGTATGGAATCGATTTGCTGCAACACAGAAATACCAGCTGTTACAGTATGTCCTGAGAGGGATTACCGAATATTCCTAAATTGAAGTTCAATCCATCTTTCCATAAAAATTAGGAGCCAGGGCCAGGAACGTAACAGCAGTATCAAGTGCACCTGAGGCATTTACAATACCCAGCAGGACTGTTACAACCAGCCTTTAAAAAGGGCTTATTTTTGAAATTTCATTATTCCAGTTGTACCTTGCTTCTATAGATCGCACCGTATCGGGTTCTGCTGGCACCCGCGGCTGCTCCCGCCCGGCCCCTGGCGGCTCCCGCCTGACCCCTGCCGGCCGCGGGAGCTCCGCGCCAGCCGCCACGCGCCTGCCTTGCATCTGCCATTAATTATCTGAATAAAAACGTAAAGAATGGATTGAAATAAAATAGCAGCATGCATCACTTTAATTGCTTCTGCCTGTGTTTATCTGCATAATGAAAGTCATCTCGGTTTTAGGGCGTTCTGGTTGAACAGCAGGTATTAGGGAAAAAAATAAGCCTCCGTGCTTATAAAAAGTACAGAAATGCTCCCCTGACTTCTAACAGCTCCCACAAACTGCACGGTCATCAAGCCAGACACAGTTCTGGTCACCTTCACCACCACGGCCATTACAGGGACATAACTTACCAGGGTGACACACTCTGGTTACACAAGGCCAGGAGTGCAGCAGAAGCACCTTCCAAAATGGCAAAATTCTAGAATTACAGCTCTCTAAGGGAACCACTTTTCTGTATATCTCACACATAAGAGAGGCCCCTTAGCAAAGGATGAGGGGATAAATCTTGTTCCTGATCACCCACGTTGTCAATACAAGACTGCTAAGAATGGGCAGAGGTCAGTAGATAAAGCAAGCAGGTGGAGGCAGCTGTAGAGTGCCAAGATGAATGGCCTTCCATGTAATTTCAGCTTTAGTAGCTTCTTTCTATCATCCTCTATTGGTTTTAAATGGAAGTGACTCCATCCGTCATGCATACACTTTATTTCAGTCAAGTTCATTTTTTGAGAAAAGATGAGGCAGGAAAGCTGATTCAAATTTGTACTTATGGCAAGCACCATGCATTTGGAGACAGAACACATGAAGTCTTGGTTCTACCTCAGACTTCCCACACAAACCTCAATAAACTCCATAAAATTTATTTCTGAAAGAGTATTTTACAAAGTACTCAATATTTTGGCACTTTAATGAATATAAATTGATTTTCTTTACATTTAAAAAGCAGACTGAAGACTTTTGATTAATTTACAACAGATAAAAACATAAAAAGTATGAACATAGCAGTACTGCAAATCAGGAGGTGGGCAGGATGGGGATGGGACACACAAAGCCAGGTTGTTTGATATAAGAAACATTCAACCTATTTTTCTAAAGGATGCTACAATTATGACAACTATAACCTTGATTTCCAGGAGTAAAACAGAATGTCTGCAAATGGTATTCAAACTATCAGATAGAGATTTCATGCAGAGACAGGAAATTTGACAGCCAGTCAGTCTTGTATTCATTATGGGGCCTCAAGTAATTGAGTGACTACAGACATGTATACAAGTCTCCAAAACCTAGTGAGTACAGGAAATTGCCAAGGGAGTTTTTCTAGACTGGGAGAAGTAAATCTGTTTTGGTAGACAAAATCTGAATTGAAAATGGTGGTCTACTCTTTTGGAAGCTGTAATGTAATGGGATCTAGTGCATTCTTACACTCTTCTGAAGAAGGTTTCACCTCCTTAATCACACGGTCTCCCGACAGGCTACTGGAACCCGCTTGTGGCTCCTGACAGGTTTCCAAAGCTGCTCAGCCGCCCCTACAGGCAGTACATATTGCTGGCAACAGGAACCTTCAAAGAATCTTCAACTTGAATTACTGCATAGAGGACATGTGCACAAACGTGATGGGTCTTCAAAGATGCTGAAGAAGCAAGAAGCTACCTCTGACTCACTCAGCTGTGTATGTAATGAAAATTAAAAGAATATCGAAAATCTCCCTGTATGAAGTCCACTTAAAAACCCCAGGAATACCTATGGCAGCTACCAAATGTTAAGTAATACGCCAACACAGAAAACACAGACTGTCCCAAACTGAAAAGGCCAACAGCTGCCTCCACTAACTTTCTCATGGTCTTGTCATCATACCAGTCTTCAGCCACAAGAAGAATTAAAAGCTTCTGCATATTTTTCTGTATAATGTTCTACCAGTGTTCTCCATTTTGTTTAGGTTACACCATAGGGATGTTGGAAAGAGCCTCACTTACTGAAGACTTTGAGAACAGTAGATAATAATTCAGACATTCTTAACGATTCACTGAAAATCTGTAACTGCTTGAGATTTAATTTATACATTTGTGGTTGCATCTTTAACAAACAGCAGTTTGGAAAAAAAAAAACCTTTTGAAATCATTTTCTCTTGTAGTGTGACTTGTACTTCCATGGCTCAAATTTGACTATGAAGTCAGTGCATCAGGAGAGAGATCTCTCTGGTTTCTACTCATGGGAAAATTTTTACAGATGGAAAAAAAAGAGATGATCTAAATGATAAAATCCTTGACTACAAGGAATAAAAAGAGAGTATTTAAGAAGTCATGTGCTGAGAAACATTAAGACAGTAGGAATTAATACCTCATTAGTCTGTGGTGGTTATTTCCAGCAGTTTGATCAACACCAGAATGAAGTAAGGCTGATTTCCAGTGAGTGGCCATCCTAACTGGTGTCTAGGCTACATGTTTGGACCTTTATAATTTTATTCTCTTCCTCTTCAAGGATGAGTTCCCACTAGACACTCCCCTCACTGGACCACTAACAGAAAACACACAACTTCAATCACTACCTGACCACATATTTCCAAAAACATGCCAGAAGCTCATATACGGAGGCGATCCTCTCTCATATTTGAACAAGTTTGTTCAAAAGGCTCAGAAGACAGGCAGGAGAAGGAAAAGGGCAGAGCATATAATCTTCTTCCTTCACAACTTGAGCAATACACAGGTTTCCCCTCCTGAGGAGAGTAATCCTGTGTCAATGGAAAAATCTTGCTTACCTAAACAACTCCAACAGCAACACTGAAACTAGTATCACAATTTTCCTTTATCAGACTGTCTTGCCCCATAATATTCCTTCACCCAGAGTGGGACCATTTATCTAGATACCACTGTTATCTGAGCCCTCTCTAAATACAACCTTGAAATACAGTTTCAATGAGTCAATACAACATAGAAAAAAACAGAAATAAAATACAGAATATATTAAGATATTAAAAAGTTGGTAATATTGTTATTAATTTATATATTATGATGTATTACAATTTAAGTTTTAGGCAGTTCCTTGCAGCCTGAGTACACTGCCATGCTAAATGTGAAATATGTTAAATAAGTACCAATATTACAACAGAGGCAAGACTTCTTGCAACCTGCACCTTCCCTGTCTTTAACACATAAGCCCCTACAGGAGCTCTGTCCAGACTCTTAGATTTTTAATGTCAGTGTTTGAATTGAACACATTCCTTAAAATTCATGAACACATTCCTTTAAATAAACACTCTAAAGCTACCAGTTTAATTTTAAACAGCATCACTGTTGTAGATGTCCAATACCCTTAGACAGATCCACTTTTCTGCAAATAAAATGTACCAAGTGACAGAATAATATTAGTTTAATATACTAGTTTAATAAAGCTATTCATTAAAATGTGACCTAAAGTATGTCTCAGATCAAAGGTTGCTCTTTCAGTTTGAGTTACTGGTTTGGGCACACTTTTAACACTTTACCCCTAGCTGCAAACCATTCCTTTCCTTGGAAAATAGCTGTCAGCAGGTACCACAGCCTCTCCATTAATTACCTGCACAAATAGTTTTGTTCTGGCATGGTTTCCTGACAGTCTGTTTGAAAAATGTAAGTAACTACAGTAAATTACAAACCTTACTGACCCCCAAAATACTGAAAAAATTGGCAATTTTCTATAAATGAGAGTTCAGCAAAACCTGCTGCAATGAGTCATCCAATAACCTCAACACTCCCCAACAAATAATTAAAAATGTTTTGCACCAAAGGGCTCTGCAACTCCAATTTTAGCAATATACTTCCTATTTTAATAGTACTATAATGCAGTTTGATCCCACATTTACAAAAGTGGATGGGAAATCTGTGATAGAAGGCTTAAGGAGATCCTAAATAAACTAGTAAATATCTAATTGAATTAAATTGTTCAGGCACATATTAGTGTCACCAGCATTATTTACAGGTTTTTTAGGGGTTTTTTTACATTATTTACATTTTTTTAATAGTCCAACAAAACATGTATGCACCAATTCTCAGGTCTGTTAAACTGCCATATCCAAAAATCATCCTAATAATTAGATAAACATTCAAATTATTATTTCAAACTCAGGAATATCTCCACCAGTGTCAGAATGTTATTTTTCAAACTCAAAATTTTGAACACCTCTAGAGCCAAATAAGGCATAGATATTTTACAATGCCTCCAAATTTTATTATAGGACTTTTGATCACTCCTCTTTCAGATTAACTACTGAACACTTTTCCTTTGTTCAGCATAATTTTCCACAATTCTTTTCTGTTAAAATGTGATGACTTTTTTTTGATAGAAGATGGGTAAAGAGAAGAGATGAATAAATAATTAAGCATGGGGTTTATTTTCTGAGAGCAAAATCTGAATAAACCCAACTTTCCTAACATGTGTTTAAAAAAAAAAAAAAACACTACAATAATTTTTGTTTTAATCAGTTTCAGATAGCTTAAGTTTTAAAATTCAGTAAGCAATCTGGACAGTACATCTTTAGCTCAATTTTGAAAAACGTTTTGATTTATTAGGTGGTAATTTATTAGTTGCATCTTGAGCATAAGTAACAAAAAATATTCCTGACGTGTACACATGCATAGTAAAAACAGAGTACTGCACATGGACAGAGAACTAATTAAAGGAAGTCTGTGACTTTCACCAGTTTCCAAGCTTTGCAAGCCAAACTTTTCTGTGATTTAAGTTTGTAGAAGAAAAGAAAGGTGAAGGTGAATAGCCAGTCAAGGATACATCCCAGTGCCTCTGCTGTACATCAAGCATACCAGACACTTCTTCCAGTATTCTGTCTTCTCTGAAAGCTCCCCATGACCATCTTTCATTCTTGACTTCTCCAATTCCAACTAGCTCCCAAATGCTACTGATAAGCTTTCTTCTTGCTGCATACCCTCCTCTCTTCCTTCTTGCCGAACTCTGGCAGCACCGTTGCATAAAAGCCGCTGTATGACTTGTCACCCAGCACATACTTCCTTCCATTTTCATTCTCTTCATTTTCTCCATTTCCCTCTTTCCAGGAGAGAAGCTTCCCCCGCTCAGGCCCCACTGTCCAAATTCCACCTTGCAGTTTCTTGCTTCACATCTATATCCCTTTTACCTTTTCCCTTATGACACTGCTACGTACTCACTATTCTTGTCATGAATCCAAGAACCTCCAGTAATCAGTTTGGCCTTTACTCCCTCTATTTATAAATATTCCCTTCTCCTGACACTTTACTTTTACTTACCTTACAGTTTTCACGTTCTCCTGTCTCCACTTCCACTGCCACCCCACTGACCTTTTACACCATTTTTCACATGTGAAAATGTGAATGACTCTCATACCATTGCTTTCCAAACCTAGAGTCAGTTTCCAAATCTATTTTTAACCAGCAAATCCTTGCTTTACTACTCTCCAAATATCTCCTTTAAGGCTCTTCCCTTTCTTCTATAACATGGATTAGCCGAGTTCAAACAAGCAAGAACCTCAAGTGTGTAGCACATGTCAGCAGCCGCAGACAGGAACACCCACAGAGGAAGATCTGTCTGCCTGCAGCTCTGCACCAACTCCACGATGGAATCACCCTCAGAGCAGGACTTTCCTGTGTCCTCAGTTACTTACAGACAACTGCAATACTCTCGAAATTTTGGAACCAATAGTATATGTAGCTTCCAAAATTATACATTAGAATTCAAATGAGATACAGTTAAGAGTCCATCTTTAAGTTTGATTTACCCTGAGTCAAGTCACTCTGCACACTTAAGTTATGTGCAAGTTTAATTAGCAAAAAACTTATCACCTGGAATTAATTCTGTGTTCTATTTTGCAACCTATATAGGCTAGGTTATAGTTCCACAGTAATCAGAGTGCCTCTGAGGTTCAAATAATGTTTTCAAGATTAAAAGCCACTTAATTCAAATCTGAGATACTGCTAGATGAAGAGTCAGGTTTAAGGCAAGAGGTAAACTTTATGTCAAGTTCACACTGCAGTGAAGACAAGCTCTCAGATTTCACGTCGTTTGGCCAAAAAAAATCATATTCAATCTTTATGAAGAAAATAATTTAAAATCATAAAAGGTCAATAAACACAGATGCTAACAGAACTAAACTTGGCAGTGCTACCTACATGGAGACTTTTTTTTTTCTGTTTTTCTTGTTTAACTCACAGTTTAATACATTGCTTTAAGTCTTAATGTATACCAGGAAAACACAGGATATGCAAAGAGTCCAAGTTAATGTTGCTGTTGGAAACTTAATGTTTGCATTTCCTGGATTCTGGAATTTTAACTAGGTGAACAATACTGCATTGATTCTATTTTGGCATTTGCTAGAAATACCAAAGTGGGGTTTTTTTGGGTTTGTTTTTTTTTTCTTGCCTGAAACTGTATAAATCAGAGCTAAGCAATTTGATAGTGAACCTTTGACATTTTTTGTTATTAACTGGTCCCCTCCAACTTACATATCTTGAAGTTTACTGGGAAATGACAAAGGTGCTATATGAAGCAGTAAGCATACCTGTGCCAGCCAGTGTAGCTAAATTAAAATGCATAAACATCTCTAAGAAATGTAATGCTTTGCAAAATAAAATATTGTGAATACAGAAGTTTTGATGATGCAATGCAGAACTGTACTACAGTAAAAGGTGCCTTTGAGATGCTGTCATTTAAAATTCCCTAATTGCACTGAAGAAGTTAATACAGGAACGTGCAGTGTTCCCACACAGGTCATATACTCCCTTATGCTCCTGTAACAGAGTGTAAACAGAGGTCCATCTTCCCTCTAAATTTAAAAGCTAAAACTACCTAGGAAGTCCAAAAAAACTGAGAAAGGGCAGGGAACTGAGTTCAGCTAAGTGAAGCTACTTCAGTTAACACATACTGTACAAAAATTGCAGTCACTTCAAAGTAACTGGTCTCTTTGCATACTCATGGGTGTGTTTTCCTTGCATTAGTATCCTTGAGATGGTAAAATGGAACAGAACAGGGGCTAGGGCTCATCTGGCACTCTTGGCTCCTATTTTGATAGATGATTTAACGGTAACACACTGATAGAGATGAGTTAAATACATGTTTTAATCATCATTCATCTCAGAATTCAGAAATTAGTTGAGTTTTTTGTTTGGTTTGGGTTTTTTTTTTTTTAATAGCTAAGGTAAAAGATGTGTCTCCAGTGTTACCTTTTCAAGTCAGGTTCCTACCCTTGAGAATGATGTTGCATAAAAGACCCTACCAAATTTAAGTATCTACAGAACCATCTGATTTCTCTGAGGATCTGCAACACTGATGAGGCTATGAAAGCAGAATGACTGAATAAACAAAAACAGCGAGGAAGCCTCCTCTCTCCTACTGCTCTCTAGATGGATGGGAGGGGAGGGGACGAAATAAATCACAACATATACATCAACTGTAAAGCTTTTTAAAATTTTTTTAAACTTCTCCTTTCTAAACTTATGATGATATACAGGGCTTTGTACAAAGTGACAAAATTACTCACATTACTCTTAACAGGTGTGAAAATCACAGGTGGGGCTTAATGAGGGGACATAGTGGATTTGTAACTTAAGAGTCCTTTAAGAGTTGCTGTCGTTACCATTCCAGCATTGCCACACCGACAAGAGAGGGTATCTGCTGCCTGTGGGGGTACAAAGCCAGGTGGCAGAAACACAGACACTGCACTCGGAGCAGAATTCAAATGGGCATCAAAACCAATTTTTAACATGACTTCCAAGATACCAGAAAGGTATGTCTACAGGTAAGTATTGAAAATAAGGTATTTTTTTAATGTGATGAATTGAAAACGTTCTCAGAAACTTGCAACTTACAGCGCTCTAAGCCAGCAGAGGGAGCTCCTGCACTTTTCAAATAAGTCAATGCGGATTTCATCTTGTCCTTGGAATAACAAAGCCATTCTCCTCATTTCATGCCATGCACAGGTCTGCATTTGATTTCTTAAGAAGAAGACTCTAACACTAAACTTTAGCATATATAATGCTCTAATTATATGTGACTGTTAAAAAAAAAATCTTTAAAATTAGTTTTATTTCCCCTCCTTATAAAAGTGATCATTTTCACATTACATAAACAACATTACTGAAATAACTCTCTGCAAACTATTTAAGAAGTGAAATTACATGATCTATAAACAATAACAATGTGTATAAAAATCTACTTAATTTCCTAACAGCAAAGGGTGTTCTTCATATTTCTGAATAAGCTAGAATTACAAGAAATGAGGGACTTGATTTTGATAATTTTAAGAAAGTTAGGAAACTGGAGAAATGCCAACTAAAACAAATATTTGCAATTTATTACTGCAGAATGTTTCCACAGTTGCATTTTGTCAATTCATCTTTTTATGAAGGTGGTGTTTTTTAAAACATTTCAATCCAGAATAGCTATTAATAAAGTGCTTATTTTCCTCCTTTTCAAATCAGGATAAATTAAAATTATTTCACAGATTTTTTTGTCTGTTTCTATACTGTAAAGGCAGTATTTACTCAAAGTAAGAGCAGACAACCAAAAAGTCAGAAGGAACAAAACACAAGTTTTGATAGTGTGCTCCATCAGAACATGTTCATTATACCAGAATCATCACTGTGATACCAGTTACAGTTTCTAGGTTGAGGGAAAATTCATGGAATAAAATTGATTAGGTATTTAAAAGTTATCACTATGGCAAATATCTAAATTACTTCACTTCAAACAACACATACATAGTGAAATGCCTGGTTTACAACTGAACTAACACACCTTAATCCTGGAGAAAACTTGTGTTTCTTGTTTAGTTCAAATGTCCAAGACGGAGCCAGCCCTTATTTTTATTGCTAAGTCTCTTAAAGAACGTCCAAGAAATTTGTACCCATTGAAAGAAGTCAATCTGTGAAAATTCCTCACTAGAAAGTACATGCTAGTTTGAAGAGGAAAAATGTAAAAAATGTAAGATGTAATTTGGTGTATATAGGAAATCACATATTTGTCTCTCCCAATTGTTTACGTTCCAGGTAAGCACTTGCTTCCCAATTCACATCCCTTTCTTCTATTTTGATCAAAATTCTCAGCCTTCCAGGTTCCCTGACCAATGCTTTCATATATATCAACTTTGATATATGGTGTCATTTTCTAGATGGTAAAAGTGACAACATTCTGTGTTTCTTTTTAAAGGAAATGAAGTTAATTTCTTCCGCTTCTTACTGATGACTGTATTAGCATTTCCCACACAGCTCTCAGCTTAATCAGGAATATAAAACCTAGCATCATCAAATTCCAGCAACCAATTAGCCATCTGGTCTACGTAATTTCTCAACCGTAATATTCTTGAACTAATGCTCTGTGCTTGAAAACAGAATTGATTGACAGCAAAATCTACTCATCAATGACATTTGGCCTCATCATAGAGAAAAATGATGCTCAAAATTTTCCCTTTGCATCTTCTATGACCTTCAACTAGGGTGGTGAAAGAGGAGAGAAAGAAAAGTCATGAAGATCAAAAGAAGGGCAAAAGCAGCAGTAATATTTGCTGCCAAATTTCACATCACTGTCAGCTTTTACAGTATAGTAATATAATTATGTAGTATAAATTTCATGCAGTTTCATAACTACTCTTCTCTCACTCATCAGTAGGCTTCAGATTTGTGGAAAATATTAGAGTATAACTTTTTCATGGTATATTATTTGCCAAAGTATCACTGTCACAGCTCATTTCAGGTATGGCAGTATGATTAAAGAATAATAAGGGGGCTTTGACACATAACCTAATTTTGACAAATAAGTAATTGTTACTCATAACATTATAAACTAGCTTAAACAAACATTGGGACCTGGAAGTTAATTCCCTAGAAGTTATTAAGTGGATACCAGAAGATATTTCATCATTATGTAGCCCACCACTGTGAAACAAAACAAAGTACCACCTTTCAACTGAAAGGAACATAGCCAGCAACAGCCACAAGGAGTGGCAAGGAAATGGAAGTGCAGAAACACATAAGCTCTCTGGAAGACTTTTTCAGTGTGGCCTAAATTCTTGAATCCAACAGCCCAATGGAAGAAACAACTGAGCACAGAGAACAACACACATCCAGTCATCTTTATTGTGAGGCAAATGAACCAAAACTTTAGAGATTCAAATTAATTTTTCAAAAGGAAATTTCTCCCCCTCCCCTCCCCCCCAAAAAAAGTATTTTCTTTTGAAATAACTCTGTTTTAAATATCTTGTTACTAAGAACATTCTTGAAGCCCAAGTTGTGCTTCTCTAAGGTCACCTCCACTGGTCACTAGAGTCTCTTCTACAATTCATTCCTCTGCCCTGCCCCTACCTAGCTGAGAGAGTAAGGTGGCAGAGAGAAGAAAACTCTTTTCACACTGCTGTCTAGTGTGAAAACAAATAGAAATAAGAGACTCATAACTTCACAGCTCATAGATACAGATGCAGCTTACTAAATAACATTTTTTTTCTAAGTACTACATCAAACTATTCCATTCAGAGAGTGTATACAGAAACAGATTAATGATAACCAAATTCAAAACAAACAAACAACCCCCACCCCAAGGGTTAATCACACAAAATATACAAGTAAGTACATGTAAGTAATCAAATAGACCATTTTTGAAGATCAGTAGAGTGTGCTTCTGTGATGAATACGTATCTTACATATTGTCACACAGAAGATGAATAAGAATTGCTAATCTCCTTCCTTTTCTGGCCACTCACAAAATCCCCTCAGGCCCTCATGAACTACAAGCTTACTGGAAAAGATAATCATAACTAGGACCTCTAGGTTAGAAAGCAATGAAATCAGAGCACTGAGAGGTGATTTTAAAAAATCTCTTTTGTACTGCTATGCTTGAATAATACAGAATAACCACACTGGGCATGCGCAGCCTCTAGCCTCCCCAAAGTCACAGGCAACAAGAAGGAACAAAAGGGTTTGCAGAATACCTGACTCACCAAATACCCTGTGATAACACTATCACTTTTAATACAAAAGCTGTCAGATCTATAGTATGTCAGAGATCAGTTACTAATAATGTCACAGGCACTTGTGGACCAGTTACTGATATGCAAATGCACAAATATTTGAAAAATAAATTATTGCTGTATGAAGGGGAACTTAAAAAAAAGGGGTGAGGGAAGTGCCTATAAAAATAACAAATCCTCTAGCTGCAGATTTAACTCTGATTACAATAATAAAATGCACCAACTAGGCACAGAAGTAAGTTCATAACCATGAAAAGCATTAAAATGTGCTGTTCTACACTGGATACAAATGCAGACAGGTTGAGTTTGAGCAGCCACCCTGGCCATCCCTCTCCTCCCTTTGCTTTTTGGGACCTAATTAGTTTGACAACCCACCAGGACCAGCTGGGCAGCTTGATTTCTAAAGCCGGACACCAGCAGTCACCAGCCCAACCACCATCTCTTGTAGCAGAGACACCAGAAAGCAGCCACTCTGCTATACACAGCCTACCACTTCTTGGAAGTGGCTCAGCAGGATGGTCTGCCCTGAGCAGTTCTGCATGTTTCATTGTTCTTATCTTTATCCAAATAAACCCACCCTTGCCTGTGGGTTTAAGGCAATCTGCAAAATATCGTTATGTGTGCAAGGAGGAGAAGGTATGAGGCTAATGGGGAAAAAAATTGCCCTGGCACTCACTGAGAGCTAAAAGAAGCCCTGAAAACAAAGTGCAAGCGTGACCAAAGAATTTGCTATCAGCGTTACTTCCAAACCCTGATGAAGACACTTCAAATACCTAATCTTACCATAAAAGCTAGCTTGGAAGAGAAAGATAGCTCCTCCTATAAAAATCTAGCAAATATACCTTGAAAAAACCTATGTTCTGTGTTAGCATGGAGTTATCTTGCATCTAAGTCCATATTTTACAGTCCTAAGTAATCATTCTCTGTCTTCACACTGCCCAAAATATGGCTCATCTCACTCAGTGCATGGACAATCCATGCTCGCTGAGTATTCCATTGGTCTTTACTGTCTTATGTATTGGCCATAAATCATCCACATGCAGCTCTGAAGACAGGATGACTTTTTGCTGCTTCTGCATTTCCACACTACTTCCTCAATATACCAAAAGATGTTGAAACATTAGAAGTTGATTCTCACTTTAAAAAAATCTAAAGTGCATCTCAAAAAGACACCTGTTATTTTAAGTACCTAATCATGGCCCAAACTGACAAAAACTAAGAACCTTTAAAAGTATTCATACAATATTTGTATGCATTGTTTAAATTTCAAAGTCTAACAATAGAAGATACTAAAATAGGTTCCAAAGGACAGCTTTCTGACAGTATCACCCTGGATAGTATCACAGACTTTTTACATATGCAGAGAATTTTTCTTTAATTTCAAATTACTCAACTAGTTCAATTCAATAACTAGCCTGAAATCCAAGTGACCGAGTGGAACTTCAACACAGGAATGGTTGTTTTCATTTTCCTGTATACAAAAAGGAAGCATGACAGGAAGATCTGCTTGTTTTACTTTCTCTAAAGAGAGCAAATTGGATGTAATCCTCTAAATTATCATGGAGGCTAATATTTTATTTTTTAAATGAAACTATATTCATTTTTACTAAAAAGTGTTATGATAGGAATGCATATCTGAATTTTAATTGAAATATAAAATTATTTATTACATTCTTTATACTTTCAATTCAACTTACTGGCTACTTCAACTGAAATCAAGAGCAAAAGTATTATTATATTAAAAAATTAACAGTTTCCCTTTGTTCTTGTCAGTAAAAGTAAAAAAATATAATCATGCTAAGCTATCCAACTGCTTATATAAAAAAGTATGGAAGTACACTGCATAGCTTTGTAAGAACACAAGTGTCATTAAATAAAAGGAATGAACATCTTAAGAAAAGGTCAAGATGTTTCCGGGCAAATAAGAATCTAGAAATTTATTTTCACGTAAATGCTAAGAAATTGTAAAATCTGGTTATTGCAAAACAATTTGACTTGTATAAGTTCCGTGTACTATGGTGCAGTTTTACAGTTTTCATACATTTCCAAAACATTCAGACAAGACAGCATCATTGTATGTAATCCCAAGTCCAAAGAGAAGGCACAGATGGGCTTAGGTCAGGAGCACTGATTAATCTGTACTGCCCTTTTTGAGATGATCTAACATTTAAGGGCAGTTTAATGAACACCTGTATGTGCAACACCACAGTCATGAACTTGAGCCTCTGTGGAACAGACGGAGAGGATATCTGGAAGCCAGCTTCCAAGAACGCACACTGGAAACTCAAACTCAAGTATATCTATTTAGCAACATCTCTTGAAAAAATTTAATTACCTACAAACACTAATTAAAGTATGATTAAACTCATTAAAACACCCCAGTTGCAGAGGCAGGAGCATGATGTAGTTCTCCATTCCAGTTTCCAATGCCGAAACGATTGCCAACCTTCCCTTTCCCACAACCTTTTGCCATAGCTGTAATAACCTGGCCTTACTGTAGTCTTACAACTTTGACAATAACTGAGATTGAGATATCTGTTCAAACAGCATGTTGTGTCATGTAGAACCATCAAAACATTTATACGAAATGAACTCAGTGAAGCTGTAAGGGCAAATCTCAGAACTGCTCCATTTTAGAGCACCTGACAACTATTCTTCAGATTTTCTTTCAAATTTGCTTGTGAAGAAACAGCTTCCCCTGCTTAAGAAATCAGTCTTAATACAAAATCCACCTACATCACCATGGCAAGCAATCAACACCTCCATGGCTCAGGAGCTGGACAAACTGGGGCTTTCTGAAACCCTGCACAAATCCTTGTGGCCGGTGCTCAGTAACCAGCAGCAGTCATTTACCACCACGAACAGAGACAGCAGCAAGCGGGGACAACACTTGGACCACACAAAAGCTGGCACTACCAGCTCTGCTACATATCCTTAAGGGCCTTCTCAGCTCATATATTTTTGGCAGGCCATGGATGCAAAACCAGCTCAGCAGAATACATGAAATACAGCATAATCTGAAACATAAAACCACAAAATTTCCCTGGCCCACTCCTAAACAATACAGATATACCAAAACTTCAGTATAAGTCTCTCCATCTCGACAGCGCTCCTTGCACTAGAAAAGAAAATCTTTCCAAACTGAAGAAGAAAATGCAAT
The DNA here is from genome assembly GCA_013390045.1 of Picathartes gymnocephalus. NCBI lineage: Eukaryota > Metazoa > Chordata > Aves > Passeriformes > Picathartidae > Picathartes > Picathartes gymnocephalus. Next base: position 22,811 of record WEKY01044641.1, read on the forward strand.
TTTTTTCCCTGTATTTCCAGGAGAAAGGACATAACTA
>WEKY01044662.1:0-11995 GCA_013390045.1 Picathartes gymnocephalus
GGCGGCGGCGGCGGCAGCGGGGGGAGAGCGAGGGAGGGAGGGCGCGCTCGGCGCTGCTGACGTTGCCGCTCCCCGGACCCTCCCTCGTGATTTTCGCCCCCAGCCGCCGGGAGCGGAGCCGGGGCCGGAGCCCGCAGGGAGCGCGGGGTCCGGGTAGGGGCGGGCACGGCGCTGAGCGGCTCCCGGAGCCCGTCAGAGTGACTTGTTTACTCTGCGGGCCCCGCTGCCTCCATCCAGCGTGCCCGGCCCTCGCCGAGCCCCGCGTCCCACCCGCCGTCCCGGCTTGACAGGCAGCGGGGCGTCCCGCGGGCTGCTGCTGCCCGGCCCGGTGTCCGGAGAGAGGTGTTTGTCTCTGTGGAAAGTTGTTGGCCCTGTCATTTAGTTAAGTAATGGCTGCTCCTGTCGGCCCAAGATGGCCGGACAGGGAGGAGAAAGAGAAGGGGGGGGAGGTAAACACGAAACAAACACCGGGAGCGAATGTGGGGAGCGTAGAGCCCCCGGTGAAGGCTGAGGGAAACTCTCCTACGCATCCCAAGTTCTTTCTGGGCGCTTTCCTGCTGCTTTGCAGCGTCGATGCCCTCCTTATCAACCTGTAGCACGTTCTGCTGCCCATCCGTGAGCTGCTGACAAAGGCTGTGCGGGCCGAGTGTCTGCCAGCTGTGCTTAAACACCAAACGCCAGAGAAACATTCGGGTAACAGAATAAGTGGAACTGTTTTTAAAACCCCACACGGCTGAAGCTAAGGGGACAGTGCTACTCTGGTTCCTGCTTCCTGGCTTGTTCCTGTCACTAGCCTGGCGTTTGACACTGCTCATCCCATTGTTGTGCCCGGGCTGTCTCGTGGAGAATTTTTTTTTCTGCTGCTGGTTTTGGTTGATCTGAAGATTTGACTCCGAAGTGTGTTAAATTGGAAAGCCTAGGCCTTTGCTTATGTTTGGGTGTTTATTTCTGGCAGGATTGGAAAAGCTCAATGTCAGGACGTGGGGGGAGGGGGGAAGGATGGAAGGAAAAGCAAGTACACTTTCCTTTGTGCTTGTATTTAAAAAAAACAAGTCTCGTGGTTTTTTTTCGATTTTCAGAGTTATTTATAAGAACACTTCTTCTCATTAATCAAAGAGGTAGGGGAGTGACATGTCAAACCAGTTAAATAATGTACGTTAACTGTTGGTGGACCAGAACTTGTGTCTGCTCTGTGAATGCTGCTGAGGCTATTGGAAATATTAGACCGAGTCTCGTATGGGATAGAGCTTAAGGATGCCAGATAGAAAATAAAAGCTTTTACATCTAATTAGATCATCTGTCACGTAAATTCCCTGGGTTAAGTTTTATTTTGCGTACTGTGAAATTAAGTGGTGCAAGCAGCAATTCAGCCTGTTAGTTGAGTTTTGTGCCATTCTTAGGCATAATGCTTGCTTTTAAATGGCAGTCAATTGTAATTTCAGTATATACAATCTAAAGTTGTGGGGTATTTTGATAGTTTTGAAATACATTATAAGAAATATCTTTGTGTTCTTTTACTGTATTAAACTGCAAATCCATGCAGTAAATACTAAAGAGATCCCCAAGCAAACCAGATTTGCTATTTCACCTCAGTTTTCGCATGTTGTTTTGTACATTTATGAATTGCACAGTAACTCATGAAATATGTTCTTTGTAAAACTTGTTTCTGAGGAAGGTAGATTATTTAAGGAAGTAGAAGGATTAAAACGTTACTGTTCGATGCAGAGATGTTTGAGAGGAATTTCTTGGCTTGAACCAGTTTCGGTTTTGTTTGTGCTTTTTACTTTGAGAGAACGTGCTTGTGTTTCTGTTACCGATCAGTAAGAAGTTGCTATTTTTAAGGTGTTTTCTGCTTCATTCCTTTTCTGTGTGTGTGAAGCTTTATGCAATTTATGCTCTATTGAGGGCTTTAGAACAATTAGTCTAGCAGACCACTTTAATTCAATGTAGCAGTTATTTTTATTGTAGAAACTGTGACCGAATATATGTGCAGTTAATTAATAGGTTTTACAGTGATAGCAACAAAATGTTTCCTTTTGTGCATGGAGCAACAACAGCTAACAAAGACCCTAGACTCCATAATTATGAAATCGTGACTGACTGATTTAAGAATCTACAAAGCAGCGCATTACAGTGTGAGATTTATGTGCAAGTGTAGCAGGTAAGGAAAACCATTCAGTCACGTTTTCAGAGGAATCCTTCACAAAGGCAGAAATTTATCAGTGCTCCCCTCGATGTGAGAGGAGCACACCCGCTATTGAACCTTCTCCAGAGGCTGCCAGGCTGTAGCAGTGAGTGCTCCCTGGTTACCTGTGGTTGAGGTGGCAGGAGCAGCGTACCTGTCTGGGGGCTTTTGGGTTGTCAGTGTTTGGGGAACAGCTCCATTCCCTGCCTGGCTACTTGTGCAGCAGGAGGAGTCTGTTCCGGGCTTAAATTTGGTGCCTGGGCGCAAAAAGACACTCCGTATTTTTGGTGGGGTTCACTAAGGTGTGCATTGGATGGAGGGGATTGCATGAGGCCTTTGCAGTGGGAACTTTGGTTTAACGAAGCCACACCCTGACAGGATTTAATAATAAGAAAACTGGGATCTTTCAGGGATGGAGGAAGCTTTGTGTCTAGAGCTTTAATTTATTTGTGAGTTCTATTTATGCTCCAGGTCTGCAGTCCCCCGTTTTTGGTGCTTTTGCTTTGTAGGATGTATGGGCTGTACTATCACGAACTAAGCTGAGCCCTGCTGCTGGTTCTAGCAAATCAAAAGGGCAGATAAGACATGAGATCTATACAATTTTATGAATTATTGAAGGTATAGACTAAGGGTCAGGAATATTGTAATGTTGCCCCATGCACTGGATATGTGATAAGCCAAAAGAAACTTTCTTGTAATGGTGTACACGCTGTATGAGTGAAAAAGGAATGGAATTTTCTGTTGCCAAAAATTTTGTGTTTATTTTGCAGTAAAAGGAGCTTGAAAATCATAGTTTGCAGTTAGTGTGGCTTTGGGGAAGAGGGGAGGGAAATGGAGAGATCATCTTTCAAACTGGTTGAAATGCTGGAAATCTAACGTAGTCAGTCTTGTGTAGGAGAAAGTGCTCACTGTTATGCTTCCGTAGTTGACAAGAGCATTAACGTGAAGGGGGGAAAAAAACCCTCAAAACAAAAACCCTGCTGCTGTCTTGATGTCTCTTTCCCCCAGGAAGACATTCTGGCAGGAGGTTAAAGATTATTTCAGGGGGGGGCAGAGGTAGGGCAAGAATATTCATTGTATTGGAAGTGAATTGCAAAGCATTTCCTTTTTCTTTCTTGTTTCTTCTTTTTCTTCCCTTTTTTTTTTTTTGATGATGTTTCCAGTGTTTAGCCAAAGTTGACTTGATTGCAGTGACAAACCATCGTTTCATAAGCTGTAATTGGCATCTATACAGATGTAGGTTGATGTAGCTGGTCCGATGTATTGGGTATAAGATGCTTGTTAATTCCTATTCATTGAGTTTAATCAGTTTGTCATATCCTGTGGACAAAATCTGAAGCATGTTTCCATTTAAAAGTATTGATGTTGGAGTCGATATAGAGAGATGTAGTTCCATACAATATGCCATATTTTAGTCTGCGTTATATCTCATGGTTTTGTAGCCCTTTTGTTTTCCAGCTGATTTTAAAAATGGTATTTCCTTTGTTTAAAGGCCACGTGTTGACAAAATTAACAGCGTGCTTATCTGTGCTTTTATGAAGCATACAAAATAAGTGCACAGTGACAATATTCTTTCATTTTTCTTATAATTGTAGTGTTGCTTGTTTAAAAGTAGTTTCAGACAGTGTGAATTAGTATATGTTGACTTTGTCCTTTCAGTGTTGACATTAATGTTAATTTCCTACTAATCCATAATAAAATATCCTCAGTTTTATTTATAGCAAACTGCTTGAAAAATAATTATGCAGGAAAACATTTTAGCAGGTTAGTCTCAGTGTAGTAAAGTGATTTTATTTTTTTTAATAACTTTAGAAACACTTTGGCTTGGTTTATTTTCATCAAAACAAAGAAATATTGCTTGAAAAATAATTAAGAGTGTTTGTCTTATATAATGGCAATACTGGGAATTGAGAAACTGGGAATTGGTACCAGGAGACATTGTAAGGCATTCCAGGAAGGCAGTCTCTCCAATTTCTGTAAATTTATATCTGAGTTGTTCCTTTATGTTTGGGTTGGTTTTTTTTTTTCTTAATATATTGTGCATTTCCTAATATTGGTTTATTATCTGGTTTACTGTCTGTCCTGTGGAGCAAGTTGAAGTTGGATAAAATTTTGTAAATTGTATTATGGGTGGAACTGGTTTTCTAGCATTTTTTGAAGGAGTCACTTTTTTAATACAGTTTGGTCTTTGTCGTAATAGGGTGTAGCTTTCTAGGATCCAATTAAGGTGTAATGGGTGACACATTCTATAGTTCATGGTTGTACCATGTTTATACTTGGAAATTACAGCCATAGTGTATATAATGGTTGTGTATCCTGGTACTGGGTTATAGGTTTGCAGTATTTGTACTTCATCTAGTATTAAAAACAACTTTTTTTTAAAATGGACATTACACAGTATGAAATATGTATGAAATACTTAGCATGTGTTGATACTTTCACAACTAGTGTTTGAGGCATATTTTTTTTAAAATAGTGGGATTTCATTGCTCTAAACATATATCCCTGAATGTTTTGGCTGTTCCTTAAGTGTAAAGTACAGTGTTGGTGCTACTTTCTGAAGGCAAGAAAATTGATGAAGTAAGAAACATTACACTTGTCATTTTAATGTGTTAATGAAGAGAGAAGGATGGATCTCATGTCCACAGACAAAATGCTTTTGTAGAGATGTAATCAGGATTTCAGGACACTTGGTGTGTTGGCAGTTGCATTTCAGCAAGCTTTATCTTCACTGTCAGGAGACTATTAATAGAGAATATAATGCAAGATTTTTTTTTTTTTTNCCTTTTTTTTTTTTTTTTTTTTTTTTTTTTGAATGCATGTTACATATTGTAGCTTTTAAGTACTGATCTGCTGAGTCTGGAGGCTGAAGTGTTCCATTTCTCTAAGTGGTACATGTGCATCAAGTTAAGGTAATTAATGCCCTACTGCCTTTAGTAATCAAATAGCCAAGGTGGGCAGTGGTTCAGGATGGAGGAGAGAGGGAAATACTGCTGTATTTTAGCAGCTGAGGAGTAGAGGTTCTGATAAATTATTTAACTTTTGAAAGTGTGAAGAAAAACAGTGGCAAGGGTGGGATACAACTGTTTTCATTCCATTCCAGTAACTTAACCATTGATCCTTTTGTGCATCACAATACTCGTGGCCTCTAGCTTTCAAATTTTTCTCCAGGTGAATCCAGGTACAGTATGTGAAGAAGAAATAGACAATTTAAGGCTTTGTCTGTGCATGGTATTATTCAGGTGTGCTTTCAGCATGGCTCTGTGCCTCTTGCCAGCCTGCATAGCTGTTTGTTCACTGTAGTGGGTTGAGTGGACTTGGTAATTATAGAGGTAAAACTATCTGCAAATGTTGATACCATCTGAAGTAAGTGTTGAAAGCATCTTCTAAAAGCTATGCCATATGTTTGTTATACCATTTTAGAAAAGTAGATGTTTCGTACTTGGATAACTTGGTGCGTGTAGAAACATTTGTTTTCATTACATTAGTGAGATGATACAAAATTAAAGAGTGTCATGGAAAATGTTTATGGCTATAAAGTGACTTTTTCCTGATTAACACTTGTCACAAGACTTTCCAGTGCCAGAATTATATGCCATGGCCCATTGTTGTTCTTTGTCCCACTGACAATTAGGCAAACTTTTGTTCTGTGGAGAAATTAAGTTCTTGTTTCCAGCCTTACAGATCAATCAAACTTAAGGTCATTCTCAGATTACTGAACAAAAATAGTTCTTAGTCCTCACCTGGTAAAATTTTTGGATAATGGGGGGGATTTTGCTCTGTTTTCAACAGTCTGAAAGGGAAGGATATGTGTATATTTGTAGTTGGAGTATTTAAATAGTTGTGTAGAAACTAGTCACTGCTTAGAGGACTTGGATGAGCTTCTGCAGAAATGAATTAAGGAGATGGGCTATGAGTGTGAGGTGAGTGCAGAACTGAGCTAGGTGGCAGGTTTTAGTATTGGATCAGGTAATTCCCAGAGCTGAACCATTGTCCTGCTCATCCTGAATGCAAATGGGTGTATGGATACTGCTTCAGTCCTTTAGTGTCACAGCTACCTTGTATTATACATGAAAAATTCATGGAAGTTACTTCTTCGTTTTAACTCCTTTTCTTGGTGAAGTCCTGCAACTGTGGTATTTGAAGCATAATGTTTGAGTGATGTATTTTCACAATTAAACATTGAAGTGATGCTTATGAAATTTATGTGTCATTATAGAGACCAGTGGACTCTTTGTAGAAAACGTTAGCAGTGCTAATCTTGCAGAATGCTTATTTGTAGTTAAAACCAGACAAAATTAAAATAAGTGGGTCTTGTATGGAGCCCTGCAAAGGTTGCCAGGATTTGTATAGGTGCACCTGAGAGGATAAGCTTAGTACCTTACAGAACATTTTTGGTATGAGGAAAGAAAGGAATTGTGTGTAATATAGTTCAGTCTGAGTTTGTTGGATGAGGGAAGTTCAGTAAAGCAAGAGAAAATACTTAAATATTTATTACATGTTTCCGCTTTATGGATAGGCAGACTAAAGAAATAGCCATAGTAGAGTAATTCCTCTGTGGAAAGGCTCTTTCCAAGACTGGCCTGTTTAAATAAGGGTCTGTTCAAAGCTTGTTTTCAAGATGAGTTCTACTGATACTGTCACAAGTAGATTGGGCCATTTGATTGTTTGTGGCCATTATAAAGTCTGTTGAATGGTACATTTCTAAAATGAGCCTCTGTTTGACAAAGTTTCACAATGATTCAGGTATTATTCTTGATACTGATACTATTCTTTGTATTTAAAGAATCATAGGAAGGTATTCCTTAGGTACATAAAACACCATGTTAATGAACTAAGCCCCCATTAAGCATCTTTGGGAGTTGAAGAATATTATTTATCAGGTACTTTCACTTTGGAGTATGAGAGGATGTGTGGATCACCATCAGAGCTGTATTGACAAATTACCTTTGTGATTTTTGGATTTGCTATGTAGCGTTCATGGCAGGAGCTTATTTAATTAAGATGTAGAGTTAAGAGCTCTTTTACAGTTTTGTAAAGGGAGTGACTAAAAGTGTGTGATGAATTACAAACAGAACACTGTATGTCTACATAGGATTTTCTTTTATGGTAAGTTGTTAAATTAATTGTTTGTTAAAATGGCTTTAAGTCATTTCCTTTTCTCACAGTGGCGTTTGAGGATTATGATTCACTTCTTAATATTGATTGGTTATTAGTCTAAAGCAGACTGAATTGTGGATGTGCTTTTCATTAAGTTTCTGCTTTCATTTTGAGAATTTAAAATTTTGAACAATTTCAGAATATCATGTGCAGCATTAGACAAAAGATCCAGTGCAACAGATTTTAAAATAGAGCCAAGAGATGTGGGGTTTTTTTGTCAGTATTCTGTTGCTTCCACTATAGTTGCCATTTTAAGTTTTTATTTAAGCAGTGTTTTCATTATCTTATGAATTGAAAACTTACTTGCACAGCATTACAGAGTAGAATAATGAATTGAAGTTAAGGCTTTAGGTATTTTTCTTCTAGGTATCAGACTTTTAAGTACTCTCTTGCTTCTCATATATTTCAGTGAAACCATCTTTGGGTCTGTGTGATGAACCATGCTGGAAAACTGTTTCAGCTCAAAAATAACTTAAAAAAAAATAGAAAACTCACTAGTTTTAAATAAACACTATTGAAGGTTAATACTAAGAGGTTTTAGAAATTAGGAGAGCTGGCTTCTGGTTGCTCAGAGCTCATTTGATTCCATGGGAAGATTCCATGGCGGATAAAGGAGCTACAGAGTGCTGAGAGTTCTTGCAAAATGCTCTTCTGGAAGCATAAAACCAGTTCATCACCTTTAAATGGAAGTAGGTAGAGTAAGAGATGCCCTTAACATAACTGCAAGTTCCTGAGTCTGCTCAAAACCAAAAAAGGAGTGTACCAGGGATGGAAAAATGAATGAATACCCACTGAGGACTACAAGGGCATTGTCGGAGCGTGCAGAGGTGCAGTTAGAAAAGTAAAAGCTCAGATGGCTGGAGATGTCAAAAACTACAGGAAAGGATTTTTCAGGATCATAAACAACAAGCACAAACAGAGGAAAATGCTGGCCCACTATTAAACAGGAGAGGTGAATTAGTTGCCAACCACTGCTAAAAAGCCAGAGGTTCTCTGCACTTCTTTCACCTCTGTCTTTACCAGCATTCTTGGGCCCCAAACCTTGGGAACAAAAATCCAGTTTCATGCACAGACCTACTGTCAGTGAAGGAATTATTGGGGTGTGAATTATTACAGGAGCTTGATCCCTACAAATTATCAATCAAAGGGTGTTAAGAGAGCTGGCTGATACTGTTGGGAGGCTGCTCTCCATAATCTTTGAGAAGTCATGGAGATTGGGGAATGTTCTAGAAGACTGGGAGAAGGCTCATGTTGCCCCGTCTTTGAGAAGGGTTGAAACAAGAATGCAGGAAATTATCAGTCTGTCAGTTGTAATTCAGTCCCAGGGAAAGTTATGGTAGGAATTCTCCTGGGGGCTGTCACAAGTCAGGTGAAACACATGATTGGGAAAAGCTGGCGTGGATTCACCAAGGGCAAATCATTCTTGGCAAATCTGATTGCCTCCTAGCACAGAGTAACCTGCTTGATGTGTATAGAACTAGTGGTGGACATTGTCTTTCTGGGTTTCAAGGCTTTCCATGTGGTTTCCCACAGCTTCTTCCTAGAGAAACTGACGTGTTGTGCTCCAGACAAGGGATCTGTGTGCTGGCTGGGAACTGGCTGATGGGCAGCACCCAGAGCAGGGTGGGAAATGCTCCTTCTCAAACTGGCTGCCTATCACAAGTGGAGTCCCCAAGGATTGATATTGGACCACTGTGTAATACTGTCATAAGTGATCTGGACAGTGGGATAAAGTGCACCCTCATGAATTTTGCTGATGGTACCAAACTGGGAAGGAAGTGAACCTGCAGAAAGGAGAGCCACCCTGGAGAAAGTCCTGGATGGGCTGGAAGAATGGGCTAATGAAAACCTTACGAATTTCAGCAAAGACAAATGTAAGGTCTTGTATGTGGGAGAATACAATCCAGGAGTGCAGCCCAGTCTGGGATCTTTCTGTCTGGGAAGTAACTTTGTGGAAAGGGTCCTGGGGGTCCTGCTGGATTTAGCTCAATAAAAATGAGCAGTGTGCTGCTGTGGCAAAGGGAGACAGTGGGATGCTGGATTGCATCAACACGAGCATCACCAACAAAGACAAAGGAGAGATCATTGCACTCTACTCAGTGCTGGTCAGGCCACACCTGGAATATTTGTGTGCAGTTTTGGTGCCCACTCAACAAAAAAGATGTGGCCAGGCTGGCGAAGGTCCAGAGAAGGGCAGCAAAGATGATCAAAGGACTGAGAAGCTGAAGTGTGAAGAATGGCTGAGAGATCCTGGTTTGTTCAGCTGTGAGAAAAAGCTTTGTGAGAGATGTTGTCAGCGTGTTCCAGTATTTAAAGGGTGCATTCAAAGAAGATGGCGACATTTTTACAAGGAGCTATATTGATAATACAAGATTTAATGGGTACAAGTTAATCCTGGGGACTGACTTCCTGTTGAACACAAGGACTCACAAAGTGAACAGTCATCCACTGGAATAATCTCTCAAGGGCAGTGGTGGAGTCTCCAGTGTTGGACAATTTCAAGATACTGCTGGACCGGGTGCTGGGCCATCTTGTCTAGCCAGTGCTTTTGCCAAGAACGGTTGGATCAGATGACTCGTCATGTTAAACGAGAAGCTGCTGCCTGAGAATGGTGAGAATTCACACCATTTAAGAGTCACACCCGCCCCACTCAAGACTTTAACTGCTGGGTCCAGTCTCTTTGCAGCAGGCGTGTCCAGTGAGCCGAGGGATGGGTGCCCCTTCCATCTGCTTTCTCCTACAGACTCATGGATGTGCTTCTTCCTTCAAGCTTGACCTTGAGTTTCCTGTAGCAAAGACATTGGATTTGTAAAAATAAGTAATTTAGTAGAGTGGTCCAGCAGCAGATCTTCAGCTGGGTGCCTGCAGAGGAGGACTCAGAACAAAGAAATCCTTGGACTTTTATACCATTTTTGTACCCTTACATTGAGGTATTCTCTGATTCTGTGAATGTAGTTCAATTTTGCAGACTTAAAAAGCTGTGCAGATCCTTTGAGAGGGAGATTGCGAAGGCTAGGGTGGGTCCTGGTTAGTGTGACACTGTTTCTGTAAGGAATATTTATAAAAGTATTGCTCCTTTTCTTCTTATGGAGAATGGAATTACCTGTATTTCGGAAGCACGGGTTGCCAGAACTAGATTGCATAGAATCACAGAATGGTTTGTGTTGGAAGGACTCTTTAATACTATTCAGTTACTCTCCTGCTATGGGCAGGGACATCTCCCACTAGACCGGAAGCCCCATCCAGTCTGTCCTTGAGCATTCCCAGGGATGGAAAATCCACAACTTCTCTTCCTTTATGGAGAGGAGGGTTGGAATGAGTGCAGTGACTTGGCTTCATCACTCTGTCTGAAGGAAAACCAAGTATTTTGTGAAGTTACGCTGCCACAAGCAGATGTGGGACAGGTTCAGAGCTGAGCATGTGTGTAGCAGCAAGAGTGCCAGAATGTATGTAAGAAGGACTGTGTAGGGGAAAACCGAATGAAGGAAAGATCCTGAGGAATCTAGGTTGAGTGCTTCGTGAATTATGTTTGAACCTATGACTACTGAAAATCAGGCCACCATTTGATGTTAGGGAAGTGGAGAAATGAAGGAGTCTTTTGGGAAGGTTTTTCAGAATATAGTGTTACAATAAAAGACATTTTCAGTTAAAGGAGGTAGAAGAAGGGTTGAAAAAGGATACTTAGATGTGAGGAAGAGTAGGAAAACAAGGAACTGATTGGGTAACTTAGTGATGCAGACCATTTTGGGGGTGAGGGGAATGGCAGTGTGAATCTTTTTTTTTTTTTTTTNAGGAAGTGAACCTGCAGAAAGGAGAGCCACCCTGGAGAAAGTCCTGGATGGGCTGGAAGAATGGGCTAATGAAAACCTTACGAATTTCAGCAAAGACAAATGTAAGGTCTTGTATGTGGGAGAATACAATCCAGGAGTGCAGCCCAGTCTGGGATCTTTCTGTCTGGGAAGTAACTTTGTGGAAAGGGTCCTGGGGGTCCTGCTGGATTTAGCTCAATAAAAATGAGCAGTGTGCTGCTGTGGCAAAGGGAGACAGTGGGATGCTGGATTGCATCAACACGAGCATCACCAACAAAGACAAAGGAGAGATCATTGCACTCTACTCAGTGCTGGTCAGGCCACACCTGGAATATTTGTGTGCAGTTTTGGTGCCCACTCAACAAAAAAGATGTGGCCAGGCTGGCGAAGGTCCAGAGAAGGGCAGCAAAGATGATCAAAGGACTGAGAAGCTGAAGTGTGAAGAATGGCTGAGAGATCCTGGTTTGTTCAGCTGTGAGAAAAAGCTTTGTGAGAGATGTTGTCAGCGTGTTCCAGTATTTAAAGGGTGCATTCAAAGAAGATGGCGACATTTTTACAAGGAGCTATATTGATAATACAAGATTTAATGGGTACAAGTTAATCCTGGGGACTGACTTCCTGTTGAACACAAGGACTCACAAAGTGAACAGTCATCCACTGGAATAATCTCTCAAGGGCAGTGGTGGAGTCTCCAGTGTTGGACAATTTCAAGATACTGCTGGACCGGGTGCTGGGCCATCTTGTCTAGCCAGTGCTTTTGCCAAGAACGGTTGGATCAGATGACTCGTCATGTTAAACGAGAAGCTGCTGCCTGAGAATGGTGAGAATTCACACAAATATT
>WEKY01044697.1:0-26832 GCA_013390045.1 Picathartes gymnocephalus
ACAAAAAACAACAAAAAACCAGAGGGGGTAAATTTTATTCTAGAAAAGCACAGTCAAACTCTTGCTCTGTTGGGTCTTTAAGATACATCCTAAATGCCCCAAGATACTGCAGTCAAGCCAACTCTTTGCATCTCTGCCATCAATTTCTCATTACACATTCTTCACACATAATTCTCTACTCAGAATAATAACCCAAAGGCAAATAAACTGAGAAGATATTTGCACGTGTGAAACATTACAAACACTACTGTTTTTTCACCTTTTTAAAGGCAAAAGCCAGGAGACAGTAAGTCTGACAGAACACTAACATAAGAAAGCCTATGCCTGTACTCAGCTAAGGACTAGAATTTAAGAGAAGGGGGAAATTACATGATGCGATTCTCACCTGTTCCTTGCATTACCTTGTTTATGTTACAGCATGAAAATTAGACCCCATAACTGGTAATTCTTGCAGTTGCAGCACTGAATTCCACCATTGCCAAAACCTGGATTTGTTTTATACAATATTCTGACAACTCCTCTTGATTTAGTAGAGTTATTAAGACAGGAGAATGAAGCCTCTATCCAATCAAACAATAAACGACTGAATGTGAGACTGGTGACACCATCATAAAACATTTTCTTAATTGCCTTTCACAAAGTATCTTTGGCAGTAAAACTCCAATACCTCCACTCCCTCAAGAGTCTGGTAGAGTCAAATAATTAACAAAGCTTTTCTGACTGCAATAAATAATATAGTACCAAATGAATAGATATAAATGTAACCCATTTTCATTACAAACAAGCTTCTGCTTGGATAGCTTAGACTCACTGAATTAGGTTGAAATATTAAAAGCCCATTAATGGAAATTTCAAAGGAGGAAAAGAATAGGATAGCATGATTACCTGAAGTGGTTACTTCCATGCTGAGAGGGTCTTAACAAGACCCTTTTTGTCTGCATATGGACTTGGGAATATAACAGAAGGGACTCAGAACTATGGAATACATTTCTTTTGTTACTGGAGTATAAACTTGGCAAGGTTTAGAAAAGCAATAAAAATATTAAATTTTACAGGATTTAACTACCAAAGGTTTATGTCTAATAATAATTAATATATTTTTATTAGCTCTTGTAAGTTTATTACATACGTAATTTTGTAGCATCAAGCTATATTTTTTATCCTCTTTTCACATATGCTGTTTTTCTATGCTCATTATCTCAGGGATAAAAAGGTGAAATCCCATCTCTTCTTCCCCCCTTCCTTTATGTTGAGTCTAAAGATTAGAACTAACCCTTACCTACATGAGCAATTTAAATGCCTGTTATACTATACCATCAACCCTCTTCTCTGTGTGGAAATAATCTAGATCAGTGATTTATACAATAACCTCAATCCTTATATATAGTCTTTGTTGGAGCACCTTCTTAAAGCAAGCTCCCAAGTTTCATGATTTGCAGGGCTAAGTTAAGCATCCCTTTTTCATCATGGTTTGTCCAGCAGATCAGTTTTCAGGTTTCAAGAAGAAATTTTATCACCCTAATACAAGCCTTAATGTCTACAGCAACCCTGACTGGGATTTAACAGTCCTCTGGAGCTTAAGGTCTCAAACTCACCATGCAGTTACCATGTTTAGACAAATTACTCATGTAGCACTTGAGGCAGCACAATCCCAGGTGTTTTGCAGTGGAAGAAAAGCAACTATAGACCTCAAAGCAAGCAGATTGAAAAAGTACCACCATTCAGTTGGCACATGCATTATAAACAAAGCTAAATAAAACATAACCTTTAAAACCTATCCTAACAGAAACTTTTTTCTTAGTTTATCACCATCACCCAGTTCACCTCAGGACTGAGATTAAATCTCTCTATCTCTCAGTCAGTTCTCTTCTCGGCTTCCTGACTCCTGGGAGATTCTCAGGCTCACAAAGACTGATTTTTAAGAAGACAAGCATCAATGGCCAGCTTCTTTAGCAAAAGTTATATTTCAGACCTAGTCTTGTAATATTAAGTTAGAGAAGCCTTGTGCTCCTAGTTTCCTCTTGGAGGTTCTCCGAAGGTGTCTACCTGAACAAACAGCTATGAAGCCATTTAAGTAACCAGTAAATGCAGTCAGCTGTGGGCATGCTACACAGTGGTTACAGATACTCAATTTCATTTCCACTGTTATTCAGAAGAGCACTTGTTTCACAACATTAACCAGATTATAGGAGACCAGAATCCCCAAAACCTCTCAAGAGCAGTCCTGCCTCACGCAGACCACACCTCCATTGCTGTACCCCTTTAAGCAGGGTCCCTGGGTAGCTGCAATGCTCACCCCTGAGCCAACAACCTGCTCGTGTGCTCAAGGTGCTCTGTCATGGCTGGGGCTGCAACAATTCCCTTGGATGAAAAGCCACTGATGAGATTTTATGAGGCAGCGAACCTCACAGGAGACACAGCAAAACATTTCTGGACATACTGCTATTGCAGTATCCAATATTAGACTTCATTATTACAAAGTTAGTAAAGTACCAAGATAGGATGATTCTCTGAAATCTTTTTAGGCTCTCTTTTTGTAAAAGAAAAAGTCAGAGAGAGGTAACAAAGGCTATGTTTGCAGATAGATTCATAGGTTATCATATTTCTACTTGTTTTCTGAAGCCTGAGATATATTCATTACATGTCATTACTCCCACACACAGATGAGATTAAGAGATACTAAGTAGCACATCTGCATGTGTTTACATTCATGATGTCTTGGTAGTGTTTCTCAATATAAATGCACTCTGTAAAATTTAGAATAATACTGCATTCTCTTTTTTCCCGTTTTATCAGTAAATGCTAGGGAAAGGAGCTTAATGTTCAGCTGGGATTCAAATTTTTATGGTGCTCCTTTTGTAGTATAAGCTCCAACCATTATAAATCCAGTGTAACAATAAAGGTCTAGATGTGCCTAAAGAATTGAAGGCCTACCCCTTAAATCAGCACTAATTCAGAATTATCAGCATCTCAAAACAATTTGAAAGCATCTCATCACAACAATTATTCACATAAATTAAAGGTCATATGTGTTTAAGAAGGTTTTCCACCAATTAAAATAATTTTCTAACAGGTCAGGCAGGAACAAGCACGAACCATTTCAATACAGAATGTACTTTCCAAAATTACCATAAACAACTGAAAGGCATAGATCTGGAATACTGCTATTGCAAACACGAGTGAACACTGCCTACACAACAACCCAATACAAGCATTTTATTGTTTGTTTATGCAGCCTTCCTTGCACAAAGGGCACAATATCTAAAGCACCGAAAAACAGCTCCTGCTTTGAAAGCTCAAGTCTGGGAAAGACCAGTACAGCAACAAAACACAGGAGTGAACAGAGAGCAGTGCATGTGTGAGGAAGACAAAAGACACAGCTCAGGGCTTTGGCTTCAGGCAGGGAGAGAACTCGGAGAACAGTAACCAGAGAGATTCTTTCAAGAAAAGATTGACACATAAAACACTGAAACTGGGAGGAGCTAGGAACAGAGACCAAGGAAAGCTTCTCCAGCCACAGGTATAGCTGTGAAAGGTGTAGAAGCAAAAGGGAAAAAAAAGGCTCTGAATACAGGCTGAAAACCTGAAATTGGCTGAAGAAAAGGAAAACTATTTAAAGTTAAGATTTAATATGCCAATTAAAAAATTGTGGAGAGCATAAATTATCTTTTAAGACTCTTGAGCATTTATCCCAGTTACTTAGCTACTGTGTGTATAGTCCAAGATTGCTAAGTTTTCTTGCCTTGGAAAAGAAAAATATATTCCTTTCTCAGATACCACATTATTTACACAGCTTGATAAATATTTATGTTTTAAAAACCATTATTGAAAATCAAACAATTTCACTTTAAAGAATGATATTTGTAATTTGTGTTTTGGTATCAACAGTCACAGCCTAAGACAAGCTGGAAGCAAAGGCTTTAAGTAGTTATGCACTCTGTCACCTTGGACACAAGTATTTTTGCCTAACTGTTAATCCCGTTTCGAGGTTTTCACTCAGAAAAACATCACTTGCTTATCCAGAGGAGTCTTTCCACAGAATGCTTTCAGCCATTCATTTCAAACCAGTAACCTCAAAATTTCAAAATAAAAATTCTGCAGATGCTGAGGCAAAGTATGCTGGACATGAGCAAGGAAGGTTCCTAACTCCACAACACCATCTCTTCAGAGCTGGTAACACTGCTCCCTCCTCTCAGTCGATGAATCTCTTACTAGCAACGAGATCGTGTTTGAGGGCCAAAAATTTCACAAGAGTTGAGACAACCTATTTTTGAACCTAAAAACTCTCCCCACAAAGAGCACATTGCACATCTGTGCTAGTAGAAGTGCCAGGACCCCCCATACCTTCGCTTGAATAACCAAAAGCAGTAGGCTTTCAACGGCATCCTTCTCCACAGCATAAATGAGTGAGATCCCACGTAAAAATGGTTCATAAACACATCCATTAAACAGTTACATTACATTCTTAGTATTTGCTATGGGCATTTTCACGTGCAGAGTAACACGTTCAGAGTAGCCTTAGATATTCATGCAGCTGGATGAGCAAATTAGGCTAAATGAAAGCAGGAGCTGTCAGCACCTCCACCAACATGCAGGTAACTGCCATGGACACACTCTTATCCCGTGGTATCTTGCAGTAAGCACTAGGCAACCTGGTCCTTTTCATAAAGGCATGAACATATCTTATATTTACCACACGATACCACTGGTAAAAGTGTGCTCACAGGCAAGTAGAGCAGCTAAAGGGCTTTGAGTTCATATTCCCCATCTCAGCCACAGTAACATCTCCTTTGAGAAAACATGCTTATACTCTGACCTGCAAGTCTCAGAGCAAGAGGTTCCTCCAGTTAGAAACTACACTGATAACTGATAAATGAAAAATGAGGTGCAGCAGATCAGTGATAAAATCTGTCTAGATTAATGAGTTTATCCACCTGACCCAATATCTTACTGTGTTTATGAAGTCAATACAAGATTGAGGTGATGACACACTGTCAGATGCATGAGTATTCCATTTAGGCTTCCCTAATACATATGGAAGCTTTTCAGCCCTTAAATTTAAAATAACCTATGTAGATAAAGAAGAGTGTTTGTATTGAACATACTTGATACAGTGACTTAAAGTGTTCATGGAAATTACTACAGTTTATTAAAAGCTGCACAGTATCTAAAGCAAAATGCTCATCTTCTGTCCTAAAGACATCTTGATTTGTGAACATAAACAGAAGAAAAAAAAACATGTTTGAGAAAGTAGTGAAAGCAACTAGGCCAGAATAAGTTACACAAGAAGCAAGTTGTTTCTTTATTTCCTTTCTTCAGAAGTGTACAAGAACTTTTTTGGGGTAAAAGAAAGTACATTAAATACATTTATATAGTGTAACATACTGCTACAACATGGCATGTCAGATTCTTAAAATTAGTTTCTGCAGTATATTGCCAGAATTTTCTTTTTTTATCTTACTACCTAATAAAAAATGCATCAGAAGACAATTATGTTGAGATGTTTTCAGGAATGAATACATTAGGTATTAGAATTACTTGTTCTCATTAATGCAAACCAAAAAGCAGTTCTGGGCAGGATATTAACAGGTGATGCTTAAATATTTTAGATAAGCCAGCTTAAGATGTGAGAGTCTGTTAACTACTTTTGAAGATTAGGCTCTTTCCAAATGACGTATACAGCACAAAACAAAGAAATCATTAAGTCACCTCACAAAAATTTAACCTAACACATTAACGTTTAAATAAAGTCTTGTTAATGTCTCCGGAGTTATTTGCAACAGTTTTATAATAGTTTTATAGTGAGCATCAAGACCCCTCTTACACATTGAAGTTGCTGTGTGCATCTAATACCATGTGGAATGGCTAATTAGTTACTGACTTGGAATGCCTACAGACAGTTTACAGCACCAACTACTGAAAGTTTTTTCAGTCAATTGTCAATCAAGGCTGATTCTAGACTGAAGTCTGTGGTTGAAGATTTTCAACTTTCATACAAGTTAGTTAATTATAAGGGATCAACGTGACATCTCCAAAAACCCTGTAGTCAGTAATACATATACTTACAATAATATAAACAGTACAAACACGTCTGGAAAGTTTGATTTTTTTTTTTATCCTTTTATTTTTAAAGTGTACTGACAAAAAAGTTATTTGCTGTTTAAAAAAAAAATAAAGGTCTGCCAAACCCAGAATGGACAAACCATCTTTTTATTTTGTCGAGTATTTTCTATGATCCAATGATCTCCAAATGGTTTAGAAGCATTACATAAAAACTAAGACATATGAGAACTATAGATTGTAGCAATTTAAACATATATGACCATATTCACAGATAAAGCTACTAATGGAAGCCAAAAAGGTAGAAGGGATAGGGAAAGAAGATTTGGTACATATAATTTTGAGTGGGGAAACACAGAAAAGCTGTTTTGGGAAGCAAAACCCTTAGAAAAGTCAGTCTCAACATTTTTTCTGAGGCAGAACCACTACAGTAAGGAACGTTACTGAATTCAGAATCTACAGACTAAATTTAAATGGGTCTGTAAAGTTTTTGTATGAGCATGGTACTTTTAATGAGAACCTAAAACAAAGGAGAGTCACTCCACCTGGAATGTGTGAGCTTTTCCTACATGGGGGTCAAGTTATGAAACACAGCATTCCACCCGTACCAGCCACAGAACTCAAAGTTACGAAGGCCAAAGGGAGGAGCAATAATTAAGATTGTGAAGATGAGATAGAGGAATATTTCAGGAAAGTCAAAGCTGAGTCAAGGTTATATGAGTAATGTTAAAGAAGTGGCAAAAGGCAGATCAACAGATAAGGAATGTGGGCAGAGGAGAAGGAAGCTGGAAGCAAATGAAAGATTTGTGTCAAGAAAAAAAACCAGAAGAATAGTTGTGAAGAAGGTTCTACGTGCCAAAAACAAAATCTGAAGTAGTTCAGAACTACTTATAATATTTTTCCATTCAACAATTATGCCCTTTCTAAAAATGAAAAACAACCTGCATAGGCATGCAATGGCTGTGAGATACTGCCAATTCCTGAGAAACATTCTGTGATTCACATCAAAAACACAAGCATGTTAAAGAGTGGCAGGTCAAGTTGCCCTAATTTTTTTATATTTTTATTTTTTTAAATTAAACAACTTCAAACACATGCTTTTAAAGTAAAACACAACTGTCCCTGCTACAAATTTGCCTCAGTTTACTAGATAAAATATCTATGTTTTCAGTGCTCAAGTCTTAGGATTTACCTCACTGTTGATGTTGCCAGTAAGTCTTTACACATTCTCACAAAAATCAAGTGCTTAAAATGCAAACAAACTCCCTGTGAAAATTTTAATTTTCTTTCTTCAAACTGCATAAACAGGCTAGACACTCAAGTCCAGAGTGTGGACCCAAAGCCAGATCATGACTTTTCAAAAGTTTACTGTGTAACGAAATGCCTTTGAGAAAATCCCTGGATTTCAGAACACAGCATCAGAGCACTTTATACTTCCTGTTACTCTGTCCCATGTTTTGTATAGTCTATGTTGATCAGCTGAAATTCTTCTCTGTAGTTGCAACATCAATTTTGAAACAAATCACAAACTTAGGACCAGGATTAAAGTCTAGGGAAGCTTTATTGGAGGCAATAATAGTTTTGATACAGATTTAATGGCTGCAATATTCCTACTATTAAAAACCCCAAATACATTTAAGAACTTGAAACCTAATGTTAATAAGACGAAGAGACACTCACACCTTCAATTCTGAAGGAAATTTTTTGTAAGACTGAAATGCTTCTTGCATGCTGAAGACTAAACTAGACACTGTAGGAGGACTGTACCGAAAAGCTGTCATTATTACACTGACATTTTAGTCACACCATTTTAATGAAACTATTCTCAGAAGCAATGTAAAGCACTTGAAAATAGTTGAAAGTAGTGTCCAGTTTTAATGATAGTAAATAGGACAATTTTATCTCACCCTCGTTAAGGGGTGAGATATGAAAGGAATGTGCATTTTCTGCAGAATAAAAAAGGTGAGCAGATACTACAGAGCACCTAATGCAGAGTATATCCACACCCTAGACTACCTTGCTGTAACTTGTTCATGTAGTCATAACCTCTGCATTAGTTCAAGGTTTTCAACTAAATAAAACTACCAAAATACTAAAAAAGGGTTCCACATCATGTGCACAAAGAAAAACAGCTGTATAGTTTAAAATGTTGCTACCTCCAACGGTCCATGCTGTCTTGGCTGGAAATAATCACTCAGGCAGCAGATGGTTGGAGTGGATGGGCTCCTCTGCTGTGGCATTCCAGTCCAGTTTTAGCACCTCAAAGGCAGCACTGGGACCATGGGCTGGGTCAGATACAGTGGAGAAGCACCCTCACATCACAGAGAGCATGGCACACAGCATTGCCCCCAGTGCCACAGAGGGCTGGGCAGGGACACCACCACCTCACACTGGCACAGCTGAACTGAGCACAGACCACTTTCAAACAGCCACATAGATACTTTTCAGACCACTCAGAAGAGGCACAAAACAAATTTAACACAGTTTAGTTAATCTATTTCAACACTTTATGCAGACTTTCTTGAGTGTGCCCATGTACACCACCTGTGAGAGTGAGAAGAGAGATTAGCAACTAATATTTTTCCAACAAAGAAAAAGAAAAGTCCTGAAGTAAGCAGAACTGTGGGCAACAGCACTTGAGTAAGCTATAAGTTAAAAAGGAATATTAAGGAATAGGAATATATATCCCTCTAGAGAGGGGAAAAAGTAAGAATCAAAACTTCACATTGCAGAAGTAATAAAAAAAAAAATCTTGAAATGAGATAAACAAGAAAACAGCTTGATTTAACTTTTTTTCAAACTTAACAAACCACTTGCAATATACACTCAGGCCCTCTTATGGTACATAGAGAAGATTATTTTCAGGTCCCCTAAAAGGTTTACTACTACTCCAAGCCCTTCCCATCGCACTACAGAAGCTGGCACCAAAGAAGAGCAGCTCCTCACCAGAGCAAGGAGACACACACACAGAAACAAGCTTCAAGTAAATCCTGCATCCTAGAACAGAGCAGCAGGCAGCCAGCAATAGCATATACATTTGCTGACAGCAAAATTACTAAGAAGCCACTGAAAAGGTATTATATTATCCAGCTATAACCAGAATACCAAGCACACACCTTACCCAAAACCTAAATGGGTCTGCAATTCACTTGAGTTTAGCTATCAAGAATTCAAATTAGTATTTACTTGATAAACAGTTTTAGGGTTGAGACAGAGATTCACACTCTGAACACCAAGAAACAAACCAAACTTTAGACACCTAATTTAAGAAATTTTATTTCAGTTGACCTAGCAAATAGCTAATCATACTCACAGTTAAATAGATAAAAACAGTTTTCATAGCATCAGAAGTCAGTGTCAGCACATTAAAATGTAACCTACTGGAGTTTGCATTTATTTCATAATTCTAACAGTCATCATCCACAACTCTTACATCAAAAGTAACTACATGAAAGGCAAATCGAAGTAAAAATGTACAAGTGCATTTCATGGATTACAGAAGAATGCAGAACAGAAGACACATTTGTGAAAAATCTTCTCTGGCAACAACTACAGTGTAAGACAAAATGGCTTGAGTAGCTGAAATCCCCAAGAGGATCTTCAGGAATGCAAAATATTGGCTATGGAATTTTTTTTTCATGAGTTACATTTGAGAACATCAGCTACACAGAACATTACCACGCTAAATTTTGGGATTTGGGCTCAATATTTAAATTAGTAAAACAAGCCGGCATAAACTCCTAGTAAAACCTGACTTCATTTTTATGACTATTTTTTTTGGTTAGGTAAAATACTTCAACCAAAAAAACCTAAAAACCATCCCGAACAAACCAGAATTGGTTAAGTAGAAAAAAAAAAAAAATAGAAAAACAACCTCAACCTATGTTCAAAGATTATTATGCCAGTAGGAGTCAAAATGTCACAGATGGAGGGCTAGCTTGGGGATGGGAGGAAAGGGTCGCAGGAAAATGCAAATAATTTGAATATAAAGAACATTTTTCAGAAGCCACCATCTTACTGAAATAGAATAAAAGAATTTCCACATTGTTTTCAACTACTTTACATAGTAGCACAGAAAAGTTACTGAACTGCTTGGAAGTGCCTCTACAATCCTCTCAAAGGAAACCAGAAGGTGAATCGTGCTCTGCCACCACTGAGGTGCTGACCAAAGTGGAATGGGGTCTGTCAAAACACCTGTCATATATTCACATGGGCTTTAGCATCCAGAGGGCAGGAAAACAACAGAGAATAGTGGTTTTAAAAATCCTGTTAGTACTGAGGTTTGGTATTCAGAAAATTGTATGTGTTTAACACTGACTACTTGCACTATCACAAGCCTTTTTTTGTCTTGAAATCTTTGCTGCTTTGCTGTTAAAATAGGTGACAGAATACTATAAATATTTTACCAGTGGTTCAGATATCCTGAAGGAACTGTTCCTGTATTAACTAAAAAGTCTTGAAATTTTAATTCCAAAATCATTTTATGTGAAAATCAGAAAAAAGATTACCATAATCCTCCCTAAAGATGAATCTGAAGATTTAATGCCCTGTTTCTGAGAGGTCCACTTCACACAGTAGAGTCACTTCACAGATTATGCAAAGTATTTGTTTTCTTTAACCAGCATAACTGGTACTTAGTCTTAAAAGCTACCATGAGGCCAGTGATTTCTGAAGCATTAGCCAGAAAGCAGAAAGCATGGAGGCTGGAGAAGACAGAGGCCCTGAGATAAGCCATCTGGGAAACACCAGCTGATCAGTCATTTTCTGCAGCAGACCTAGTTTCTTTGACAAAATTCACACATAGTAAAATGAGAAATAAACTAACATCCTTTCCTAGTCACTGCAGCTTCCTGGATCACTAATCAAAGATGCTTAATTTAAATGCAAGACAATCTGCAATGTAACTGCAACTGCTCAGTAGAGCAGCAATAACTACAGCATGTTTGCAAATGAAGAGAAATGCACATGAGAAAGCACAAGAAGTAACATGGAGAAAAAACCGCCTTTTTTACATTTTTTTTCTTGATTATATGTTGTTACATTAGTTGTATTCACTGATTTTAACATACTTTTCTTAAGCTTCACTACTTTCTGTTACTATAAAACAAAATAAGGCAACCTCTGCTGCCTTATTCAGAAGAGATAATGAGTCCAAACAGAAATAATCCCATAGATGAACTTGCAGTCAATCCCGTTATCCCAACAGTATTTTCTCCAAGAGAATAAAAAAAGTGACAAAACTTTCAGAAAAGAAAAACCTCTAAAAACAGCTTCAACATTTGTATTTTTATTTAGAAGGCAAAATTCAGTTTGCTCACTCCAAATGGTCTCCTGCACTAGTAAGCCTATATACATCACGTATTTACTAGAAACCTCCTTACGGCAGATGGTACCTAAACTGGGGCTACTAAAAAAGATGATGTTTTCAATCTGTTTATTCTGTATCAGGAAAAAAAAAAAAACCCTCAAGTTCTAGAATTATTTTAATACCTTCGCTTCCTTGTTGCCCTTTTTCCATCTCAGGAAAAGAGGTAAGTTCACAGGCCATATGTCATCTGTTGACTTTAGCAGCAGAATGCAGCCAAAAGAACATTAAATCAGTCTCTTTGTTTCTTCTGACTCATCTGAATTTATATCCAGTCAGAGTTTTATGAGCATAAGCTTGTTTCAGAACCTGAGGTAAAGCATTTCTCTTCAACTGTAATTATTTTTATTAGTAAAAATTAATCTACAAACATCTTAATACTCTTGCCACAAACCAAAAGGTATGCATTAGTCAGCCATGGAAAAACTGCTGTTTCCATGTACACAACAGAGGTAACAGTCTGCATGTCTTCACTTATTTTTTAAATCACGTGAAGATTAGTTTTTACAACTGAAGGACAAAAGCAAAGTTCTGAGTAATGAGAAATGCACCATTGTTATGAGGTGCCCTCAATATATGCTTAATACTTAATAAAAAAAAAGATAAAAGCATATGCTGATAAAACTCAGTTTGATAATCAGCACGTAAAATTTCTGGCTCATTTATGTATCTAGAAGCACATACAGATAAGTGTATAAGCACCTACATACTGCTCTTCCTCAGCAGTATATAAAAAAGTTTATCTTCTCTCTAACCAGATATAAAAGAGGAAAAATGTGTTGACCTTTCAGTTTGTAAATTCAAGTCACTTTCTAAAGTCATCAATGGAGTCTAATTTCTTGAAATATGTGGGTTTAGCTTGCATTTCCTTTCTTTTGGGAAATCTGCAACCTGAATATGATCATTCATACAGTTCTCTGACACTGTGGGAAACCGCCCTCCTTCCCAAAGAGATCATGCAGATGGAAAAATAAATGATCACGAGGCCCAATCCCATACACAACTTGGGAAGAACACGAGTCAGGAATGCATGTCCATACATATTCCTCCACCCTTCCCATGCACACACATACACAATGACACAGAATGGTGGGGATTACAATTACAGTGGGTTTCAAAAGTTTAAAGAAACTAGTAGACAGGTTGACTCGATATTTATTTATAGGAGTCATGTGTATGCTCAAATGGGTGCAACAGGGCCAAGAAGCTTTTCAAGCCAGTACAAAATTACTAGCAGAAGGCAGGACCCAACAGTTCTACATTCCTACACAGCAGCTGCCTGTCAAGAGAGGGATGCATGAAACTATGTCTAAATTCACTTTTGATATCAGCACATAAAAAACCCATTTTAGAATTGCTAGGAAAAGGGGAGTTTCCCACACTCATCTATTTACATTTTATTTTTCAAACCCACAGTTTGCTTGCATAGCAAAATGCAAGTGGGAAATTTAAAAGCCACTTCAGTTAAGCTGCTTTTTCAGTAACTTTTCTAATCATTTACTGGAAAATCTTGGGAGGGCACAGGGAGGAAGTGGGAGAAGTAGTTAAGTACTATAAACTAGTAATAATAAGCATTTATTTATCAAAGGCTTTGAAATGAAAGCATAAAAGCAGCAGCAAAAAGTAAGTATCCACATAACAATTTTAAGTTTTCCGGTGCATTCATACAACATGCAATTATTTTTATTATTAGAAGAGCATCAAACAACAAAAATAAGTCACCTACATAAGCCATACTATACTATACCGATTTCACAGCACATTAAGCAGTGAGCTACAAAATAGATCCATAAATAGGTAACAGATTGGGAAACAGAGGCAAAGACAAGTAAAGTGAGTTGTATAATGTATGAGCAAAGTTTTAGAGCAGAGTCCAGGTATAGGTCCATAGTAAGAGACTCTGCATTTACATACTGGCTAGAAAAGGATTACTATGAGAAAATGACCAGGGGTTTTCCCTAAACTAAAAGTTGATCAGTCAACTAAAAACCTGAAAATTGCTAGAGCTTCACTGAGCTTAATATAACTGAATTACTGAAAATTTACTAAAATGTTGCTATTCTATAGAAACATTGTGATGTGTCATTTTAAGTATTTAAACAAAAATATTTTTAAAAACCCCATAAATTATCAGAGTTAGAGGATGAAAACCTAGTTAGTTCAATCATTTCCGAATAGGCTGTGTTTTTGAGGAAGACAGAAGTTGCAGATTGCCACAGAAAATGATCTGTCTGACCCCTTCAGTTTGGGCTTTCTCTTTCTGCTTTACTTCTGACCAGAGAAAACCCAGGTTTCCAGATGGCTGCAGTTTCCAGAAAACCCTGGGAGACAACAACTACTGCACTGTCCACTCCACACAGTTCCACAAGAGATGCAGAGCACGAGCACTGGAGAAGACAGCTTGCCCTGAGTGCAATCATGGCCAGCTGGAGCCAGACACCACACTAGAATCTCTTGGCTCTGCTCAAGATTTACCCTTGGAAAGATACTGGGCTCACTGTTACTACACCAGCTGGGTATCCAGGGGTCTCGTTAAGGTGCCTGAATCCAAAAGCTCACAAGTCTGATCATCCTAAAGGCTGCGTACAGATATTTGCTACACAGACAGATATGCAGAGTAAAAATTATGTCAACCTCAATTGTCTGCTATGTCCTTCCACCAAAAATGCCCGTATTAGCTCTCCATAAATTCTGAAGGTGGGAGAAGTGCATAGACCCTCTATAATCCATTCCATAAAGAAACTGCTTAGCTTAAGCACACAATGAAAATAGGTTTTCCCAATACAGACGGCATAGTGAAACAAACTACAGAACATAGATATTATTTTCTCCTTCTTTAAGAGACAAGGGGATGGTAATGAAAAAGCTGGAGATGGAAAACCAATAGCAAAATCTTTACCACAACTGGACTCCTCCTCCCTCTCCTCAGTGAATTAGTGAAATTAGAGTGAAAAGGTTGATTTGGAGAGAAAGGGTTACACTGAGGAAACCCCAACGTGCCTAGAATAATGTCTGTATAATAAAAACACTTAAGCAACTTGGCTCATTTTACGAAGTTACTTTATATGACCATCACAACAGCAAGTTTTCTATTTCAGAATCCTTAGAGCAATCACTTAACATAATCCGAGGTGAGGAGGGGACAGAGAAAAGAAGAGATCTGCATTTCTCTGGTGAGTTTGATTTCCAACATTCATTTTTCAACCAGTAGTTTTATTAATATTAAGCAGTATTCTAAAGAAATGCCCAAGGACATAAGTGGAATCTCAAATTAATTTCTCAATATGGATTCTGTGCACTTCAAACATCCCATAGATAATTCCTCCCTTCAGGAAAATACATTCTGTAACAAACAGAAATTGCTTTTATCAGGTTCTAAAGGATATGGTCTCTATCTGCTTTCGACCTTAAGCAACTATCTACAGAGGGATTATTAGCACGAGAAAGTGCCCAAATCCTTTCATCTGCTAACATGAACAAACACTGTAAACACTATATGGAAGATCTCCATTTTTTGACATCCCAGTAAAGACCTTTGCTGAACGATCTTATATAATCTAATTATTCCATTCTAGGGGAGGAGGGGACAAAGATCTCAGAACACTCTGAAATAGTGCACTTCAAGTGCTGCATCTTCTAACTTGCTCTTAACTCAAGGTATGGAGCACTGGTCACACCCTGTTCAAGCGGACAGCCCACAGTGTATAGAGAGTATTTTAAAAAGCCAAAAGCTTAGTACTCAAAGTTTTTTTCTCCAATATCTATCTCTATTAACCTCTTGTTTATAATTAAATGCTCCAATAGCTAGCAGAGCCAGCAAATCCTCCCTCCTCTCGTGCACGGCTTTCAGAAATGCTGCTACGTTGAAAACGCAAAATTATTATTGCCCAGTGACATGCAATTCAACAGCAAAATCCCACTCAAAATGGGCTGACAGGAGAACAAATGTATGGATTTTCAAAGACTTAGGGCAACTCCAAGCTGTGTACATTGACTCAATGCTATTCAAATAAATCAGTAATCCAGTGCTCCTGTCCCAAGGTCTATACTTGTTTGAATCTTGCCATAAAGGCTGAATGTTTTTTAACTGAGAGAAATCAATAGCTTAGCTAAAAAAATATACCTAAGAAGTAATTTAGCACCTTTCAGCTACCCTCAGGATACAAAAACCAGACACAAAATTACCCAAATACTACAAAAAATTGAAAGATACACAACACTAAATTAGTTTTCAATTTCTAGCAGCATTAGTGGAAGTCTCTTTGTTGTTTGCCTCAATTTGAGCACTTTCCTAAAGCTGGACTTGTGCAGGCAGCCTTAAGCTACTGTAAGTAATGCATCACAAAGTTACACTGATCTAATCTTTTAAGAACACTTGCATTCCCTTCTAAGAAGCAAAATAGCGCATTTTAACAATGAAATAACCGGATCTAATGAGAGGTGATGCTGGAACGGCCTGTTGAGCTTTCTGCCACCACCTCCTGCCTCACGCTGCCTCTGCGCCAGCTCCTGCACAGCCAGCCAGGCTCCCAGCGAGGTCTCTCCAGGAGCTGACCCTCCAGAAAACAAGCTCTGCAGGTGAAAAGCTTTCTGTGACACTTCCTGTGGCTTTGACTCCCGGAATGAGCTCACCATGAGCCAGGCGAGTGTCCCCTGCCAGGCCATTAACATGGGTGCCACTGCCTGGCAGCGATGGAGAGGGGAACGAGAGTGTCTCCTTGTGGTAACAGCCATCCATTAGCTCAGCCCAAGGAAAGGACATGGAATTCAAGTCAGCAAGTTCACGTTGTTCACCACTTTTATTACTCTGTCATGCACATGCTGGCTACTGCTGATCTTAAAAATGATTTAACTAAAAATACCTTAGTAATGTTAAGGTTTTCAAGTAGCAAATTTGGTATTCCAGCTTCTTTAAAATTCTCTTTGATTTAAGGCAGCAGTAAAGTAAGATTCAAACAATGTTATTCAAATACCTCTAAGCAAATATTTAACCTCACAGGTTTCTGTTTTTTCACAACAACATTTGTTAAATAAATTACAGAGGTCATTTCCATGGGTCAGGGGAATTTGACTAATATTATGATAAATATTCTTGGAGAATCTAATTTTATTTTTTTAAGCAATGAAATAAGCATAACGTGACTTTTATGGATGTCACCATCTTTGGTCTACATCCAAATACAGGTTAAAAATAATAAGAACAGAGCTATATTAAACCAAGAAAGTACAAGGTGTTTTGATGCAAAATTTCATTTACATAAACTAGAAAAATATTTTTTTCCAGCAGATGTAAATCCAAACAGCTAAGAGAAAACCACCAGAAAAACTGTGTTGCTCCCCATCTTAAGAAGACACTGAGGAGCTGGTATTTATGTATTATGCAAGACACTGATTCCAGTTAAATTCTGCCTGAGGCATCATCCTTAGTAGCAAAAAGTCACAAGTATGAGCATATGAATAAAAATTACAGACGAATAAAATATTTCGGTTAATCTGGGATTTAAATTGTCTACAAATTACATTAACCTCTAAATTCGAGTACAGACACAAGGACACATACAGAATAACATCAGGTTTCTTTTTACCATACTTAAGATATTAGACATTATTATTAGACATCAAGATATTATTAGACATACCTGAATTCTTCACAAATCCAGAAAAATGTTTAATAAGGCAAACGATATGGTTTATGCTTTTAAATCACTAGTGTATCAAAACAATTTTTGAAATAGCTTCCTTTGTCTTACTGAGGCATCCTGGAACCCATCAGTTTACTTTATTTGCAGACCAAGAACACACCAAGGCTTCACAAATTTCTGTTCTCCCTTCTCAATTATGCCAACATCATTCAAGCACTATCATTCCAGAATCAAAAAATATAGTCATCTTTTTCACAACAACAACCATCATCTCCCAGAATTCCAAAAGAAAAGACAAAGACATTAGACAACAGCTTTGCTGTAACTCATCAGCAACAGATAAGAACTGTAAAGTAGCAGCACTAGTCACACAACACACCTGCTGCTGCAGGCTGAAAATAACAACACCAGCAAGTAAATTCTCAAGGGTATTTGTTGTTATTGTCTTAGATACCATCTTGTATTTCCTAGCAAAATACCGAGTTCATATATGGCACTTGAGTGTATATATAACTAACAGTTCCCTTAAACAGAGCTGGATATAGACTTTTCAGGTGGTCCTTCTCAAGCTGTATCTAATTAGAGCTGAGCACTCTGCCAAAGCAGCAGCTGACTGTTTAGGAAAGTAGTAATTGTAACGTGAAAATCAGAGTTGTACATGCTTCCTGTTTTTGGTCATGGCTACTATTCCAAAGGCAAACCACACCCCACATCCCTGCCCAAATACACTAACACCTGGAATTTAACAGAAAAACTGACAATAAACAACCAAGGAACAAAGTAAAAAAATTACCCATAATGAAAACTGAAACCCATTCTGGCCACTGCTGTTAGGTATTACGACAAAAATTAAATAAAATTTAGTTCAGAAGATGTTCATGATTTGTATTCCAGGCCTGCCTTACTTTATTCTTATCTATTAAAAAAAAATTTGCTCTTCAAATTAATCAAAGTCCCTACTTACTACTGAAAACTCAAAAACAATCTATCTCTCACAAAACTTAATTAGTGACTGTAAGTTTCTGGACAGGCAGCCCTATTTTGACATACTGGGGCAACTGCAAAAAATAACCAAATAAAAGCAGTGACTTTATACACAGATTACACTACCATACCTAAGAGTGTTGTTTGGCATATTAACCATCACACTGTTTGTTTCATGCCAAACATTCTAGTTAGAATGCAAGTGGCAGCACACTCGTATTAGTATTCTTTTCGTAAACTATGGTAGCACTTCACTTAATTATGAGGAGCGATGGAAAACTTTAAGGGGAAAAGGGGAACTAAGACAAGGCAACCGGCTGCCCTTGTAATCTGCAATCAACTTCAAGAGCTACATCAGGTCATGAGAAATTTCAAGATGATAACTCTTTTATAGTTCTCTTCCCACGGTCAGAAAAAATACCACATGGAAAAGAAATACTCCATGAAAAAACTACTCTTTCACTAGCTTTAATGGTAACTTGCACGTAAGTCAAACAATGTAAAAGGGTATCAATCACTCTCCTATTCAGATGCCTTTTCAAAGTCACACGAAAAGTTGTAAGACTATTCAACCAACATATATCAGCTGTCTCACGTACTGTTTTTGGATATTGATATCTGCAATCCCTTTACCGGATCTGGCATCATTGTCCAAGCTTAGATGACTCAGATAAAAACAATGTGAAAGCATAGTTTGTTTTCATGTTTAAAGTCACAACTGGTCTCCCGCAACAATAACAGGAAGAGCTGCAGGGATCGATATGCAAGATTACTAACGGGGGCTTTTCTTGTCCTACCCAACAGCACGCACGTGGGACTTTCTCAGCCAGGTATCACATGCCACACTTACCAGATCTCTGTGAAGCACCCAGTTTGCATGGAGGTAATGGATTCCATCGAGGATCTGGTAGAGTAGGGATTTTACCATAGATCTTGGCAACTGCATGGGCTTTTTATTTGCTTTTGAGGCACGGTGAAACTTGATAATATGCTAGAAATAAAACAAGTAGAAACATGAAGAAAGTTAGGTGATAGACAGGTGAGAAGGTTGGGTGTTTTGGAATATTTTAACTACTAACACTAAATAATGGAATGAAATACGAAGTTTGTTGAACTTTGCAATTAACGTAATAGTGATTCACTCACAATTTCTTAAATTGTCTTTATTCTCTGAGTTGCTTCAAAGAACAGCTGTCAAGTTTTTGTGAATATCTAAATACTGGCTACTTACCTCCAGTAAAAGGTCTTAGACATTCTCCTTTCTCCCTCCTCCCCATATGGCATCCTCTTACCCTTGGCAGCTAGAGCAGAACCTTTCAAACCAGGAATGTCTACCAATAGGAGGGCCACACTCTGTGCTTTCACACTTTCCCTCCTCCTCTTCAAATACACCCCGGCTAGCATATGTGCAATTACTACTCCCCCCTCAATCAGAATCCCAGTTGACAGAAATTAAATAAATATTATAATAAATATTTGAAGGAGGGGGAAGGTGTAACTCCAAAAACCCCACACCACAACACTTGGGTGAGATCATGTTCAAACATCTAAAAATGGTTATCTTCTTGCTTCCAAGTTATGGCTGCATACTTCACTGATGATGACAAGCTGGTGGCTCTTGGATTACAGAAGTCAGTCTGCCTACTAGAGTACAAAAACCACTTGAAAATATAGAATGCAGGAAAGGACCCCAGTATTAGTTGAAAGAATGAAAAAAATCACTGAAAGATTGCTGAGAGATCATGAAATAGTCAAACTAATTAATTCCAAGATCAGTATGGAGATGATGGGTTGGGTTTGATTTTGCTACACTGTACAAGAAATAAACTGGAGAGAGGCCATTCTACCTTTTCAAGCCTCAGATAAGGTGAGGCTATGCAAGGCACAAACCCAATCTTAATATATGGTCATTCAGCAAATGACTAAATATGTTCATTCAGATGGGAAAAAAAAAAATCTCCTTTTTGAAGGCAATTCAATGAAGCACCTCAAATAACAAAATAGTTTTCAATTACGTGTCTTTTGAAAGGTGGAAATAATAAAGGCAGTTTGCATTTTTACTGAAAACTATACAAAACGCTAGAGTAGGACTATTAATTACCCAATTTTTAAAATAGGATTTGTCTAGTTCAAGACCTTCTCCTTTCCCAGGTTAAAGAGGCAGCCAAAGGTTGTGCTTTAATTAGACCACTGCTCCCTCCTCCACCATCCCCACTCCCCGCCCAGTTTGTCACTGCTTCTCCCAATGAAAATGGTAATGAGTTCATATTTACTCATGGTAAATGCTACCTCTGGCTGGCACCAGTACTTCAGCCACTGTCAAACTGTACTTAACAAAAGTGTAAACAATATTGTTTAAAGAGAAATAAGAATAGTAGAAAATCCCAAATAAATCAAAACAGCCTGCTTACTTCCTATCAACAATGTTCCCACAGAGCCTTCCACTACTAAATGTACAATATTTATGGCTCTGTATTAAACAGTAGAAATTTACAGGATTGTCAGTTTTTTATATACTCATGAGGATCAATAAACAAGACAAGCTCTTAGTACCTGATCCTTTAGTTGTGCAATCATTCTGGGAATGGTAATGAAGTGCTTTAAGGGATTATTTCCTTAGAAAATTTTTTCTTGTGATGTCACAAGAAGATTCTGTCTCATAATTTCAACTAGGAATCCCTAGTACTACACAATGCTCACTGGATAATGGCCTTCATGTGTAATTACAATATGATTTATAAAGCAGTAATGATACCATGAACTCACAAACTAGTATATTTATTAAGCCAAGAGATGAAAAAATACAGAGGAATCAACAGGCAAAGGTCATACACAGAGACCCATAAATCCAGTCCTGCCCTTTTTCAAGGTGCATGTAATCACTAGAAGGGATTTCTACACCCATTTAAAAGCTGACTACTACCTATACAAAACATTAGTCCTTAGGCACAGAGAAAATGAAAGAGTCTCATGAGACAGAAGGGGACACAATTAACCACAGATGTGTTGAGGAGGAACAACACATGTGGCTCTGCCTCTGGCTCTGCCTCAGCTGCTCTAGTACCTCTGGAGGTCCAGAATGAGACAGCACCAGGTTGAGGCCATCGGATTTCTGTCCCTGCTCACTCATGGGGCTTCCAGTTAGAAAGTCTAAGGCAACAAGCTCCTTTCTTGAAACCGT
The DNA here is from genome assembly GCA_013390045.1 of Picathartes gymnocephalus. Lineage (NCBI taxonomy): Eukaryota > Metazoa > Chordata > Aves > Passeriformes > Picathartidae > Picathartes > Picathartes gymnocephalus. The sequence continues at coordinate 21,233 of WEKY01044697.1, forward strand.
TATTGAATTGCAGAAGTGAGTTAAAATGGATAGTTTTGCTCCAAGCAAGCAATATCACCACTAGGTAAAATCCAATTTCCTGCAAAAGCAAATAAAAGCTGTTGTTGCCGGCTTACTCTACGGAAGTTTATATCCAAAAGATAGCAACCATCACAGTTCAGAGAACTGAACAAAAGCTAAAAATATACTGCAGGGTCAAGTAGTATAGGAAACTGAAAAGCTAGATTTGCCCCATGACACTGGAATGAATCCACAGTGTTTGTGACCAAGCTCTACACTGAAAATTTGTCTAAAAAAAAGAAGTTCATCCAATTTCTTGTAAGCAACTAGCCATATGAAGAACAACACACCTAACAAAAACGACACAGCAATTTTAATGGTAGTGTGTATCTAAGAAATAGAAGAGCAAACAGGTGCTGTTGTTGAACATAATCTCTTTCACTGGAGGCAGCAAGCTTAACTGTCTTTTATTTCTTTATATTTTCAGAAATATATCTATATGGCCCTACCACTGTTGTGGGAAATTATACCTCAAATTAAATAAGCAAAAAAACAGATAGATAACAGCATCAAATCAGAAAACAACAGGACAAAAGTTTTGGTGACCTGGCAGATCAGGGGTACAGTAAGCATCAAAGCAAAGGATGCCACAGCAGTACAACAATGCTAAAAGAATTTTTGAATTTGAACAATTATGCTGACTTCAGCCATGGCAGGAGGATGTGCTCCTTCCATGTCAAAGCATTTCCTATTTAAGAGTCGAAATCCAAGACCTCAGGTGTAGAAACAGGTACAGGTAGCAGCACAAACTAGGATGTTCTTTACACATAAGTGCACTGTGCAAGTGGAGGAGACATTCTACTACCTTCACTGCCTGGAGAGTTCTGACATGCAGTTTCAAGTACAGCACATAACAGCCAGAACCTTAGACCTAATAAAGGTATGGAATAATTTACAGGAATTACAGGAATTGTAGGCTGCATTTCCTGTTTCCCAGATAACTTACCTAACCACTAGGCTTCAAAACTGCATTTCTCTCATTCAATAAATCTTTTGGCTGAATAGCACAAAACTAAGACTGTCCTGTGAGTTGAGAGTATAAATCTGAACCATGACAGGTACGAAGCACATTCTGCCTATCTCTCTACAAAGCATGAGGTGCTGAATCTTACCCCTAATGGATAACCATTAAGAACAAAACATAAGGACTTCCACAATCCAGGCAAGTCCAGAGGCATGTTTATAATAAGACAATAAGTAGAGGGTCAAAAACCTTCAGCATCCCCCACGTCTTTTTTCACTGCAATTCCCTTAAGATAACTCACATATCCTGATTGACACCTGGCCAAAAAAGCTGAAAAACACCCAGAGTCATTCAGCAAAATTAATGAGGGAAGCCTTAACTGTCAGTCCACATTATACCAGTTGCATGCTGCAGAACAGAAACCCACCCACAGTGTTATATAGACATAAATTTGTTTTAATTCATTCATTAGAACACTGCAGATGCAAGCTCTCTTCTGACATAGCTAAAATCCTTCAAAATGAAAGAACACATGTCATAAGAGGTAAATGTAACTCCAAGCAATATTGAAATCTATTCAGCAAAAGTAGCCAACTCATTTTCCCTTTCTGTGCATCTGTATTTCTGATTCCTGAATCTTAAAAACGTGCTGTCACTGACTGGATCCCAAAAATGGTGTAAGCCAATTAGGTATTCACTATTAAATGTAAACATAATGTAAAAAATTTTCTATTGCTTGTACATATTTTGTTTTCAATTTAAACAAGACAGCGACTTTGTAGAAGTGATTTTAAGTCTTTATTCTAAATTAAATTCATACTTCACTGACCAACATTAAAGTATTCATTAGCAGCCTAGAAAAGCAAGGAAGCTATAATTTGCTTTTTCAGCCTCTGAGACTATTGGTTTTAGTTATTAACTGCTTATTCCCAATTTTCAACTTCAAAAAATATAATAAAATTGCAAGGAAAACTGGATGAACCATGTTATTTCAATAAGATCCTTTCAGCTCTTGTAAAGGCAAGACCATATAAACGATAAAAAATGAAGTGGAGAAAGAAAGCTAGACATTTGGAAATAAAATTATGAAACAATATTCAATCTAGGAGTTTGCCTGCCTTCTTCTATGCTACCTAGTGCATTGAAATTGGTTTGAAAGCCAGCTGATGAAGAACTACGTGCATTTTCTAAATTCTCCACCATAAACAAAGCAAACATAATGCATAACAACACAGAGCAAATTCAAATCCCTAGGATTTACCCAGCAGTTAAATGAGCATTCAATAAGATCCTAATTTTAGTCTGCTTCCAAGTCTGTGTTTGTGTCATCCCATTCCCAATTCCAAGAACTGCTGTTTAGTATGACAGAGGTTAAAACAAGTAAACAAGTTAGACCCAGAAACTTTTCACAAAAGTAGGAAGCCAGCTAACACAGGGATTTTATGCATGTCTGACTAAACGAAGTTACAATCTGAGCTCCCACCTCAACATACATGATAGTCCATAGACACAAGCCTCTAGAAAACCTGACTGCTTGAGTTCTACTGCTTAAGGCAATGCTTGTCGAAAATTACATGCATCTCCATCAAACTGAAATGCAATCACGCCAACACAGATGCCTCTCCCTGCTGAAGCAAACTGCTTGCGCAACCACACTTGAGCAAAAACATTCTATCCAATCCCTAATTCAGCCTTTGAGAATAAAACAGAATTATGTCAATGTGCCAATAGAAAGTAAAGTTATATTTTAACATTGACGAGAGGGAAGCTTGGGTACATGCTAAATCTGTACCAAGGCCAAGAGGAAAATTCATATTATACGGCTTCCAGTCTCATTTTAAATACAAAATTACTTCAAATTACTACATTTACTTTAAATCTAAAGCATTTTAAAAGGGTATGAAAGAACAAATTAAAATCTTAAGGTGGTATAAAAATTAACCATGCATTGTTTCCATAATTTCCAAAAAGAAAAAGCAAAGACCAAATGAACTTGAGTAACATTTGTTTGCTGTTCCAAAAATAAATCATAATTTCATATGTCTACACTTACGACTCATTTCAAACACCAAAGTTTTAGAAACCAAGAACATTTTGTCAATTTACTTATCACAAGTAAAATAAAATAAATTCAAAACAGAAGTGAGTAGAAGTACTTCTAAAGCAATCACTTTAGTTTCCAATTTTGGAAACGTTATAGCAATGAACATAAAGTGCTCTTCAAAAGAGGAGGGGAAAAAAGCATGCTTGCTGCCTCTAAGTGATGCCAGTGCATGGCCATCATCAAGTATCTTCTTTAAAATGTCATTAACCAAACTGCCTAATAGAGGACCCTATTCCAAGTGAAAAGAGGTGAATATTTTTAGTAACAGAGAAAGGAACAATATTACACCAACTTTTGCTAATGCCAGCTTGCTTTAAATATCTAAGCTTTGAAACACAGAGCAGGCATGAACAGATCCTGTACAATTTTCCTAGGTTTTGCCGGGGTCTTTCTAGGTCTTATATCTTTCAGCCCTAAATATTGCAAAATAACTCCATACAATGCTAATAAAAATCCTCAGAATTCAGCTACCCTTTCAGTATACATGTAAGTGAAACACACAGCACTCACAACACTCTGTTCACATCAGTTTTTCACACATCGATGCTTTTGAACCTTGCCTTTGTTTCAAGGCCTGCTCCTACCTGTTGTTTCCTCCAATTCTCATGCTGTGTGGTACAGAAAATGAGTCCACATAAACTACCCTCAAATTCATACAAGTCTGGCAAAAAAAGCAAGAGTATGTTCTGAGAATATGACAAACAGCTATGGCCAAGGAATGGCACTGCCCTCTGCAAGAAATTCAACCATCACTTTGATGGTCAAAAAACCCCATCCATTTCACTTGGAACTAATCAATCATGCCATAAAGACCTATGCCAGCCCATTCCCTTCTTTCTCGACAAATCTTACACTGTTCTTCCAGCCAGCAGAATCCTATATTGGTAAATACACACACAAGAGAGAAGACTGTGTGAAAAGTCACCTGGATTACAACAAAAGTGTAGACATGACTTAGGAAATCAAAAGATAAAGAAATAGAACTGTTACACTGAGAAAAGTATTTTTATGTATATAAAGATATTTGTCATCAACTAGCATCTGAATTATATTTATGATTAAGAGCTAAACTGAAGCCTGTTGAAGAAAGAATTACAACTGATTATACCATATTTAAGGAATATGTTAAAACTCAGAGCTGTTAGACAATATTCATGTGATTAAACAAATGTGCAGGTGTATTGCACACATCAGTATGCAACACTAAGTGTAACAGTCACCCTTTTTCAGAATGAGCTCAAACCCATTCCAAAGCTTCTAATTTAAGTTACAACATATATTTCCAGAAAAGGGGAACTTAAAAATTTGACATTATACACACATACTAAATAAGTCTGGGAATTAACTCTGTACCATAACTAGGAAAGGTATATAGATAACCTATCAATACAAAAAGTAAAAAAAAATTAAAAAAAGAAATAAATAAAAAGTTGCTTAGAATCAAAAGTCCTGCTTAAAGTATAGAGACTATGAAATTGAAGTCATTAGATGTGTGTTTATCTGTGCTACTAAAAATGTGTGCTTTAGAAAATGCTCTCCATATTAAAAATCTGCTGTAAAAGAAAACAAAAGAGAAGTTCTAAACATTGTAACCTCTACAGTGGCTAAAAGTAACTAGATTGACAACAAACAATTCACCTCCAGGACAGATCTCATTTGTGTCAAACTTTATTCTTAAAGTCCATTTTAGTAATTATCATGCATTTAAAGCATTTGATATAAATTTGAATAATGTCTTTAAATGCACTAGCTTTACACAGGAAGTTCTGGACAGCAGTATACTGTCTAGAAGCATAAGACTAGGGTGATAAAGAACATCCATGAAAGTTCAATTGAAAAAGAAGTTATTCTTTTGCTGATAAGACAGCAGGAACTCTGGCATTTAAAACAAACCTTTTACTTTTACAGGTCAAAAATTAGCATCCTACAGCCTGAGAACTTTACCAGTTCTCTTTGGCCGAGACAAATAACCAAGAAAAATCATAACATTGTGTATTACACTAAGAATTTTGGTAATCAAATGAAACTAGTTATAAATCAATTTGTCAAAAGAATTCTTATATTCTTAGATATTCTCTGTGGTAATCTCATGGGTTTGCACTGTTTTGTATAATGTAACTTAAGAGATAAGAAAATAAAGTATCTTTGATAGGCTTAGTTATTAAAACTGATGACTATCTTTGTAGGACAGCATAATTGGTGTTCACCAATACCCACCTAAAGTAGTTCAAATTAGCATAGTTTCTTGGTAATGGTATCAGCAGAAGTTACAGAAAATTATTAAGTATGCACTATCTAAACATAAAATTTCAGATCTGAGCGGTTTCATTCTTGGGAACTAAATGAGAAGTCAAAAAAAAAAAGTTCTTGCTCACCACAGAAGAACTTTTTAATAAGTTTAATTAGCACAAACCCTTTAGAACAGGACATTTTTTTTAGTATTAGAAAATTAACAGAATAAGATAGCATCTA
>WEKY01044723.1:0-12041 GCA_013390045.1 Picathartes gymnocephalus
ACATAGAAACGTTCTGCATTTTTTAATAAAGGGAAAAAGGTGAGGTGTTGCAGTGTATAAGCTTGTCTATGCCCCTGGCTAAGCTTTTGTGTCAAAAACCTCTACCAATGGGACACGACATGCATCACTGGCCAAAGGAACTTCCTAGGCTGTAACCCGAGCCAATCAGGAGGCAAGGCAGGAGCTTCGAATCCCCCCCTTTTTAAAGAGGCTCCCAACACAATAAAGCTCTCTTGCTCTCTTGGATCTGTTTCATCACCGAGCTCCTTGCCGTTTCTTTCTCCTCCCAGACCCCCTCACATAACAATTGTGAGGCTTCAAGAGTTCAGTTGTATAAATTTATAGAACAGAATTTTACACAATGAGTTGATCAACATCTACAAATTCTCGTATTTTAAAAAGCCATCTCAAAGCAAGGAATTTCTCGCCTTTATAAATAAAGGCACCTGAATGTTGAAGCTGAACTGGCTTCATACAAACCCAATTTTTCTCACAAGAAGGAAATATTACCATTGAAATAGATGAGTTGTAGCATCTTCTACCAAAGAAGGAGGGATAATCCTATGATTGTGGGACAGGCACTCCCAAAAGCTAACTTTACCCTTGCCACTATTCAGTATAGTTAGTGGAGAGGCAAAGATTATTCCCAGCCCTAAATCAATGGCTCTATCCAGGGGCTGTCCGAGGTATGGGAGAATACGCACTCAGGCTGAAATTAGGCTTTGTGATTTAATTCCTATGAGTCCCCAGTACTTTCCAAAAGCCTGTCCTTAGCTAGCAGGAAAAAATCTGCAGCCTTCTGTGCACGGTTGGTCAGACCTTCATTTACATTGATCTCTTGGTTTTTGTGTTCCTGTGCTGTATTCTTCCCCATGCAAGTTGTGTCCTGCTTGTTAGAGTAGAGAAACATATCTGGAAGTCTCATTTCTGCTGAAGTGTGATCTGAACTTCACCCATTTCTCCATGTGCTTCCAATCCATGTAGGATGCACGGGAATTTTATGTTATTTAGGTCCCCTTAGACCCCTTAGTATTTTTCACCCTCCCCAAAATTACTTGTTACGTTTGCACACTATGCCAAAAGAGCTGTTTCCCTAATACTTGCTGTTCGGAGTCAAGACTTGGAAAGATAATCCCCAAATAATTCTGTCCACCTAAGAAAGGTAGAAATTATATGACCATGCAAAGTGCAAAGTGCCATGGGTAGGTCTGAACCTTGCTCTGGTACTTTTTCACTCCCATACCTGTAATATGTTCTCAATGCAGAGTCACTGAGTCAGCTAAATTTACAGTGCTAACCTGACAGTAGTGCTTAACTACAGAAAGGTAAGGGTAGTGATTCCTAGCACAAACTGATGGAAGGACTTACTTTACTGATATATGTCTCCCTGAAAAGAATTAATTTCTATAAGATTACAACTTTTTATTGGATGTTTGCATAATTGCAGAAGTCTTCAAGAATGTATTTGCCTGTTCTAGAGACTGGTAACAATTTGACTTCCCACAGATAAACCAAATTGTGGTGTTCTCTGCTATCACAGGCATTAGTTCTTCAAATTCCTCTTGATACTAGTCTGAAATGTCAGGAAATTATTGTTTGTTGAAACTATATGTTTGAGTATCTTTGAAGCTGGATTAATTTCAGGATTGTCATCCTGAGTCTAAAAGCCCTTCATTAATTAGCCACAAGTCCAGCTGAAAAATTTATTGCTTCTCGATATTTGGCCACCCATCCTAATTTCAGGGTTCTAAAGCCTGGAGCTGAACTTGGAAGAAGCATGAAGATGATGGTGTTTCATGCACTTCCCTGGACTATGGAATGAATTACTGGAAAAGTTCAGTGTGAGTCTCACTAGGTTTTGGGAGCATTTCAGGGTTTATCTCTCTTGGCAAACTTTTTTTCTCTCTAACTAAGCTCTTAATTAACTTTGGATTAAATAAATTCCCTGTTTCTGGAGCTCTGTATGAAGTTAACAGTAGAAGACATTAAGGAGTGAAGGGTGTTTCCTTTTCTTGACATCACTGATACTTGTATGGATTAAAGTTTCACAGTCAGTGGCAAACATTTGACTCAAAGTATGTGTTTGCTGCAGTGAGTGTCTGACTTGAACTAGGTTATTGCACAGTTTCATTTCACACTAATCCTGTGTTTTTCTCAGCTGTTTTGATTCGTGTTACTACTCAAAATAAGCTTGTGTTGTCTTAGTTTAAAATTTACCAGTTGCACAGCTGACATTCAGAAAAGTAACTCTCCTTTCCTATTCTGTTGTTGCAAGAGTGATCTTTGTTTCTGATTTCCATTGCGTACAATAGTATGTGTGTACATATATATGTATATTTGGTGTTTATCTGGAAAGCCTTGGGCCACCGCAGCACTCTGAACAGCACAACCGCTAAGGGAGGATCTGTTAAGCACATGATCTCTCTTGTCATTTTGAGTGTATTTAGGGGGCTTACAAAGGGGACACAACTACCCTCTTCTACTAGTACTGTTTTGAATGCATTCACTATTATTCTTGCAAATTAATTGTCAAATTAGTCTAAATTGTAGTTATATCAGGCCTGTACAGAGTCACAAATAATCCCATCCAGATTTTAAAATGGTTTTCTAATTTGTTCTTGTTCTGCTTGTATTAATTGTAAGTGTGTCCACTGAGGTCCTTAATGCTAATGGAGAAATTGAATAATCAGTATACATATGTAAAGTTTTATTAGCCACATTAAATATCTATATATTTATTTATAAAATGCACAGGCACGCTGCCTTAAATATAATGCTGTCATACAGGCTGTATAACTTCTGTCATATTTATAGCAGGGTAATAGAACATGATGTTTTTCCAGTCCTGTCTAGGAGCAATGTTCCAGGCATGATTTGAAAGCCATCTGGTCATGCAGTTGATTCTTTAAGAAGTTGGAGGCAAATAATCAGTAAAATTGGGAGTTTTAATGTCATTGTTTAAAAAGGTGATGCTCTTTAACTAGCTAGGTTCTCAAACATCTCTAGTAAAAAAGGTGGATGAAAGAGTACCTTAAAATATCTCGGACTTCAAGTAAGTCTGTACAGCATCTCTTATTCTTCTTTTCATGTTCTGTGGATTTTGCTCTCTTTTTCAGCCTTTCAGCACTTGGAATTTTTCACTTACCATAAAGCTTTAGGGGTCAGGCCCTGCTTTTGCTTGCCAAGCAGTGCTCACTGTTGCTCTGTGGCAACCCCCTGTGTCAGTTACTTGCAACTGGCCACTGCTTCCTGTGGTTTGGAGACCCTGAGCTTGCTCACATCCTTTCCGCTTCCTGATTCTTCTCACATGTGTGCTGGTTGTCATTTTTTATCTCTGAGTATGGCAGGTGTGGGGGGGGAGGGAAATTTACATGTATTATTCAGGTAGCTTTTCCTTTCCTTGGTTTTTCTCTTTCTTTCCGTGACACTGTAAGAGAAGCTCCAGTCTGCTTCTAAACCCACATTTATGAACTTGTGTAGAGAAACTTTGCCTCAGCCATTCTCATTTTGCCCAGCAAATGCTTTGCTTACTGCAGATGGGAGAAGGAAAAGGGAGAAGAGAGACATGCAGAGAGAGGGAGTAAGCTGGTGCACAAAGATTCTTATATTACAACTGACATATCCTACTGTATTGCAGTGTTAGGTGCAATAAGAGGTCCTTATTAATACTGTCCAAATGCAAAATAAGTATTTACAATAAAAGTACTGAAGTTTAATATTGTACAATTAATCATGGACAAATGTTAAGCTGTGGGATTTTTGTGTCTGTAACTGGAGGTTTTAAAGATCATTTACTCATCCTGCTTTACGATGCTGTTGCAATGTCACAGAGGTTCTTGTATACTGCTGACTCCTGTAGCAAAAGGTGAAACTCATGTTGGGGTTGTGCATCTGTCAGACATTTAGAGTTGTTTAGGATGTGTTCTGGTGTTTCTAGAACTCTGGCCTTGGGTGGAGTGCCTTCATTTTCATATTGATTGCTCTTGCACTTGGGATGGTGATCCTCTCTAACAAGTACTTGCAAGTTCCAAACATGGTGATTTTTTTCCCCTATATCTGTAACAATTTTTCTTTACAGAAGCTGAAATGCTGTTATAATCTCACACGTATGTGCTAACCAAATTTATTTTATGTAGAATACTGAATACTGAGAAGTGGTTTTAAATAAAAAATTGTCTCTGCAATCTGTAATCTTCATATCGTTTGCTCACAGTATTCAATTTCAAGATAGAGGGCAAGAGGAAAAGCATCTGCCACATATGTTTATTCAGGACTAATACCACCTCTTACTGAGTAAAATTCCCTCAGAGCCTCAGGTCTTTCTCTTACCACTGGACCCAGAGCATAGGCTTAATGTCCCAGACTGCAGTGGAATAATATAAGCATGATTTTGTGATTGCAAATGTTACTGTTGTGCAGATTCTGGTGAGTTCCACCCTCAGCCTTTGATCTTTGGAAGACGTCCATCCGCTGCCACTTGGGCAAAGCCACGTGTGCCAACAGTTCTGAGGCCATCTGTGAGGAGCCCTGTCAGCTAGCTGGGTGCCTGTGCTGTGCCTCTTCACTCTATCCTGCCAGAAAATGCCTGTTTCCTGGGTTTGCACTGCTTTTCTGTTGGGGAATGTTCAGCTTCTGAGTCCTCATAAAAATAAGGATGTGACAGCTATCGTGTAATGGGAACATCAGCGTGAAGTTAAATTATTACAAATGGACATTAGCATATGAATTGTTCTGCCTGTGAAATGCTGTGATATAAATCAGCTTTCTGTTTTAATAGAGGAAGTGCACATTATAGATCAAACAGTAAACGACTAATAGTATCTTAGAATCAGATTACAACTTTAACTATATATTTTGTTTGTTGTTAGCAGGCAAGAATATGCCTTCAAATTAAAGGTACTTACCTTCTTTCAGCTGAAGGACAATGCATTTGAAATACTTGGCCAGATCTCTTATCAATATTCATCTACTAAAACCAACATTCCAGCATAGAAACCAACTCTTTAAAAGGTCTGTTCTTTTCTTGTTATATTCCTTAGTGTTTGATAATTTGAAGAATCATCTGGGCTGAAAGTCTGCTTCTCTTTTCTGTGACTGTAGTTCAATGTTACCTATCACAAATTAAAACCGTAACTATAGTGCATGATGTGATGAACATCTAATACTCTTACTTAGCTCCTCGAAGGTCAGGTGTAGTCTGGCATCTAAGTCCTATTTGCACAATTCTATGAGTCATGAGTCAGTGTTTACTACAGGGTAGAAATTAATGTGAACCTAAAATTATCTTTTTCCTGTCTTTAAGACTATGATAATGACTGATTATTGGCTGACCTTTTCCTCTTATACTCACTTCTGAAAAATGATGCTTGACGAAAGAGAGATTTTTTGGATGCTGGGGCTGTACCTAGTCCAGACTCTGCTTATAACAGCATTAAACTGGAAGAAATAGGTTAATTCAAGCAGAGAATGTGTCATATGTTCACATCCTATAGATTAAGACAACCAGGATATTCCAGCAAATTGAACAAATAATTTTTTGAGCAACAGTTGGAAGATTTGAACAGCTGTATATTTCCCTCATTCCTTATTTTTTGATACCCTGTTTTCTCTTCCTTTGTTTAGCTTTTCTATTGAAATGCAAAGCAAAAGAAGTTAGAGACTTCATGGCATAGATAACTTTTCAGGTCTGTGCCTGTTCTGCTGTGTACAGGGTGTGAGACCTGGGCAATAAGTGCTTACAGAGAATAAATGAAGAAGATTGGTTTGCCAAATTGGTGTGTACTTTTTAACAGTCTAGGGGTAACCTGGCACAATCACTAAGAGAAACAATTACTATATCCCTGCCCTGGATTCTTACTCTTGTCTTTTTGTCCTTTGTGACTGCATGACTACAAATAAATAAATAAATAAATAAACAAAAGGTAGCCTAGGTTTGTGCCATAGTTTGCTGTGCAACATCACAAAATGGGTGCTAATGCCACAAGTGGGGAAGCTCCGTGGGCCACAGGCAAGAAGGATGAGGTTTGGTTGATTAAACTGTTCTGGTTTAAAATGTTAGTAAAGCTCAAACTTTCCCTTCCTGCCTTTGCAATTCCTCTAACATATATGGCTTAGAGGCCTTGTCCTCCCTTGAGATACCATTCTGTTCTGGTGTGTGTAGTGTGGTGGGAAGGGCCATGAATCCATGTACATTGATAGGCAAGTTACCTTACCAAACCAGACAGGAGCTCTTTGCAGAGTTGGTTTTCCTTTTCCATAATACAGATTTTCTGAGCCAGCCTGCACAAAGTGACACACTGAGAATACTTTTTAGAAAAATCTTTTCTTGCTTCTGCTGTTGATAAGCACAAATATTTCCTCAGCTGAAAATGAGAATGGCAGCTCTAATGCAGTCATAATAATAATTGGTTTACTGCACATGAAATATAACAGGATTTGCTGCTGTATTGTTTTTAAAAAGCTAATGATAATTTCCCCCGTGAGAATTTTTTTTTTGATCCTGCTAATTTTGTCACCTCAAATCTGTATTTCTGCCGTACAGAGTACCATTCAAACACAAATCAAACATTAGTTACCTTTAGCACTTATTTACTGAACTTTAATAAAAATAATTAGTTGTAGAAATTGCAGACACTACAACTAGGTAATTTTCTGGAGGCAAGGGCTAAGATGTTCTGATTTAGCCTTCGTCTGTAATGGATAAACCAAATGGCTTTTTACTGACCTTTTGAAATCATAAGAAAGTACTGAACTACACCAACTCTACCAGAGAAGCCTTATAAATCTTTGCCTCCCTGAAACTGTAGCCAAATTATGATTCCTGATATTTGTTTTTCATAATTTGAGCACTGTCATGATTCAGTTCTGAATGTAACACAATGATTATTTTCTTGGAGTAATCTCTTCTGAAGGATCTTGTGTAAACCTTTGACAGGATAAATAATAGAGTTAAGCTCCTAAAATGACACTTAGGCATCTCATTCTCAACAGCATTCAGACACCACCAGAAATCTCAGTTTCTGTTTGCCACTGCATATTCCTTTGCTTTACCTCCTCAGGATTTTCAGTTTTCAGAACAAGTATTTGCCCGTCTTGATTTTCAGTTCTGAAAGAATTTTCAGGAATGTGTTCTAGAACAGATCCTATAAAAGGCAATTTGAAAGTCCCTCAGGATTAGACTGTTCTTAGATTCCTGTATACTCTGGCTGGATCAGGGGTTTGTGCCCTTGACAGATTTTCCCCATCTGAAAGAGTGTGACTGCTACGCACATTTGAGAGTCCCAGCAGCAATTTCTCCTGTTGGAAATGTTGCACTTGGCATGAATATTCATTGGGCTGGAGTAGGTAAGACTGTGTGGTGCAGCAATTGTACCACTCAGTGAGAATATGGGACACTCACTTTCAAGTCACTCTTCTAATGAATATTTAATTATTTATATGTGTTGGAATTTTTTAAGCAGAAAAAATTAAGAGCTATTTTCAGAATATCCTGTATCCTGGTGCTTAGATCACTCACTGAAGGTGTTGAAATTTTATTTAAAGCTTCCATCAGATTTCAGTTTACAGCTCCTCAGAAATTAATTCTTGCATTTTTTATTTCTCAGTCTTCACACCTGGTTCGAGAATATTTGCTCAGATTTAAGCATTTTCTGTTGTTTTGAAAAGCATTTGATGAATTTACTTTGGTTTAGTTGGGCTATTAGGAATGAACTGAATATTTTATGCTGGTTCAGTCAAAGCTGAAAAAACAAATGGAGTTGGAAGAGAAGAGAAAGCAAGGAAAACTTGTTGGACTTATTTTTTGTGGGTTTTTAAATTAACTGGGAAAAACAGGATGAGATCCACAGATGCTACAGGTTTGAAGGACATGAATTAGGTATTTTGGTCTCTAATGATGAAGATCAGTGTGTGGAGAAATTTTTTTTATGTAACTGAGCAATTTAGACACACAATTCCCTTTGGCTGTAACCCAATTCTCACCACCTAACCTCTTTTGGAATCCAGTGGAATTTTCAAAAGCTTATTTCCACATGTAAAAAGAGCTCATGATCCCTAGAATACTCAGCAAGATCAGAAATAGTCCATCTGCTATCTACATTTAATGTTCATTTGGTTTAAATTATCTGTTTGTTCTGAGTGCAGGCTATGATTTCTGAGTCTAGTGTATTTAAGTTTGGATCCTTCCATTCATAAATTCAACTTTCAGCCCAATGCATTTTAATTCCCAGAGGAAAAGACAGAATCTGGCAGACTATTTGCATCCTTCTGCATTTCTAACACAATAAAATACTTAAAAAGCTACACCCTTTCTATCTATCTATCTGTCTATCTATCTATCTGTCTATCTATCTATCTATCTATCTATAATTTCCCCTCTTCCCTTCCAAAAGCATGTAGATGAACCATTTACTTTTTTCAGCCATAATAAAGGTTGTAGTGAATTTCACACAAAATCTATATTTGGAACAACCAATCTTGTGATCATTACACCAATTTTACAGTGTACACTGTCTTTAGGAAAGTAATTAAAGCACTCATGGTTTAATTGTTTTTAAAAAATTAAAGAAATCAAGTTCTATCTTCAGGTGTTAAAATCACTTTTCCTTAGGTATCCATAGTTGAAACATTATTTACTCTTTCTTTGAATTACCACTCTGCTTATTCACTTTGTCATATTAAGTGCTGTTTTTTAACAGCAAAATGCATGTAGTCAGAAGATTTGCCTCATTTATGATAGTATTCAATAAGAAAATTATCAGGTTCATAGAAAATGTTTCCATTTGTCTTCGTTCTGAACATTTTAGAAAGGAGGATCACATCATTGGGGGGCTCAAAAAATTTCACTGGGATAACTGGAACAAAATGAGAAAAGTACCTGGAGTTTTAGTTAAATGAAGAATTTACAGACCATCTTTGTCATACATGTATTTAAATGTTTTATTTTTACTAGTCAGCAGTTACATAGAGAAATTAGTCACACCACCACATCTTTGATTTCTTCAGAAAGAAATAACATTATTGCTCCTTGAGGAAAGAAACTCCAAACTAATAGTTGTGGCCATAAAACCCTTTGTGATTTGGACTGTTTATCAATCTTCAAAATGTAAGTTTGTGAAATGACAGGAGTAAAAACTCAAACATCCTGTTTGGGTTGTGCCTTTCCCCAGACAGGTCCCTAGGCTGGCATCTGGAGTTTGGTTGTTTGTTTGGTTGTAGTTTTGTCATTGTTTGTTTTGTGTGTGTTATTTTTGTTTGCTTGTGGACTGGGTTTTTGGGTTTTGGTTTGTTTTTCTTTCACACTATTTTGTTTTTGTAAGGTTAAGCAGCACCTGTTTAACTTGCCAGGTTAATGAACTATTAATGAACTGATCTGAGAAATGCTGTGGGTATAGTAAGAACCATAGTAGCCCAAGACAGTGCCTCATATTAAATTGTATTTTCCACTTTGCAGAGATTGTGCTGCTGAGCTCACGTTTGCTGAACTTCCTAATTACCTCAAAACTTTTAAACAAATTATTTCAGCCTGCCTCCTCCCTGTGCTGTTTCACTGATGCAAGGAGGGGCGATGCAGTAACTCTACACCGGTCTCAGCACACGCCTATCAACCTGCTCAACTTCCCCAACGAGTGAGTTGAGCATGAGAACATCTGAGATTGCTCGGTCTGTAACCACTAGTCCCAACACTTTTGGGTGTTTGGGCTGGCTTTTTGCTGGGGTGGCTTTAACACTTGGTGCTCCATTGTGGCACTCGATGACAGCGGCTTGTACTCCAGGACTAGGAGTAAACTGAATTCCCATCAGACTCGTTGTAAATCAACAAGATGGAAAAGCCTGCCTCCAGACATCCTGCTAGAAAATGATTTTAAAGGAAAGTTTCAAAAAAATATTAGGAATATAGACCCTATACATCCAAGGTGTACTAAGAAAAGACCTTCTGTATTTTCAGGTAGGAAATGCTGTTTCAGTAGTATGTTAGTGCAGTATCTTTTAACCTTTTAGGTAAATGAAGGATTCAGCAGTTGATTACAGTCAGAACTTACTCTGTTTTCAAACCTAAGATAGTTTCCATGGATAGATTTAATCAAGTGCCATTTATGTTATGTCAGTCATTAGAGTTAAAATGATGGAACCAAAAAGAAAGTCTTAATGTTTTTGATTTCATGTTGCTTGCTTGAGAGGACTTTTATAGTACATAGCATTTAAAGAAAACCAGTTGTTTCTCCAGAGCTTTAAACTGCATTTTGCTTAACCCCACTTACAAGTGAACAGGTGCAGTATAAGAATCTCTCTTGCCCCTCTAATGCTGTATCTCATTGCTTTTCTGGAGGAGAGTGGTTTGAGGAGTTCTTCAGTCTCGCAGATTTTTGTGCGTGTATAGCCAGAAATTAACATCACTAAATAATCAAATGCATGCTTTAAATTCCTGCCTTCAACTGGAGCCTGTAATGTCAGGAGTTAATAATTCAGTTTAACTCTCTAGTTGTTAAGAAGTAGGAACAAGGTGTGAGTCGATTTCAGTCAAGCTAATGGCAAGTCTGGAATATTTTGTTGTGTTCTGCTGTTAAATTATTAATAATAATTTTAAAATAGGCAACAGATTATTATGAGGACAAAGGATTTTTTGGAAAACAATCAGGTCATCTTTATGAGGAGGGCTTAAAAGGTTCTAGGGGGAAGAATCAATACCAGATCATCCTTGCTGAAACTGAATTTGTGTTTCTGTGAGGTGATCAGAGGAAATGAAATCCTTTATAGAAACAAAACTTTAATTTAAATTGTCTCCCTTTCCAGATGAAAATCAAGATTTTCACATTTCTGGGGGAATTAGTACAATCATACAGATACTTGAAGAGTGGTGAAGTATATCAAATTATTTGAGTATTAATTTTATATTCCTTAGTGACAGCTAAGCTTACACAGGTACCTTTTCAAGAGCTGAAATACTGGTGAAGGAATGGAAGATAATACAGGGCAGCATTGTTTGTGTGGGATTTAGATCTTCTATTGTACCTTTGTTAAGGTAGTTGAAATATTTCAACACCTCAGGAAATAAAGCTTTTTTCCTCCTTCCTATTCTACTTCTCTAGCTTAAAAAACTGCAAAAAAAGCCTTAGCAGATCTAAAGTCAGATGACTCAGACATACCTGAGGCTCCTGGGCTTCCCAGTGCCTGAACTGACTCTTCCTAAGGTGATGTGGTCTGTTGGTGATGCTCAAATCACATTATTTTGGGCAGGATAGACCCTCTGTATCCTAGCTGACTTTGTATCTTATCTGTATCTCAATTGCCACTTTTTATGTTTTACTTACCTTTTCTGCTCCTTAATTACTCTATGTTTTTTTCTCCTGTAACTTTTCCATTTTTTTCCTGTATGTCGACATTTTTATTAGGAAAAAATATATTAAATACTAGCCTTGTGTTTGGTCTTCAAAAGCCATATTTTGTTGTGCTTACCCAGATTTCACTTTTATTCTGTGATTTTTTTTGGTTTGGTTTGGTTTTTTTGTTTTGCTTTGTTTTGTTTTGTTTTTTTTTTAATGCAGTTCTTTCTCTCTGCTCTTTTTCCATCCTCCCAAATTACCACATTAGCAGTAGTACTCCATTCTTTGTGCCGTGTCAGACATGAGCACTTCAATGCAGTTTGTGTGTCTGGAACGCTGCCATTATGCTTATGCAATCCACTGCAGTTGTGTTACTGTACACTCAAGGGCACTTAACTCAAAGGTAATGCAAATTGATTCCTATAAGCAATTGTTGGGGCATGATGGAAAGATGGGTGTAGCCTTTCATTTGGTAGGTCAGCAGTATACAAGGGAGAAGCTTTACTTGATTTGCTTTTGAAAACAGGTTAATAAAGTACAATTGGAGTCCTCTAGACCATAGTCTTTCACCCAGTAAATGTAGGTTAGAGTGGAAAAAGAGCTGGATCATAGAATCAGGGAATGGTCTGGCTTGGAAGAGGCTTCTCAAATCTATGTAGTACAGCCACCCTACTGTGCGCAAGGACATGTTCCACTACTAACAGGTTGCTCAAGGCCCTG
>WEKY01044732.1:8302-36083 GCA_013390045.1 Picathartes gymnocephalus
ACTAATCAAGTTTTGCCAGAGGTGAGATTTCTAAGCAGGGATGATTTTCATCATCACCGAAATAAGGCCACCCTCAAAAGACCCAAATAAAAGAATGACATCCAGGCATTACACTGAAACCAACTAATAGACCAGTCTAACTCTTTTAAAAGAAAATTTAACAAAATCTAACCACCTGGTAGGTTAAGCCAGTTTCTATTAAAAGACCAGTAACTCCAGTGTGGCTCTTGATGAGAGGAACACAACTGACTGCAGGGGGTTAGATTATCATCTTTAGAAATTGGTGGTTAAGGATCCTGAAATACCACAGGATTAAGAGCAGAGCAGACAGAATCTCAGGCGATCAAATGCTGCTGTCAAACAGACATAGTTTAATCTTCCTTTGTATCAAACACACAAATATGCACATAATAGTGTAAATCTGCTCTTTTTCTTTCTTTTCAAACTTATACTTCTTTATGGTATTTTCAGAACACCTCAGGGCTGATAACAGCAGGAAAATAACTTGATTAGTAGGTAATATCTTTGTGTTGTTTTACAGCCTTGTTTCACTTAAACATTTGTCATTATGGCATATGTATTAAATTACTTTTTTTGGCGATACCTTTTAAATCTTCCTAGAATCACATGAAAAATTAAATTCTGGAAATACATTAATTAAATTAATCTGGAAATACAGAGATTTGCATCTTCTGCAGAAATTTACATTTCCAGTGAAGATCCTATGAATTGAATTAGTAAAAAGTCTTGTAGGACTACAGAGCAAACTAAAAGTTGGTGTATTCCCAGATTATTTATAACATTTATACACACAGAGACAACAATTTTTTTTTTTTTTGCATCAGTAGTGGAAAGCATCCTAGTTATCTCCTCCTACTACATAAATCTGGATTTCCTGTTAATTTCTAATTGGATGCATGCATACTAATGTCATATTGAACAAAACGCTCCTGTCTGCAAGACCAAGGGATTCAGCTTTCTTAAGAAACCTCTTACAGTTTTCAAAGTAGCTGAAATCATGTTTGGATAGCGCTTGCATATTGGAGTAATACCACTGAAGTCCATATAATGGCTCCTGTGACTAATTCTGCTTAGCACAACAGAGGACTACAAAATTTGTTATTAAGCAACATATTGTTAGACATAAATTAAATGTGCTTTGGTTAATTATCTCCTCTCTCATGTACACGGGGAAAAAATGAAGAAACAGAAAATTGCAAAAACTGTAAATAAGAGCTTTGTTTTCAAATATATATACAGTAACTAAGCAGTATACTTTCTGGCCAAAGTATCTAGACTTGTTCCAGTACACCGCAGAGTTAAAACAAATGTAAAACATTACGGCCAGAATTGAAGAACTAAGCATTCACAGCAGGGCTTGATTGTCAACCTATCATGATCTAAAACACACCATCTACTTCTGCTGAGTCAACGTAGTTTTAAAAATAATGGTTTCTTTCTTCAAAAAAAGGTTCCCTACATCTTCAAGGCTGTTAAGGTTAGCATGGACTATTTATAGGCAACAATGAAAAGGAGGAAATCTTACTTTGCTCTCCTACTGCTTGCTGCTGGGAAGAGTAGCTTGCAGGTTTTCTGCAAAACCTGTCATCTCTGGACAAAACTGAAATTATCAACAGGGGACAATGGCATGGCAGCAAGATAAATCAGTGATATTACAGAATGACTTGGAAGGATGAAACAGTTTGATTGACTGTGCTGCTGGACTGTAGCAGCCAACTTGGCTACACATACACACTTTCTCTTCCTTTCTCCCTGCATCCCGAGAGCAAAGCAAGTAACAAGCTGTTATCCCTGGTGGAACATTCTTTTTTGTATATCAGTAGTCAAAATTGTTACTTGTTTTGTAACTGACTCACACATAGCTCTCTGACATCTTTCATTTTCTTTAGGAGGAGATGCCTTTTGACTGACTTCATGGTGCAGAGTTTGATCACTTCAGCCCAGGAGGAATTCAACTCCTTAATTCTGGGGACCAGCCTAAAACTGATGGGAGTTCTAGCACTTGTTTCAACACAGCCAAGGTTTTGCCTTCTGGACAGGTGTTCTTTTTAAGCCCCTCCTGAGTTTGCATCCTGACCATGATTGTGTAAGCAATGAATAATGCTGGGGTGACCGGGATTGTGAAGCAGGACCATTGTGCTCTGCCCCGAAAGTGACCCACGACCTGCCACGTTCACCTTTTTCAGGTGTTCTATGTCATTGGCATTACACAGATGCTCCAAATGGCCTGTGGCATCAGAGATGCACAATACCCTTGCTAGGTTAAATGGTTTGCCAGCAGCAATGATGCAAAGGCAACGATGAGAACACCAGATCGAGGGCATGACCTGAAAGGATCTGGATTCAGGCCCAGGTGTCTGCCTGTGCAGGAGATCGTGACAAAACGTGCACATTTCTTCACAATCACAAGAACCCCACACTGTGATTATCTGCTGCAAACTGCAATAACCTCTGGGATTTTGGTGCAATAAAGCCTTTAAATCATAGTTCAGGCAAACTTCTGGAACAATCAGCAACTGAGCTCTGGTGTTCAAGTTTAAAGTCATAGATGTAGCTGTGGGTCTTTCCGATACTTTTCACATTACAAATCCGTCATTCTTCTCTCCGACTGAAAAGTCCCCAAATTTCATTCAATTACTAGTACCCAATAACAATTAACAAAATTAGAAAGATGTCTCTTTTATTCCTTGCTGAAACCTGAGAGAAAGTCCTTTAGAAACCACAAAATCTGACACAATCCAATGATTGTTTATCTTACCAGGTCAATGATAAACATTAATGGTCAGAACTGTATGCCTGAAACACTTGATATTTACTCCACCAAAGATATTCGTAGTCAGAAGTTTCTTGCTTATACCTTAAATATGTAATACAAATTCAAAACCTTGAAATTCACTGGGCTAGAACCTTTAGCAGTGAAAATTGTTATTGGGATTGGTGCAAACTTCCTTCTGGAGTAGATGCCCATGACTTTTGAATGATGGAAATCCTGCATGCAGAGGTGAACTGATACATAATTTCATGCATGAAAAGTAGAACTTATTTTAAGACTCACTTGTACCTTTTCGGTACCATTAGAAATGAGTATAATTCCACGTGCCATTGAAAATGGAACTTATGACATTTTAAGCATAATGGCAAAACACTGTGTTGCTGTTTGAGACAGGGTGATAAGCTGAATAGGGGATTTTAAAAGGTAAGTTGGGAAGGGAGAACAAAGGAATTTACTTGTGAAACTGCTGTGAATAGACTTTCCACTCTTCTATTAAATATTTAACTGGGCTATAGCAGCATTTAAAGGCAGAAAAATTCAAGACCAACTCTTAACATATAAATATAACCCAGATCCTTACCACAGTTACAAAGCATCAGAAGTGTTCCTAACTCAAGCCTTTGCTTATTTACTACTCTGTGCACCAGAGCAACTGGTGGTGTAAAAATGAGAGCTTTCACGGAAATTCTGTATCTCTTCGCAGCTGTAACTATTCCTAAGCATGACCCCGAGAGCTTGAACAGACAGCAAAGAGCCTCACATCAGGGAGGCTCCCCTTTCTGAAAGCTGAGAGGAGCTTCTGTTGGCCAAGTGGCTTAATTCCAGCCTCCAAAAGGTGAGTATGGGGAGGGGGAGAGGAGAAGGTCCCTTGTGAGGGAACAGCGAGGAGCAGGAGAGAAGCCTCGTTGATCTACAGTCCTTCCCTGCCCTGTGGCTAGCTACAGATACCTTTTAACCTCTTGTGTTGAACACAGAACTGTGAAGTAGTTTCCTTGCAGGACAAGGATCCTCCCCACACAACGCTCCTCAGCACCGTGCTGAATTATCTGATGCACCTTGTAGTGCTGCCAAAAACTGGGACATGTTTTCCTTGCAGGGCATTCAGAGCTTTAGCTCCAGCACATTCTGGCACATCCCAGCTGGCTGAAAGCCAAGGCTTCTGCTGAGGCAGGTTGTGCTGAGGCAAGGGAGCAGCAGCCAGGCAGCAAAACACACACCTTGACTCTGCTGTGCCTTTGGCTGGCTAGCCATCCACATGGAGGAAGGATAAGCTCTGCAAAGCCTGTCTGGTGCTTTCACACAGGACAGCAGGAAATACGAGCAAACAGAGCTGCATTTCTCAATCTGCAGATACTTGCTCTCCAGTCCTTCAGAAAGTATTTATCAGAGCTGGGAAAAACCTATTACATCTTTTCCAGAAAAAGGGTGGAACCTGGGAAAGACACCACACCCTGATGAGGGGCTGCAAAGGTAGAATGAAATAACACCATCTCTTGCAGTGCCTTCTGCTAGGCACCAGGCAGAAACCTCAGCCTAAAGTTAGAACTTTATTAACTTTCATGGCAAAGCACTTGCAGAGCTGTATTTGTAGGGACCTAGAAAGTCTATTTTTGTTTATGTTTTCAAGTCTGTTTAATTAACTTGGTGAAGCTAACAAATAAAGAAACATTCTGCAGCTATCCTGAAAGTCTTCCCTCCGCTTCCAAGATCCGTGGGTTCATGTCCTTCATAAATGTGAACTCATTCAAACCTTTTCACAATTTCTCCCACTTTTTTTATATACCCATTTCTTTCTCACAGGTGTCAGAATACAATGACAGCTTTGATCTTACTGAAGATAACTGTATAGGGGTAGATTCATTTTCCTGAAATGCAGACTGGGAGTGGATTCAGAGGTCAAGCGAGAAGGTTACATATATTTGAAAACTCACTTAAAGAAAATCCCTTTGTGTGGCTTCTAATATGCCTCTGGATGTGAGTCTTGAAATACCTAGCTGTGAATGCTGTTCTCTGTATCACGATGTTCCAAGTCTTAAGAAAATTGAAGTTCAAAGAGAAGGGAAGACTAAGAGAGTTGGGTTTGTAGCTGTGGAACAAGCACTTTTTTTGCCACATCAAAAGCTCTGATAAAAGCAGTCCAGTGATTCAGGATAAGAGTATATTATTTGATGTATTAATTTGACAGTGGGCTAGCATTAGTAAGAAGATCTCCTTTTTCACCCCATTACAAGATTGCTTTTGTGCATATGCTATGGAGGAGTTTAAAACGCCCAAGATAGAGCTAATCAAAGTTCTAGTTTATATGAAGGTCATGTGTGTCCTCTGAGGTCTGATTTTCACATGGTTTTTTGAAACCACTGAATTCCTAGTTAGCAAAACCTACCAGAATTTTGTGAAGTCCACAAAAAATGGATCTGTGCTCTGCAGACTTTTGAAAATGCTGAAGGTTTATTGCAACCTGTATGGATTCTGCACGTTACCAAAACCAAGGATGCATAATTGAATGAATATTTGAGTGAATGTAATGACCCTTACAGTAGTGAAACTTTATTTAATTTGGGTGAGGTATGTAAGCAGATGATGCTACACTGGCAAGGGTAAGTGTGGAAGACAAAACGCTCTTAAGTTACATGGCCTCTGATAAAGAAGTTAAAATTGAATCTCTCTGACACAAAGTCAGTGTTTCTTCCCTTCATTATGCCTCTCCTCACAGAGGCATGTGTCTGATAGGGCTGTAGTTCCTAATGATGGGGAATTGAGGGTGTGTGAGCTCTTTCTTAACAGATGCTCCAAGAGAAGGAAGTACCAGCAATATGATCTCAAGAGAAAGGGAGTTAATAAAAACTTCTGCTTGCGGCCATCAGTGCTGCTATCTCCACTTTTCCTTTCTGAAGAAGCAGCAGATGGGGGGGAGGGGAGGGCAGATAGAGTTTCATTAAAGTAGTCTAGTTTTCTGGAAGATATCAAGTCGAAATGTAGAAAGAATGTAGGGGTTTTTTCTTTTACGTTTTTGCATCTGAAAACAGTGAAAAGCAGTGGTTTGTAATTGTGAGTTTTTGAAGAGAAAAAATAAGTGAGATCCATAAAAACAGCACACTTGGATGGGGAAAGACATACTTCCAGGAGCCTGTTCTGGGCTGAACTCTAGCTTCAAATGACAACATCCACGAGGTAGTGGCACACGATCCCTCTTTATGAGAGTAGTCCTGAACTCCTGCCAAAAATCCCTCTCTATGCCACTTAGTGCTTCAAGACAAGAATAATGATGACAGGTCTGTAAAATCTGCTGGAATTGACAGTTCTTATTGTTCCGAAAAGTTTTCGTGACGCACAGGAATTTTCAGATTAGCATTGCACAGTGCAGAACAAAATGGGTGTCAAGCAAATCAATGGTCTTTTCACAATTCACCAGTCTTTGTTTTACTGCCATTCCATTTTTATTCTATGCTTGGTGTTGCTTTGTTGTGTGCATGTGCCATTGGAGATGTGAGTGTGTATGCACTTAACAGGGAGCGAGAGCTTTCCATGGCATGATGTTCCATGTAAGCCAAGGCTTAGCATGGAGAAACTTTTCCTAAAACAGTGGAGTTTTTTCAGACACAAAAATAAGGAACTGTTTATATTTGTGCGGTTACTCTTATTCGGAGTTACAACTGTCTTCAGTTTATTTGGAGGTGAACATATCTAGCCACCTTTTTTACAGCTGTATGTAAAAATAGCTACTCACTTGAATAATGGGGTGAAAACCTTATATAGCTGAGGCAAAACTGAAGACTGGTGGCTCTAGCATCTGTTTACCTAGAACGTGAGTGACCACCAGGTTTTTGTAACTGAAGGAGGGTTAAGATCCAGGGAAATAATGAAATATTCAAATTTAATATCTCTCGACACATGTAAACTTCAGATCAGAATTTCTGCTCTAGGCTTCCAGTATAGACTAATGTATGAGTATGAACAGATAAAGGATAACCCATTAAGCTTAAAGCCCATAGAAGCAAAACAAAACCCATGGAATGCCTATTCCACTTAAGTTTTCAATTTACCGTCATTGAGGCAAATAGAAAGAAAAAAATAACCTGCCACCTTTGTGAAAATCTCACTCTTCCAAGAAAAATATAAGCATAAGACTGAAGATCAGATCAATGCCTGGTGGCATCCCGTGTAAGTCAATGGAGCTATGCCAATTTGGTCTGGCACCAAGCATTTTAGAAGACATATGAGCCCATCAAACCAAGTGTTTTCCAATGCAACCAATTAAAGCTACCCCAAGATAGCATTTTTTTCAGCTTCTGCATCCTCCCAACTGCTGTCAGCATGCCACAGCTCTCACTGAAGCCTACTCACTCCTCTTTTGCTGGAACTCTTATAGCCTGGGAATTTGAAATGCCTCTCCCACATAGTTCATCCCCAAGCACTAATGAAAAGCAACAGTTCTCTGCACCATCAGGTCAAAAATTTAATGCAAGCATGGCTTTGACTGCAACACGAGTTTTTCCACCTCAGGCACCACTGTGGTTTGAAGCCCTCAGACAGACTGATCCAGTGCTTAGCAGTTATAGGCTGTCTCCCTCCCTCCCTCCCTGCCTCCCTCCCTTTCCAGCCCCCTCCTTTCATCTGCTAATGCACAGGGATAGACAAGCAAAAAAATCCCTTCAAACAAGGTTATGGAAGAGAGAGGAACTCTATCATATACAGTATTTGCCTAACACTGGTGACTTTACTTGAGAGGTTTATGTTCTTTGAACTATATCCTTGGAGTGCTAACAAGAATTAAAATATCGTCTTAAGAGTTGCAGTGACCTTAAAAGACAATGTTCTCCTATGCTTTCACATCAGTAATCAGAAAATAAAGCAGAAGGCAGTGGGTATGGAATTAAAAACCCTCAAAGGTGCAATAAAGCTTCATTTTGATACATCTCAAAGGTGTTCAAAATGACCAGCCTGGAGCCAGGAACAACCCATGCCCAGGTGTGCAAGGGTCCAAGCTTTTTCACAGATTTTTATGGAATATCTTAGACTAGATCAAAGCATCCATCCTCAAGATGGGGAGTGGGCATATCCCTTTGCCTAGACTGCTGTATGCAATGGGATTTTCAGCTACACCAGTGCTAAGTAAATAACAAATGAATGATACAAGACCCTGGGGAAGGTGATATAGCAGCAAAATACCTTCTTCATTAAAAAAAACAAAAACCCAACATTTGTTCTTGGCACTTTCATCACTGCTGAACAAAAAGAAGTATTGCAATAAGAGCTAACAGTTATCTCTTTTTTGCATACCTTAGAAAAATGCATTTTGTTTTCTAAGGCCAGTGCCGTAGGATGCCTGGGGGCATCATTTCAATAAAAAGCGACCCAAACACCCCTGGGAAGCACAGGGAAGAGTGACTTACATCTGTGTCTTCAGAAAAAGCAATAACTCAAGCTTAATAAGGGGTCCCTCCTGCATTTGTGATACACTGGGTTAAACACCCAAACCACACAGAGGAGCTTTACACACACCAACAGACACTCTCCCTGTATTGATGCACTGAATTCTATTGGGGGTTTTTTGGTTTTTGGTTTTTTTTTTTTTTTTAATTTATATTGATCCAGCAGTTCTTCAAAACTGACAATTCTTTTTTTGGCATCAACTCTGAGGCAATGCTGATTCCTTTAACTGAAGAGATAAGCTCCACGTACACACCTTCCTGCCACAACTTGCAAGGCCAAAGCAAAGATGACTAGTTAAATCATATCTAAAAAAATTTACAAAATCTAAAAATTTACACCCTTAGCCTGAGATTCCCAGGCAGCAATGTGACTTCTCAGCAGTTCCTAATGCTGGGAAATGAATCTGCGTGTTAAGTTCTAAAACAAACACAAGACACCAAAAACGGATCCCTAAAATGCAGCCAGCTTCATATGATGTTCGCACCTAGTTTGGTTACTATAAAATTCCTGATACACTTGACCAGCTCAGGCACAGGGTGAAAATACAAAAGGTATTTTCTAAATCTTTTTCTTCCTATGTCTGCCATTTCTCCTGCGTATTTTCACAAACCAGATAAGATGACTACAGTCTCTGAGAGGGTTAAGCAGAGACAACCGTGAGCTCCATGCAGCAAAGCTCCCTGTCATGATAAAACATGAACAATGCTGAGCTGAATTCACGGCTGGTGTAACTGAAGTAACCCCAGAGGGTTGCAGAGGGACAGTTTTGCACACACACTTCCCTCCCCTTTCTAAATATACGGTTTCTGCTTTACAGAATCAAAAGCAGAGTCCCATCAGGCAAGGGAATCAACTTCTAACACATGCCCCACAATGGTGAAAAAGGAAACTCTCCACACTTTTCATGTACTCGCAGGTTTCATAAACAAATAGGAAAGCTTTTGAAATAAACGTATTTTAAAAAGCCTCTGAAGAAGAAGAAACCAATTTGAAAAAAAGAGAAAAGGGAACATGAAGGTTAGGAAAAGCAATGACTTTTTTGTGCTGCACAGAGTGACGAATGATGAGCAACTTGTGTTTTCTTGGCTCAGGGTCTGAACTGGCATTTGACAAACCACTGTAATAACATACCTGTTATTATACCGACACTACAAATGCCGGTGACTTCATGTGGGCACCTCAGACTTTTGTGCCTGCGATATTCTGCTCCATGTGGTTTGCTCTCCTTTTCAAACAGAGGGGTGATCTTAAATACCGCGAAGAGGACAGCATCCTTCCACAGACTAACCTTAATTAGGCTAAAAAACCCACTCAAGGCAATGCAAACAGCTAACTAGTTTGTCCGATGCCTGAAACCATTTGGAAGAGCACACCTCGCTACACGCGAAACAGAACCGAGGAATCCTTCACGCTATTTACAGTTGCTACTAATTCGCTCTTGCCATTCCTCGACACCATTAATCGCTCCATGCCCAGGCTGAAATAGCAGGATAAGGTACATGGCTTTACTTACAGAGATCTCGTAGCTCCATCGTTCCCGATGACAAATTCACCTCCCACACGGCAGCGAGCGAATGACTTAATGCAGCCTTTGGCGGGCGGCACCGTGCGCACGGGCAGCGGCAGATGCTCCGCGGCGAGGCTCTCCGCGTTCCCCCACGCCCCGCGCAGCCATGGGAGAGGCGCTGCCCCGCGGCCGCGCACCTTTGCCCCGGGCTGAGCGCGTAGCTCCGCTTATGTGCCGGGCGCCCGGCGGGCTCCCATTGGCACGGGCGGGCGGCGGCAGCCAATGGCAGCCCACTCCCGCGGCAGGGAAACTCCTGCCTGCTTATTTAGCATCTCGGGAGACCGTATTTCCGAGGAAGAGCGCCGCTTCCCTCGCATCCTGCCATCGCACGGCGGGGATGATTCGATCAGAGATCCCCGTCTCTGGGACTCCCCCTCCCCGCCCGCTCGTTTTGTCCCAGAGCCCGGCGCTCACCCAGAGGAAGCGCTGATGGGGACCCGGCACCCGCGTCCACCTTGGCGGGGGCCGCGGGGGAGCGCGCCGGAGCTCCACAATTACTCGCTCCATCGCCATGGAAACAGCCTGGATGCAGCGGGCTGGATTTGTGTAGCACATCTGCTGCCAGGCTCATAATCAACTGCAATCTCATCTTTTTCCCCCTCTGCTCTCGTTGCTTATTTGATTGTGAGTTTGCTCTCTCTTTTCATACATGCTGGGAAAGTACACGCAGACAGAGCTGTGTACATGTTGACTTTCTCCCTGTGCAACAAGCCACGACACACGTTTGTGTGTGCACATACCGTGGGAGTATTCACTTGTGTGCGTGCATATGCTAAGGAGGGACACTCTCTGCATTCCCAAATCACACAGTCATAGGATAGTCAAAGATCGATCACCTAGTTCCCACCCCCCTGCCAAGGGCAGGGACAGCTTTTATGAGTGCTGGTTGCTTGAAGTCCCATCCAACCTGGTCTTGCACACTGCCAGGGATGGGGCACCCACCGCTTCTCTGGCAGTACGTCCCAGTGCCTCACAGTGAAGAATTTCTTCCTAATATCTAATCTGAACCAACCCGCTTTCATTTTAAGGCCATTACGCCTTGTCCTGTCACTCCATGCCCTTGTAAAAAGTCCCTCTCCAGCTAAGAAAGTGCTCTAAGGTCTCCCTGGAAACATCCCTTCTCCCAGCTGAACAACCACAACTCTCTCAAGCCTGTTTTCGTAGGAGAGGTGCTCCAGCCCCCTGATCAGCTTCCCTCCTTTGAACTTGCTCCAACAAATAATACACCTGATTCACATTTCACGTTTAAGTAACTGACCAGCAGAAGACAAGACTACTGTCAAAATGCTGTGTTTTCCTTTCCAGTCCATATATTGCATCCCTCCAAAACAAGGTGAAAATCTGAGACAGCTATTAGGAAACCTCCAAAAATGCATCTGGCACCTACAGACAGTGACCTGAACCTTCACGCAACTAATTCTACACTGGGTATTTCCTGTCCTGTTCAGGGCCTGATGAAACACATCACTAGGAAATCTTTATGCACAAAAGGGTTGCTAGTCATTGACAAAAACTCTGTCCTGACCTCTGACAGTATAAGGAAGCAGAGATTATTAGAAGAAAGGAAGCAACACTGGAGAGAGAGAAAAGATTCCTAAGCCAATAATGCAGTAAGCAAAGGAACAGTTTGGCAGTTGGGGGAAATTTTCTGGCTGCTCCTCAGACCTTCTCTGGGACAATTGAAAAAAAAATCTTTAATTCTTTTCATGTTTCTGTTACTGAAAATGCAAAATGAGGAGAAAAGTCGAGTTCATGCATTTATATTAAAAAGATAACTTCAAACAGACTAGGAGACACTGACATACTATTATTATGGTGTTAAGAATAAATTTCAGATGGAAAAAATGAGGATACATTCCTTCTTCAGGAACCCTTACTTGCATTTGTTTAACTAAAAGAAGAAGAATAAAAAAATGAAAGCCCTTCTTTAAAAACCTCAATATTTCCATATTGTACTAATAATAGAAATCCACTCCATTTGCCATGGTAAACAGAAGCATCTTAAAATGCACCATGACAGAGCCTTGCAGGTAGATTCATCTCCTTGTACAATAAAAGCCACTCCCTGTTAAATGTCTTCTACCTGAATCTAATCAAGTCCAGGAAGGTCTTCCAAGCCTCAAGAGCAACACTACAAGAGAGAGCTACACTAGAGATTTGGCTTTTCAGGGCATCTGTGACCCAACTATGATTCTTCAGATAGAAATGAGCTTATGACAGAACTGTATTTGTGATGGGTTTGGATGCCTAAGGGTTCAGTTTTGGCAGTGTTGTACTTCCGGCTTTTCATTTGCCTTTGGAGCAGCACCATCACCATAAGGATTACCCTGAACTTGCCAGCTTTCGTGGTCATTCTTTCAGTTCTGAAATATTAAACTGTGGAAAGATATTCAGTGTGCATTTTAAGGGAATGAGAGCTAATTAAAAAGCCTAGATTCATGGACAGAACTTGCTGTGGAGAAAAGCAATCTGTCCAATTCCATCCCTCTCCCATCCTTCCTTCCACCTATGTCACACAGGGGAGAGGGTGGTCTGGGAGTGTGGAGCATGCTCTGTAATTTGTCTGTGAATAGTGAAACACTTCAGCAGTTACAAGGTTATTTTTGCTAGCTCTTATTGTCATGTCATGGACTGGAAGCATTGTCAATATGTAGAGCTTAAAATAGTCATGCAAACCAACAAGTTTAAATTCTACTGGACAACAAAAACCAAATGGCACATTCCTAGGAGGTCTCTGCAATTAGTATTTTTTTAAGCCAGTATTAAATCGAAGAGGTTCCTAATGAAATAAATTGTTCCTTTCTGTTATGTGATACACAGAGTTCAAAACTCTTCATTAGGCTGTGCTTTGTTAAACAAAGCCCCACTACAATCAAAAATAATGATTAGCAGTGCAACTTTCATGTATCTGAAGAAACTTTCCCTTGGCCCAATTTCCAAGACTTTCATCTGCATTTCACATGCTGACAGGGAGAAGATGGTGTCCCAGATTAGGGCAACTAGTCAAGAACTCAGAAGACCCATTTTTAAGGTCTTTTCTTTCATAGGAAAGAAGCAGAAGTGACAGAGAGCTCTTCTTCTGATGACAGCAAGCCACTATATTTAAGGTTATGAAATCTCACCTTTGTCACTTTCTTTTCTTAGTAATCTCCCCTGCAAACTGCATTTCTTTGCCTCACAAGGTTGTGTTGTGAGAATAAAGACACTAAGAATTTCATTGCAATCTAAAGCAGGACAGGACACAGATACCTAAGAAAGCTTTTAAGGGAGATCAAAAATTCAAGGCTAGAAAAATCCAGGCATTTCAAAGCAGCATAATAAATAAGATTTGTGAAAAAAATCTTCTAAGATAGCAGGATAAAATGATGCTCTTCAACTAAAAGGATAAAAGATTTCCAGGAAGGCTTCACACCAAAGCTGCTACTTGTCAATCCGACAGCAGCTCCTGCCAGTATGCTGTCATGGGCTAAGACCTGTTTGTGTGTGGGAGCTGAGGAACAATCAGTGATGATATAATGCTTACTCATCCTTCTACATCGTGGGTTTTTCTTTTTTTAGCCTACATACCTAAAGGGGAAGATGGTTAACCTGCTAACAGTTCCCCAGTCATAGACTCAGTGGTTGGCTCCCAGTGACTCCTCTTCCAACACCATAAATTACCTGTTAATTCTAAGTAAACTGTCAAGCCCTTTCAAAAGTCCATCTGTAGAAGCAGCTGATTTGCACCAGGGACAGCTAGCCCTATTGATTTATTCGAGGAAAACCTACACACTTCCCTTTCACGTCTGTATTCTTGAAGTGTCACTTAGGACCTAGTCTGTAGATAATAGAAACAAGTATTTCAGACACTTCCAAGGCCATATTTCACATTTAGTTTGGTTTTCCCCAAATCCTAGTATCAGAAAACCTCATAACTTTTATCAGGAGGCCCCTACACTTTATTTCAAATGAGCAGGTTTGAGGGTTTGTTTGGTTTTTTTTTTCTACTGCTACTGCATCAGGAAGAAGTTTTTGCATAGTAACACATAAACACAAATTAAAATGAAAATGCTGGGCCAGAGCATAAAGAGATATCTATCCTTTCTGCCATTTAAGACAGCTTTACTACAAACCACAAAGCTTATCTGACTAGGAACACGCAAGTGATATATAAGCTGCTGAAAACAGTCAGGAACACAGCTTTGCAAATCAGATTAGACATGACGTTCAGAGGTGATCTGCCACCATAGCACCCAGAAGGTCTTTATGAATTACAGAACTACAGAACCTTTCATTCTGCAAAGCATTTCCACCATGCAAGCACCAGTGAATACGTTCAGTGTTCACTACCTTCCCCTGTGCTTTGACCACAGGGAGCATTCAAGTTTCTTCCTACACCACCGGGTAGGTTGCCCCCATTCTGAGGACGCGTACACATGTTAAAAGACTTCAAGATACAAAGATGTGCATTAAAGAAAATCAACCCTTTTCTTATACAAATGAAATCAGAGCTTTATAGAATTTCATACAACAATCCTGGACATACACAACAGTAGTCTGGAGGATGACTGTCTAGGGGTGTTGAATTTGCAATTCTTCTTCATCTTCCCTGACAACTGAAGCTCTTCAGCTAAGCCAAAGCCAGCCTACAAACAATCCTGAAATTGGCTACAGGAACTGACATGAATATTTCTCAGTTTTCCTATTGCTAAATGATTACACATAGTCTGAGTAGTGAAAGGAGACTTCCTAGTCTAGACATGACTGTAGGCTTCATTTGCACCTCTGGTGTTAAGTCCAAGAAGATCTAAAATGCCTTGTCTTTGATACAGAACCAATATATCCACATCTTAGAAAAACAAACCCAAAAATCCAATTAAACAAAAAGAAGAAAGGCACCACAACTGCACATAAGAAATCTAGTCTGAAAAAGGAAGAAAGAGAAACTGGATTGTTTGGAGGAAGGGTATTCTGTCACAGTGAACAAATTTGGAGTTGCATAGTTTTTGATACATGCACAAAGGGAAAAAAGAAAATTATTTCTAACCTTGACACTGGGTACAGCAGACAAACAACCTCAAGTGCTGTTTAGGTTTGGCAGCAGTGTCATATACAATCATACTTTGTCTTTGGATAGCTTTCATACTAAAAAAGCCCTTAAAATACACAAACCCCTGCAGCTGTCTGCAACCTTTAGTTCTTGCCATTTCAAACATACATTGCAGTCATATAGCATGAGAGGACACTGAAGAATTTCAAATCAATTATAATAAATCCAGACAGTAGACAGCAGAAGGTTTCACAGTACATATCATCAGCTTCAGGATTCCTCACATAGTACTCTTAAATACACAACTGCAAGAGGCTCAAAAATCACCTTGTGAGTTTTAAGATTTTCTGTACATTCAGACTATATGAGCACTATCTGCCAAATCTATCACATATTCTTCATCCACTGTTGGGGCCAGGATTTTCCCTGCTCCCTCCTTTGCCCACATTGTTCAAACACATATCATAATTTTGTATCAAAACCCTTTGCAACATACTGAGAGCATTTTCAGTCATGTCATTGTAATCTTAGTTCTCTCATTCAATCACTCTCTCTGGAGTACACATGGTCAGGACAGAACAATTTCACATTGCTGCAGCATTTTACCTCCCATCTTTAGCTACTTCTCCAGCTCGTGCTTTGCACAGGCTGCCAAACAAACAACAGAAGGAGGGTTTATCTTCAATCCAAACAGTCTAAGACCTCCATTTAATGCTTGGTTCTCTGTAGGATGGTCACTGTGGAATGTACATCGTACTAATGCTGTGGAAGCAAATCATGCCCTGGAGGTGCTTGGTCTTGCCTCTCCTACAGACATGCATGCTCCCCTCCATCTTGTTCATCAGTGCACTGCAGTTTTCTTCTTCTGGAAGATGGTAGCTAAATCTCTACTCAATCATATGAAATGGCTACAGATTGATTTATTTAGCTTTTCTGATTTTAACAAAACCAAAGAGCAATAGCAGGGACAAAATAAAGGGAAAAGTCATCTGTCTCAGTTATCTGAACTCAGTCTGATGCTGTCATGGTTCACTGTTTAAATAATGATGCGTGATTTTTTTAATATGTTAATTACATAAATAGGTACTTAGGAGCTACTTAAACAGAAGATTATTTACCCCATTGACTAGAGAAACCCATGTGTCAGCACATCTGCTGCACAGGAAGATTAAATCTGTTCACACAAAACTCATGCTCTCCCTTGCTAATGGAGAAGAGATTAGTAGTGTGAGACCTGAAGCAAGGGCTTTGGGTTTTATCCAACAGACCCCTAAGACTGTCACAATGGATGATGCTAGCAAACATCTCTGGATTTCTAAAAACCCAGTATTTACTTGCCTAGGCATTCCAGAAAAACAAATGGGATTTTTATCGGGAAGAGTTTTTTAAGTGTGTGTTTTAATTTTCAAAGCTTCTGCTGTATCTTATTTAAGAGTAACAATCAGACACTCAGCAGCCTTAAGAGGAACTGTATTGCTGTGATTGTGCACCTTTTAGACCAGACTGACAACACTAGTTGATGATATTTAGAAAGAGTATACTGAAAACAACTCAATTACAGAGTTATTTTGCTTTGGATGACCTTCCCAGCTGCTGCTGAAGGACCTCCAGACTATTATTTTTATAGTTGTTGATGAGGGCCAATCCATGTTTTTCACATCCCCTTAGCACTTCTTTTGCATCCCAGGCTTGCCTGGAAGGGTAAATGTCAGAAGGCTCCAGCGGTGCAGACAGGGATTGCTGAGACTACAGTTAATGAGAAGAGAAAACACGAGCCCAGTTTCCAGGTCCAGCAAGCACACAACAAATTTTCCTGAGAAGAACGTGTTCTGTCTGCTTCCTCCTCATGCAGGAGTGGAAGTCAAATGAATGCTCACATAAGCTGAATGAACAGTTAGGGCTGTTTACCATGGAGTTATTGAAAGTGTGCACTTAGCTTCAGCTAGAAAGGGCAATAGCCTCCATCCACACCCTCATAAGGTAATTTGGAGCACACAAAGTGAGCTACTGATGCTTCTACTCTGTGTCAGCCTCTGGCAGCAGGCATCTGTTCCCGAGGATTTTGAAGTCTCCCTGAGCTGGGCTTGCAAACAGCCCCTTCTCAAAGACACTAACAGCCACTTTTCCAATCCATGTACATGGAAATGTGCAGCCAAATATACATACCCCAAACACGTGTCGCATGCACAACAGCAGCGTGCCCACACACGCCCATTCACAGCCAAATGTAGTATAAATAACCTCCCTATATAAATAGGCTCGCTTAAATGAAGTCTCTTGCTTAAATAAGGCCGGCATAAATACTCTTTCTTTATGCTGCCTGTTTCATCTCATGTTTAAGTCTGGAAAGTGGCAACTCTGTTGGAATGACCGGAGAAACTCCATTCAAAGTCAATAGATAAAAAGGACAGGTGAGCTCAGCATTGTGATATCACTGGTGAAGATTTTGTGAAAAGAATAAAAAGTAGGTAATTTCTTTCTTCGTGTGAGTGTCTCTGATGTCAAGACAGATAAATATTAGTAAGACAGGCAATAAGGTATTGCAAACAACCAGAGGAGATCCTCAAGCACTGAAGCAGCAGCCCACACAAAACTAAAGTTATAAAAATAAACTTTGCGTTCTCAGTTTAAAAAAAGTGGAAAAAAGAAAGAAAAAGAAAAAAGTGTTAGAAAAGGAAAAGTAACTTTTCTGTCTTTCTCAGCATCTTTGGAAGGACACCAGATGACTGTCCATACTCCTCAGTATGCCCATGTCTGTACTCATCAATATGGTTTTACGGACATTGTCTGTCTTATCCTTTTCAAAACATTTCAAGAAGCTGCTAAGACTGCTTTCTCTGAAGATGGGTAGGAAGGACCGGCTGTCAGAAAGGACTCTCTGAACCTCCCCGCAGCAACCCTGCTTCACATTCAGCCCACACACCAGGCCCCGCTCTATCAGTGCTCTGGCTCACGTTGTCAGGGCTGTTGCATCTGCTCAGAACTTCCTTCCCGCTAATGAGTCTCTCTAATTGATCTTCAGAGTACAGATTTCCTCAGTCTCCATCATCCACGAGCTAAAGATGCTGTCAATACTGCAGCATGGCAGTGCTTGCCATCGCAGAGACAAGTCCCGCCTTCTACTCTCTTTGGTGAACCCTCTGCTCTTTGCACATGGTAAGAGGAAGGATTACTTCATCTTGCAAATGAAGAGACAAATTTATAAAGGTCAGGCAATGCAGAGGCAGTTGCAACAGTGGGTACAAACTCCAAGTTTTCCTCAGTCTTCATCACCCAGCCTCTGAAACACAAACATATCTACAGTGCTAAGCCAGTAGTATTTCTACCTGTTACATTACTGCTGTGTTCAGGGTTGGACCATTTTCATTCCATTAATGCTTTCCTTTAAAAACATTTCAGAATTGGTTTAAAAAAAATAAAAACAGATATTTAAAAAGATTTCAGTCTTCCTTAATCATGCAGGGATATATTTTCAAAGCAATATGCCAGGAGTATTCCACGTGACTCCCATTCATGTTAAAATTAGAGTCACCAGAATAAACCCCATATGCTGCTTTGAAAAGGTACTGCAATGTGTCCAAGGAAAATTTTTGCAGCTTAATGCTGCTTGTACAATTTTTTGCCTGCTTTTCTTCTTTTGATTTATAAATAGATTTTTAACATCTTTTTTTTTTTTTTTAAAAAATTTTTTAAACTTTTTTTTTTTTTTTTTTTTTTTTTTTTTTTAATAACACTTTGTACTATCTGGAAAAACAGAAAGAAGTGATTTGCTGGTTTTCTTGGTTTCTCTGCAACTGTTTTATTTTAAAACTATCAGTTTAATCAGAATAGCTTTTCTTTGCAGGATGTGAAGCTTTTGGAAGCTTTTTTAGAACTCTTTTTTAAATACTGTCACTGTAGACAACCTTTCTACCCGAGCCACAGCCTGCGGTGAGGTCTGGCTGCCTTCCACACCTAAGCTGNCGGTGAGGTCTGGCTGCCTTCCACACCTAAGCTGTTGTCCTGTCTAGTGGTGCTCAATATTTCTTTGCTAATCAGAAACTAATTTTCACATCTGGACAGCGGGGAACTTTTTTCCAGAAAGACTGAGGCACAGTGTCTCCTTGGCAATAGCAGCACTGCTGCTTTGTGCTGGAGCCAGGCACCACGAGTATATACTGGTTTCTATATCCAAGGTCCTCTCTTACTTTCTGCCCAATACTAAGCAACTGTAACACCTGTGGCAGTCACAGAAGCCCACCCCCCCAAAACCAGCTGCAGTGCTGGGCTGACTGTGGCACAGTGTGCCCTAGTTTGCCTCAGTAATCACAGTACACACTGCAAATGATGTGCTCACTTATGCACGTACTGGTAAATACTGGTGGATTATTAAATTTGTCACTTAGGACTGCAGTCTTTCTGGTCATTTCAAGAGAGAGGGGAAAAAAAGTTATGGCAGCTCTGGTTCTCTTGTTATTATTCTCAATTTTTTACTGCTTCTAACTGTGCATGAGAGATTGTGCACAAAAAGACAGTGTGAATGCCATCTCTTCAGTTTATCCTCATCCTTCTCATTACTGTCTCAAATTGCCACACATTTTCATTTCAGCCATTTACACAAAAAGTGCAGCAAACACTACATCTAACCGCTTCATTACTTTAACCTTTGAAGGATGTAAATAAAGGGTAAATATTTTGCTTAAATGTGGAAGATGCTTCCATCATGGAGGGAAAAAAAAACCCCTCTCCTTGCTAACAGGATTATGTATTAGGATGTGAGAAAAGAAACCAAGATATAGTTGTCCTGTCATCAAAGCACTGACAAGTGAGGTGTGGGCTAAGTTCCCATCTCTAGCACTAACTTTTCAGGCAACATGCAGGAAGACATCATTTATGTATTCTTGTCATCCTACTAAAAATCACTTAACATCACCTTTCTGCTTTCCTTTTTTACCCTCTGTATGTTCTGTCAATTTAAATGGTATTGTCCTTTGGTCATAAACCTGTGCTTAAAAGAAACACATGAAACTTCCCGGGATAGTGAAATTACAGCTTGCCCCTGAAGCTAGAACCTGTAGCAACAGAGCTTTAGCAAAAGCAAAGGTTTGTGTACAAGACAAGCACCTATAAAAACCCCAAAAAACCCAACAGCCAGCCACAAAACAACAAGCATCTCCCAAACCAATCTACTAGCAGCCAAACATGGCCCTGCAACTTCTACACACAGGCCCTGCTTTAAGTATTAGAGTTCAAATAAGCTAAGCAGTTAGTGTGGTTAGAGAAGTCACCATGTCAGCTGAGCTGTAGTATAGCCAGTGGTAAACATTTAGTAAAACATACTTTTGTAAATGTTGGCAAGAAAATTTTGAACAAATGCTTTCAACATCACAGTTCTGAAGGAGCTTGAATGCCTCTGAGTAATAACAGTTCAGCTGTCAGAGCTAAGACAAGTCAAAACTGATTTAAAGGGAGCACCGCAGTTAACGGGGAAAGCCTGAGTCCTTAAAGTGTCTACAGAATCCATCACAAGGATCTTTCATGCTTTATTTAAGATTAGCAAAAACTTATGAGTTTGGCTGATGCTCCATCTAAGTTTGCTTTAATGCTGATTAATGATATGAATTACTATTTCTTCCTATTTGGACAAGATATCCTACTGCATGAGAAAGTAGTTTTTACACATAAAACTACAAAACAGTTCAGTTTGCTAGACAGTTCTAGGCATCAAGTCCTGCAGACACAGCAGAGCTAACTTCATACTTAAGTCACCTTCCTCAGGGCTTGGGCAAGTTTTGGGTTTCTCCAAGGATAAAGATTTCTGATCTCTCTGTGCAACTGGTTCAAGTGCTGCAGCAGTATCACTAGTCGGGAGTGTTTTATCCTTACATAATCCTAGCAGTTCCCTTCGTTGAAATTCTCCTTTCTTCTTTCTCTGTGTACTTCTGAGAAGGGTATGCATCTTCTCCTCATCCTTCTTGTTCAAACAATGGCAGAAGGTACAGCCAGATCCACCCTGGATCCAATCTTTTCCAGGATGAACAAATCCGGTTCTTTCACATTCCCGTTAAACACCACATGCTCTATCCTCCTTAATCATATTGGTGACCCTTTGCTGAACTAGTTCCATTTCATGAGTTTCTCCCCATTTCTAGGGCACAAAACTGGACACAGTCTTCCAGTTTCTGCCTCAGAAAGGCCAGGTTGGGGGAAATAATACCTTTTCTCTGCCGTGCTAGCTGTGCTTTAGCTAATGCAACCCAGCATGCAGTTAGTCTACACCACACAAGGGTGCACTGGTGATTCATGGTACTTATCAGCCCAGGGACCGTCCTACAAGCAAGCACCTACAACGATATTTGTAAAACATTAGATTAGCCTTTCTGAGTCCTCAACTTGCTTTGGCAGTCACCCATCTTCAGCTTTTAGTATCAAAGGAAATATCCGCAGAAATTAATATCAAAACCCTGGCCATCATAAAAATCAATACAAGATACTGAAGTGTTACTCTTGTACTAAAATCAAGAAGCGTAGAGAAGGAAATCAGAATCATCAAACTCTTTCAGATTATAATAACTAAAGCAAATTGAGCAGCTATGAAACATTTCTGGAGCTTAAAAGCAACAAGGCAATAAAACACCCTTAACCCATGCAAAGGTAAATAAGTTTTATGGAGATATTTTCTTTCTTTTCTCCTCAAGTAGAACCACCAGTTTAAAGATTTTGCCTGGTACTTTAAAGATTTTACACAGCA
This sequence comes from Picathartes gymnocephalus, assembly GCA_013390045.1. NCBI lineage: Eukaryota > Metazoa > Chordata > Aves > Passeriformes > Picathartidae > Picathartes > Picathartes gymnocephalus. Next base: position 29,856 of record WEKY01044732.1, read on the forward strand.
AAGGGCCATTTAGACCATATATATAACTGAAACCATTTTCAAGCTGCACACATACAATACCTTTTACCTGAGGTTCATCTCCCAGATTGGTGGAGACAGTTCTTTTCTCTAAGTAAATTGAACTTTGAAGTCCCCTGTGTGCAGAATCAGGCGAGATAAAAGAATATCCTTTTCTCTGCCATCATTATTAAAATGTTGTATTTATACCATTACTTCTGAGGTAAGACTTTTTTGTCCATATGGATCAATTTTTAGGAATAAGAAACATGTGTGCATGTAATTTTGACTTTACAATTTTAACAGTGGCCTTCAGATTTCTACTACTGCTGAAAATACATAGCTGCCAGTAACACCCATCCTGGCTCCAAAAACTGGCTTCCAATACTCTATGACCTGAAAGGGTCTTTTCTGATGTCTTGACAGATGTGGCTGTCCAAAGCAGCCAGCGGGTGTCCCCAGCTAGAAAGTGAGAAAAGCCATTAAAACCCTCCTTAGGGCAGGTGGAAGTACCCTGAGCCATGCCATTGTTCCAAGGAAAGAGGGCAGGCAGAAAGAAAGTCTGGGGGAATAAATCCTGTTGGAGATCGGAGTACTGAACAGGGATAGAAGATAAAGGAAACTTCACTTAAAACAGAGAGAGAAATTCAGTAAGATTGCTACATCCAGTCACTAGCTTTTAAAAAAATCACATATAGGCTTTAAAATGTGGAAGAAGTATCAGTTATATGACAAAAGATCAAAAAAGAAAGTCACTTTGAAGGAAACAGCCCTTTAACAACTTCCAGATCCCTAGGGAAGGTAACAGTCCTCTAACAATTTCCAGATCCTTAGGTTGCATAAAAATGAGTTCTTGGAAGGAATCTGAAAATCTTGACGGCTAAGAGATTACATTCTTTATCTCGCACATCTGATTTTACAAAAACAACGATGTTTCATTTTTCCACTTGGTGACTTTAGAGATGTTATTTTCAATGTGAAGGGCTGGTCAATTGCTTCTGAAGAGGCTGACAATGTAACAATGATATGATGACATCTGTGGTTTCCTTTGGGCTCTTGGTTGAGTACAGCAAAAAGTTCTAGGCAGCATGTACTACTCAAGCAAAATGGATGGAACTGCTATTTTTAAATTCTTGCATCTGAGGTTCTCTTATCAGTGACACAACAAAGATCAGTTTCCCTGAGACAGAAAACTGATGCTTGAAATTTGAAGACACTCCAGAGAAAAGACTTACCATAAAATTCAAAGCATGTGTGGAAGCTGTTTCTCCAGATGCTTTCACAGAAGCCTTCTAGAAGCAGACTTGACATTCTTGATGCAAGGATTGGTTCTTGAGCATTTCAGTTTCATGGCTGTGGCACAAATATCTTCAGCTGACATGACACGATCTTTAATCATCTACACAAATGTCTTCTTCAAGGATTCTGGTATTTGTTCCTTCACCTCTCCCTGGTGTTTGGGTTAATATACTTTCATGGCATTAAATCTGTCTCCATTCCTGTGCTCAGCTTTTAAGGTGATATTCCTCAGCTTTCATATGTATTACTGGGGGCCTTGCTTCTCTGCTTACCATGACCAACCTATAAAGGTAACTTGAGGAACTGGGATGTGGTGTCTCAATAAATTACATTTTAGTCATCAATAAATCCACAAGATTTTTTGCATATTATTCAAATCCACAGTGAAGAGGGGAAAGGGCAAAGAAAGAAGAGCCTTACCATTTTCAGAGGCACACACACCACCTTCCATCCCCCAGTAAGCTATTAGGTCTCAATGGAAAAGTGGCAGAACCCAAGTTCACATGTCTCAGCTTCACTACCATGCCAAATAACAACTGCCTCTGCTGTGGTCTCAAGGCCAAATACTCTGTGGGGCAAAACCTAATACTTCCTTCAGAAAGTACGTGCTAAACCCCTCACCTCCTCCATTTTCCCTCTCTTCCAGTGTCTGGGAACCTGAGGACAGTTCACATTAGCACACCAAGGCCCAGTTTAACCTGTGATCACCTCATACAGGTAACCTACAGAGAGCCAGCAGAGGCAGGGACCTGTGTTGGCCCGGTGTGCGTGGTGTGGATATGGATTTGGATAGCTGGTGTGGGTAAGGGAGAGGAGAGCCCATCTGCACCCACACAGCATCCTCTCCTCTCCTCTCCTCTCCCCTCCTCCTGCCTTGCAGCAGCCCTCCCTCCCATCTGCCTCTATCACAGCCAACCTTCATTTACACTGGTGCATCGGGTAGCAGGCTCAGCTTGTCAGATGCCGGCCAGTTACCTCATGGGCTAAAAATAGAGACAGGCAGCAGCAGCGACTGACTGGCAAGCGCCTCTTTAATGGTGACTGACACATTCAATCAAGACAATACGCGAGATGTAAGCTGCAAACAATGAAGGACATTTGTATAAGGACAGACGAGACAAAAAACAAATAAGCACCCCGGCTTTGCTTAGGAGACACATATGAAAGATTTCTGCTGCTCTTTTCAACCATGGTGCTATTTAGATTACAATTACCTAAAGCAAACCAACAATAATACAAGCTCTTCTGCTACTCCAAGAGAGGCTATAAAAATCTCATTGTCAGCTGCATCATTCATCATGATAACCTCATTTCAACTGAAACAAAATATCCAAGACATCACTTCTCCCCCCATTCCTTCCCTTTTTTATTTGCCTATAATAAGGTCTATAGTCTGGGGAGCTCTCAGGCTGAGTTCCATGCATTGTGATTCACAAAATGAAAATCTGGTATTATATGCCCACTGACATTCACATCAGCAGCAATTCATGCAGCAAAAAGCCATATGCCATGCACCTCTGATTTAACTGTACTACAAAAACATATCCTAGAAAGAATAAATAAAAATACAGAGACAAGAGTGGTTTCTGAGATCTGATTATTATCCACACTTTTAGACAGGAATGACAGGGGCAATATCACAAAATATGCTGTTTTGGTGACAGTTCCAGTTAGGTTATATCATTTCCCTTCACGACTAACACACTCTACATGCAACTGAGGCATTCTTTTTTTCCCAGTGCAAAAGGTTTCTGTGGAGTAGAAAAGGAGCCATTAGCACAGATAACCTACACAGTGTTTCTCCTCTGGTTATCAGGCTTTCCACTCAATCATCTTTTTGAAGGCTGAGAAAATTTATTGGTTTGATCAGCATCCACTGAGATGAAGAGTGCTTTGAAAGTATGAAGTACCAGCAGTTTTAAAAATTATCATCTCCAGGGTGTTACACAGACCCGCATGTGTTCTACAGTAACACAGAGACTTCACTAGAAATCTGGGGGATAAAATCCCCTCTGCCAAGGATGGCTAGGTTTTTCACAAATAAGAGATTCCAATGCTGAAACCAACACAATCTTTCATCACTGGGGAAAGGACAAGACAAGCTGCTGGCCAAGGAATGGATTACACTAAAATACTGTTTTCTTGTTTTAAATAACACGTTTTGTTGAGACATCCTTTCCTTTGCTTGATTTTTGGCTTGAAGAATCCATCTCTCTGTTGGTGCACCTATCCCGGCATATAAATGGACAGAAATCAAGCCTGCAAATGCGCTTCCTTTTAAGGCTATGTCCTCCATGAAACCATTGCGTATGTGATCACTGGAGAAGGATTGTTCATCTGTAACTTGATATGACCCTAAAGACTTCCAAAGCCTTGTGACAAAGACAGAAAATAGTAAAGATACTATTTTAAATGAAAAAAGTCTTTGAACTAGAAAAATAGCTCATAAGCTACAAAGTGCAGAAAAAGGGCAACTTAGACTGCTTCATTATGCAGTCTAAGTACTTAATTTTCAAAAATTAATTAAGAAAAAGTATTTGCATTCTTGACAATGCTGGTTCAGACTGATTTTTTTTTCAAAAGGAAGCAACCATCTAGATTTAAAAATGTGATATAGTTGTTCAGTTCTTTTGAGCTTGACAGCCCTCATTTTTGGTGTATGAATACTTAAATCTGATTTTTACAGACCGATGCCTCAGTAAGTGGAAAGATGCCTCTTCAGCATCTTAAACACCCCTTGTCTGGTTCCTGCCACCAGGAGCAGCAGATGAGTGCTATGGGACACATTTGGAGATCTGACAGGTGGAGATAAATGCACAGAGATGGAGAAGACTAAACAGCCATCCCTAAATGAGCAGCTGATGAAGGCACACGTTTGGAATATCTAGGCCACAAAAAGCGTAGAGGGAACACTGACTAAATGCCAGGGAAAGGTCTTAAACAGGCTCTCTCTGCATCACATTCAATTACATTGTTTAAAAAATATCATTCACAAGGAAGAGGTTGCTAATGGAATAGACTGACAATCTTTCTGCACCCAAATTATGCTTTCTAAAATATTCCTATTGTATTTGAAGGGAGTAATTTCTTCAATTAAAAAGTCTCATTTTCTCTGTAATCTATGCAGCAGACCTGCAAAATGTTAATTGCTACAAATTTTTTATAAATTCGTGCGTTACACAATTAATGATACAATATATTTATAGCAATTATCTGTTTCCAGTAAAAGTTAATAAAGTGCTATTGGCCTCAGGTGTGAAAACGTGGCATTTAATTTGTGCTAATCTGCCCCACCCTGGGGAATACTGAATTCATTCTATGTGAGAATAATTTATTTGCAATATCCCTGACTGATATAAACAAAGCATTCTCAAGGGAAGGTACAATAAAGCTAACAGAGAGGTGCAATCATTCCACTAGCCCGGCATTTCCCAGTGGTAAAATGCAAACAGAACAGTCTTCCAAAGCTTCTCCCAAAAGAAGTTAAATTCATCTGCTTCAGATCCATAAGAAAACAATAATGCTTTGGAGGGCGTCTGTGAAGAGCTATTTATCATCCCTTTCCTTTCTTATTTCATTGAATTGAAAAGGAGGTGATAGACAGGTTTAAAGACTGACCAAAGGATTTTACTTTCAAGTTTGTCTGAAATACTTTCTCTCCTCTTTGAGGTAATGCTTCTTCTTTTATTTTCTGAAGCTACCATTTGCTATTCTTCTCCAAGCCTCCCTGTGCAGCTGGGTGGGGGAAAAGAGAGGCACAGGGAGAGGAAAACATCCCTTTGGGGCTGGGGCTGCTACTGCATCTATGGCAGGGTGATGGAGGAAGCTGGAACAAGTGGCCAAACATCCTGGTTCTGATTTTGACCCTGCAGCTGCTTCACTACCAAGGCACTTCAGCTGTGGGTGCCTTTGCCTCCTTCCTGTAAAGTGTTGGGCAAGCCTGCAAGGAGCAGAAAAGTGCAGAATATTTTTAGTGCCACTAGAGGGGATAACTTGAGCATGCTGGGGACCTGCTGCTCCCACAGGAGTGAGGCAAAGCCCTGTCACTTCCAGGTCAGGCACAGAGCTGTCATGGCAAGGACTAGCATTAGGACAACAAGGTTGCAGTCGTGGGGGGGCATTTTGGACAGGATCTATGCAGAGTCTGCCCCTTGAGTCTCCCCAGTTTGCAGTGGACCCAGCAAAGCAGGTGTCAGGTCCTCTGCCACATTGCTGCTCTGACCCTTTCAAAATGACCCCCTAGGCATTTGCTTCTTCATGGGTAACTCACATTATCTGATGGTGGGTTTGGCCCACCAAACATGTTTTCACACAAACTGCTGCTCAGACAAGTTTGCTTCTTAAGAGCCTGTTCTTGAACACTTAGTCATATTTTGAACCTAGCCTTATACAATTATTCATCCCTACAGCTGCCGAAAGCATGACAACACTGGAAAAGCTGAGAAACCTGTGGCATGGCATTTCCAAACCTCCACCAAGGAAGGAAATGGTATTTTTCATTTTTATGTTATGCTTGGTTACCTTTTCTGTTATCTTGTCAGCGAGCAAGGAAAAATACTCGCAGAGTCTGAGCATGAGCCATAAACATCTTTTGTGGTTATCAAATGCTGCCGTGTTTGCTTTGCTATTTAATTACAGGACTCACGTAGGGCATTTATTGTTTGCATCTGTTGCTGCTGTGAACGTCTACTCTTCTGATCACCACAAAGGCAGTTTGTTATGTGTGTACCTGTCAGTGGCACGTTTTATCACCTTGCTGAGCAGACATTCCTGCTGCAGGGGGATCTGGTGCTGCAGCTTGGTGTGTTCGTGAAATAGCCAGATACCACAAGGGCAATTCCTCAGGATACCACTGTGCCATGGATGCCACTGTGAAATGGATGCTAGCTGAATGCTGAGACCAGTTTTTTGAGGTTTCTGAAAATATTCTTC
>WEKY01044743.1:14775-32012 GCA_013390045.1 Picathartes gymnocephalus
AGCCCCCCCCGGTCCCCCCGGCCCCGGTAGTCCCAGGTGCCGGGCGGGCTGTCCCCTCCCGCCGCCGCCGCCGCCGCCGCCGCCGCCGCCGGGGATGCGCTGGGCGTCCACGCCCGGGAGCCGACGCTGCTATTTCCAGCCGGCGGCTTAATCCTCCCGCAGCCTAATCCCCGCGCTACTGCCGCAGCAGCGCCGCCCCCTACCCCGGTGCAGAGGGCGGGACGGAGCGGAGCCGAGCGGCGCTGCCGCTGCCGCCGCAGATCGGTGGCCCGGCGCAGTCAGGTGACCCCGTTCCCCCACCCGCATCCCGCTTCCCGGAGGTGGCGGCGGGCACGGCCGGAGCTGCTCCCACGCGAGGGCTGTCCCGGTGGGGATCCACGACTGGGGGGAGCCGAAGCCACTGATGCTTCCCCCGGTCGGCATCATGGTCATGTCGTGAGCGCTTAAAATAGTGCCTTGAGGGATCCCAAAACGGCACAAAGGCTAGATTTCTCCAGAATGTTGTTAGGATGTTATTGTTACCAAAAACATCTGAAATATGTCCCTAGAAGGGTTTTCTTTCTGTTCTCTAAGATACCCTAAAGGTCTTGGTTACAACCCAGCTACGCTCGGGAGGATATATTGCTACAATTTTATTGTGTAATTGAAGCCTACCGGAGTGATCCGTGGAGTATTGGGAAATGTGGCGTACATATATTACCATATATTGGCTGAACTTAGTTTTGGAGTAAAGTGATTTAAGTGGGTGGGGTCTAAACGAAGTGGCACTGGTAGCAATTACTTCGAGCTGCCGGTAGAACAAATTTCAGAAGACGGTGTCAGCACATGTTATTAATTAGCTGGAGAAAACACTACGTACAGTCAGTATTGAAGAGTTGTGCACACCAAGTGATAATTGGGTGGTGTTGCATACAAAGACATATGGCACCATTTTCATTTGTTATACCAGGAGCAGAACACTGACAAGGGATTGTGGTCTGTGACAGTATGAAACAGCAGCTTGCTTTCTTTCTTTCTTTCTTTTCTTTCTTTCTTTCTTTCTTTCTTTCTTTCTTTCTTTCTTTTCTTTCTTTCTTTCTTTCTTTCTTTCTTTTTCTTTCTTTCTTTCTTTCTTTCTTTCTTTCTTTCTTTCTTTCTTTCTTTCCTTTCTTTCTTTCTTTCCTTTCTTTCTTCCTTTAATTTCTTTCCTTTCTTTCTTTCCTTTCTTTCTTTCTCCTAACAGAGATTTTAAAATTCTAGGTAGCTGGAAAGCTTGGGAATGCTTTTAAAATAATGTTCAAAAGTTCAAGGTATCTTTTCTGTGGGAAATCTCTTCCAAAATAGCTGTAAAATGGTGCCTTGAACCACTGAAGACAGGTGTTCAGATTTGCACATTTTTGATATTGGTTAAATCTCCTTCATTTTTCAGAGCAGATAAAGATTTTTGGATTTCAAGTTCCAAGATTTTCTCAAATGCAGTGTTCGACTATGGAGAGGGATTTAATTTTAAAAAAAGATGTAAAATGTGTATCACTGTTAGCAATCGGCATTAGGAGTCTGCAAACTCTGAATGTTCCCTTAAGAGAGACTCTCATATTCCAATAGTGAGAATGTGTCCATGCTTCTCAGCTCTATTCAGTAATGCGTAGCAAATAAATAAACCTTGCAGTTGCACAAAAAGATAATATTCTGTTCTTTAGCATTACTATAGTCCACTGTTCAAGTACAGACAAATTTTAGTAATATTTAGAAATTGTTTCTGTTACCACAGAAATATTGACTTCAATGCCTAGGAATTTGTGATTAATGACAGGATTTGTGGCAGCTAGAAGCATGTCTTAGCAGAGGCACACAATTTTTCCTCTGTACCTCACAATCAGTTATTGGGGTCATACTCCCAATTGATTTCAGAGGAAAGAAACAGTTGGGATCTACCGATACTTCATGTTCCATTACTGGCATTAAGAGTGACTCTGAACTTTCCTTGGTAATACTGACAGGAGTTTAGAATGGCTCGACTTCAAAAGAGAAACTTTATTTTTAACTGGTGTATTATAGAAGGAAAAAAACAACTACACAAACTGTTTTGGAATTTTTTGACTCCACACAGCAGAAATGTAGAACGGTTTTATTTCCTGCAAGCAAGATAGTGTTCAAATTCATGCTAGGCAAAATATTTAATTAGTGATGTAACTTTTATTAATGTCTAGTGTACATCTTCATTGTGAAGGTCTGGATACTTTTCTGAACTAGTCTGTAGTGTTATCAACAGTTACTGTCCCTGAGGTTCTCATCTGTGTCACCAAAAATTGTGATTGGTAATACTCAGCTAATTTTATATCTTCATATTGTCAAAATATGGAAGCAAAAGATAAATCAGATAATCTGTACTATTGCCTTAAATCTTATGCAGTTTCTTAATGAAAACCTAAGGTGCTTTAAGAAGGTAAGACAAGAAGACATTAGTACTCTTTAAATTCAGAGTGAAGGGATGTGATCTACTGAAGCTGTATTGGTTTTGGATTTAAAACCAATCACCATGCCCCCAAAAATAACCCAACCCCACAAAACAGGAGTTCATGTTTGTAATGAAAGCCACACGGGAAGTAGGAACCATCTTGATAAGGATATGCCACAGAGGGAACTGCCCAGGACTAAATAGATGGGAGTTGGGGTTACCATTTCCCAGGGTAGTTTTAGATGAAGTCACAAGAAATTGTCTGGTGTGCTGGCTCTGTGAAACCCAGAGCTTGGCTGGTGGGATGCACTGGAGGTCTAGATGAGGGCCATATAAGCAGCTGGAAAGGGTTCTTGCTGTTAAAAATAACACAGAATCAGTGATTTTTTTCTTGACTGTTTGTAACTGTGCTTCATAATGAAAACCTTAAAGACAAGGAGATATATTAACGACAAACTGAATAGCCATTTTGAGGCACAAAGTTTGAATTTGAAATGAGAAAAATAGCGTTGGTGTGGTTAATCCCACATTCAAGCACACATGGAGGGAAGGAGGCATGTTGAAGGGCTGATTCATCACACCTCACATGCCCCAGAGATGCCCATATCTTGGGTGATGTAAAGCACGTAGACTTTATTTTCCTGCACTAAAGTGCACTTAAAAGCTGGGCATCCTCACCATAATTCTGCGTTTTTTCCATTTGTTTCCCAGTTTCTCTTGTCAAGTCTTCCAGTTCTTCAGTCAGCTTCGATGCCCTTTCCTCCTGCCTTCACAGGCCAGGCAGAGGTTCAGACCCCACCCTGTCTGTGCCGGAGCCTGCATCAGGCCCAGTGCTGCTGTTCTGCTTCTCCCTCTTACTCTTAGGGCCAGTGGCAAAAAACAGAGCTCCTGGAGAGGCTGTCTGTAACCATAGTGATAGCAGCAGTCCTGAACAGATCTGTTTAGCTCTGGGGAGGGGGAAAAAAAGACTTTTCAAAGGAGAAGAGCCCTCTTGACTTTGTATCAGGTTGATGGAGTAAAGTAATTTGCATTATGCTTCCTCTACAGCACATGCAGCAGAAGTTGCAAAACAGTAGGTACTCAAATCATGCAATACTCAGGAGTCTCTGTGCTTCTGCTGTTAAATATAACCTCATTGCTTGGTTTTGTGTGGGTTCTGTCCACTACAGTTTGTTCAGCCTCTGTACTCACCCTCCTTTATGGCAATTGTTCCAGCAGTTCCTTTGGTTGCTGTGATAAAAAGCAATGAGAAATTAAAGCAGGTTGTCAGTTTTCCAGTCTGAATGATGATCTGAGAAGGATGTAGCCTGAATGTGTTTGAACATCCAATGTAGAAGATTCATTACATTTTTGAGAACCACTTGAGTTACTGAATCTAAGAGAATAGCAATACACAGTGGTAAGGGTACAGGCTTGGAGGCATGAGTGTATGCTCTACATCCCATAGGAAATGCCTTTTTTGTGTTTTTGAAGAACTTTGAAAATTAAAAAGTTAATTTAGATAAGAGAGAGAATTAATAGAAGAGAAAAGTTGCACAAAGAATAGCTAACAAGATCTTTTACTGCTCGTTAAGCCATGTCAGAGTGAGGTTGTGTTCTGCAGATTATGAAGTGACTGCGTGTTGCAGAGCTGATGGTTACAGAAAGCTGGTAATTGGCATGTTCTCTACAGAGGGAAAAGGTGTGTTCCTTGCACTTATCCAGCACGCTGGTTCCCACAAGGCCAGCCTTAAAATCTGTATTATCTTAGAGACCTCTGTTGACTGAAGCATTAATGGACCCCATCATCCACATCGCAAGGATAGCTTTTCCTGCTGGAGTAGTTTTTGGCTTATGTCTGGCAATAACACTGAGGTTAATAGACCAGAAAGGTGACAGATGGACAGATGTATCAGAAATGGAGCAAAAGTCCTGTAATCATGAAAGTCAGTACCTGTGAAATTCCTCACTATTTAGCATTGATTTTGGTCATTAATTCTGTAATCCTGATAGAGCTTCCAATGCAGAAGTCTGGAGGTATGAATTATATTGCATTTCCACACAACAGATTCAGACTAGGCTTAAATTTTGGTTTGGTTTGGTTTGGTTTGGTTGGGGTTTTTTTCTTTTTCTTTTTCTTTTTCTTTTTCTTTTTCTTTTTCTTTTTCTTTTTCTTTTTCTTTTTCTTTTTCTTTTTCTTTTTCTTTTTCTTTTTCTTTTTCTTTTTTTGTTTTTTGAGGTTTTCTGGTTTTTTTAACCTTTTCTTTTACACAGAGCACTAATCTTTTACAGATTTATTTTAACAAATCTGTGTACCAAAAGCTACCTAACTTACTGCTTCTATAGGTAATATGTATTCTAATGTAGTCAATATGGAAATAGCAGCTTTCTATTGATATTAGACAGAGGGGAGAATTAATTTAAGAAAGTTGCAAGTCAACTTCAATACAAATGTTTTGTATTCCATTGAAGGTGGTGATATGGTAAAGGGGAACATTTAACAAAAAAAAATTTGGGTGAAGTCATACTGATCTTCACAGATATCATGAAACAGATTTGCAGGAGTATACAGAAGCAGATAATTTAGTACTAATTGATGTTTAAAATTTATTACTCATTGATTAATTGACAGTCCTGTCTTTGAATACAAAGTAACTCTGCAGATATTGATCCCAACTGCATCATTTCCTCAAAGAGGGCAGGATGCTTTCTGAAATAAAATCCAAATTTCATGTACCATAGAAATTTTGATCCATGGAAAGACAACAGGCTTTTAAGCTACCCTGGCTTTGTGAACATTCAATTTTCCTTTTCAAGCAAAACCAACTTTTTTTAGTAAAGGTGTATTATTTTGGTATTCATGCTTAACAAAGTGGCAGCATTTTTCTGTAAATGGTGAATTGTTGTACTGATAATACAACCGACTTCTATCTGCTCTGCCACTGGAAGCATTAAATGCTGTATCTTACATTGAGCACAAGTGGTACAAACTGTGCCTGAGATACAGCCAGCAATGATTTGCAAGGAAGGAAGCCTCTCTATATTCTTGCAGAAAGAATAGGTTTTCAAGAGAAGGAAATTCCACTTCTTTGCTCTGCTAAATCAGTAAAGGCTGTTATCCTGAAGCCTAAGCCTGGTCTCTCACCTGCTTCTCTGGCTCTTGGCAAATCCCCAATTTCTGCAAAAGTGGGGCTGCTTTTAAACAGTAAGTTTTAACATGCTGAATACACCTTTGCAAATTATGTGCATTTACAGCATTTTAAAATTTTATATGTTGTCCAGTATCTGCAGGAGCTGATGGACAAAGAGCGTTAGGCAAAAGCTATTAAGACAGTGGGACTTCAGCCAGGTCCAGGAAGAGTGACCCACCTTCTCCTTAAGAACTCTGCCAGGTGATGTGAACCATTTATTTGAGCTTTTTGACATCCTAGAGGCAGGTTTTAACCAAAGAAGAACTTGGTGAGTCGTAGAAAGAAGCTGACCTACAAGAAGGAGGCTGTATGGATTCAATAATCATTTTCCTCAGGGTCCATGGAAGTGTGGTACCATCCAAACTTCAACGCTGAGCTTTCAAGCACGTGCTGCCTGCCCTGTCTGCCGCTGCTCTAGGCTCAGATTCTCATCTGTATAGTAAAGTGACAGTCAAAGTCTTCTAGGAAATTTCTGAAGTTATCATTTCAGTGACAGATTTGTTCAGTAGAAGTTCAATAGATGCCAGATATATGTCAAATAAGAGTACAACTTTCAACGCAGAGGGTAAAATAAATTTTGAACAGAAAAAGATAAGCATGTATTTAATAGGGCAGAGAAGTTATGAATTGTGATACCTTATGACCAAATATGACCTCTGTTCACTTGAAAAGAAAGCTGATTTATGAAATTAGATATATGAATGTATGCTAAAATGTACGTATGCAAATAGGTATATCACAGTGATTTTTTCCCCTTGTTGTTAGCAATATTTAATTCCTAATCTTTTAACAGTTTTGGTATTTTCAGTGCACATCACAATTTTGCAAAGGGCTGTGAACCTGAGACTGTCTGCTAATGTAAGATCAAATTCTTCAGCTATTATGCTTTTGAAGTGGTACTGTGACTGGTGCAGCTTAGTGAGTTCTCACTTCCTACTCTTCCAGGCTTGAAGTTGTTCTTTAACTGAATCTGTACACCCACAGGAGGACATTTTTGATTGTACTGTCCTCCAGTGGCAACCTAAGAACCATTTTTGTGGTGAGATGTAGTCAATCAACTCCTTCACGCCTTCTTCTTGACTTTATGACGCTCACGTTTAATTGGTCTTGCTTGCACAATACTGACTGTGTCACAACTATGAAAAAGACTAAGCCCTTCTGATTTTGGATTGCTTGATAAACTAGGATCGTTAACAACACTTTAATGCAGTCAAGTGCATATATCTAGAAGCCAATCCTATAAGATTACTTGCTGGACAGCTTTTACTCTGAAAAAGGATTAGGGATCATTGAAGGCAAGCAAGATATTTGAACTTTCAGTGTGATGCTCTGTGGAAAGACCTTGTCAGACTTAAGATGTTGTAATCAGATACCCCCAACAGGACTGTGGTGTCATTCCATTTCTATATATGACTGAAATGACACTGGCACTACAAGACTGCTTAAATTGCTATTTTCATGTCCTCTTTATGGAATTTTGAGAAAATGCATTAGAGTTTTAGAAGGCTCTTTCTGTCCTCCTTATAGGGAGGTCCATGCACCCCCTCATGATAGATGTATACCATGACTGTAGGCTGCTTTCCCTGAAGGGGAAGAATTCTTCTACTCCTCCAAACTGGCTAAATCACTTGATAAAAGTGGAAGCAGAAGAGGACAAATAATCTTTGTCAGGAGCCCCTGTAAGGGGTAATTTTTGACATTTTTTTCTGCCCAGATGTAGACATTGCTGCTAGTTCTGTGAGAGAAAGATTCATCTTTTTGCACAGAGTGGTTGGTCAAACTACATCCAAGCCTAAAGGTTTTCCACTGGCTCTCACAGGGTCAGGACTGTACTCAGGCTTTTTGCAATATCCAAACACAGACAACTGTAAAGAACAGTGTTAAATGTTAAGTTCCCCTGCCCATTCTTTAGCTCACTGTCCAGTCTGATAATGACCACCTAATTGGAAAAAACATGTTGCAGCACAGGAGGAAAATTGGTCACTCCTGTGTCTGCACACACCCCATGCAAGTAAGTATTTGGCATAGGCAGTACCAATACAACCCTGATGCTCATAGCTGCTCTTCCTTCAGCACTTCTATCTAGTGCACATAATGAGACCCTGCTTTCTTGCCCATGGGGCATTCTTCATTTCTTTCCTTGTGTCTTCTTGTTGTGTGATGATTTTCTTGTTTCATCAAAACTGCTTATGCTTGAAGAAAAATCCAGAACAGCCATCCTCAATTTCTTGAAAATTTGGACTATAAAAAAACAGGGTCATAGATTTGGCACTGAGGAAGCGAGGTCATTTTATTCTTAAAACCATGATAGGAATATTTCCTCACATGCTACATAGTTAGGTTATCACAAGAAAGCATAATTTCTACAGGAGGTGCAACACCTGACCCTAGTGAACTAAATTACTGCTTAAAGAGTATGCATTAAGGTTGATTTCTTCTTGAGTATAGTGCAATTGGGTAAGCACATTGTGAAGTGCTCAAAATATTAAAACGATACTAATTACAATAAGGAGTGCTTAAGCATCATCCTTAACAAAGCTGAACTGGGTTTGCCCTGCTGCTGTGGAATACTCAGTGTAGGAAGAAAACAATTACCTGTTAATTACTTTGAGTTCAGAAAAAGAGACAAATAATTCCTGATGCCACATTGAGTTCATCCTGTGAGAAGAATAAACTCAATATTACTGACATTTTTCAATCTTTATTTAGCTATCTGATGAGACAGTTTTCTAGAAGCGCTGAGTGCCAGCACTCTCCTTGAAAGTGATGGTACTCTGAGTATCTTGCAGCTCTAGAAAGTGTTGTTTTTTTAAGATCCAAAGATTGAAAGGAGCAAGTTATTTACCCCACCTCAGATTAGAAATTATGTGTGTGAGAGCTATTACTGTGCTAAATTTGGGGTGACTTAGAGAATTCAAGGCTATAACTAGAAAAATGCAATGCTCTTTTAGCATGCACACTTGTATATGTAGCATGCATGGTTTGATCAAGAAACGCTGCTTCCAGTGGGCAGAATGGTGAAAATGATCTCCAGGAACTGTGATAAAGGAAGTGATAATCCAGTATTCCTAGAGTGGAGCCACATTAAAGGAAGCACAACAGAGCTTGCAAGAGCAGGAGGTTAAAGATTGCTACAAATTTTTATGCTTGAAAGAGAGGAAGAACCTCTAGAAGCAAACGTGGATGGAGATCAATATGTAGACAGATATTGCCTAACTGATCCAGTCTACTGGGCTACTTATTTATATCCCTGTGTATACAATTAAGTGCCTATATGGAAAATTTCAGTCTAAAATAATAACTGATCCATATCTAGCAGGAGCCTCATTTCTATGTGTTGCTAATAGAAAAATTACGGCTGTTACTGAATAATATTGATTGTTGACATTTTTGCTTCACAATGTAATTTGCTTTAGCCTTCATTTCTATGATGTCTTCAATTCAAAGAACTCCAGGTACTTCACAAATGCTAATATGACCCTCCAACTTCTCTATATGGAACGTAAGTATTATTACCCCCAAGGACTGCCTTCTCTTTGTGTCAAGGAGGTGCTCACCACATTGCTGATGTTGCTAGAGACCTTCCATAATAAGCTGTTTGCAGCACAGGACACCTAAGGAGCAGAACCAATAAAAGACTATCTTTGTTCAACATGAAACAATTCTGATAATAAATCTCTAGGCACTAAGTCTGAAAACGATCAGGAAAACACAGCTGAACGAAGTAAAATTAAAAAAACATGCAGCAAGGGTGTGATATAGAAAATACATATATTGTGTTATGCTCCACAAACAGCACTGATAAGCACATGGAAAAACATACATGTGGCTTTCAGGTGTAAATTACAGTCAGTAAGTCTTACTGCTGTACTTAGCAATTGAGAGTATGGAAGTTCATCTTTTTTTTTTTTTTTTGCATTTACAGTGTCAGACTTGGCAGATCAGGGCAGAACACTCAGTATTTGTGGGTGTTTCATCTTGATGCGTTTGAGTGGGAGTACTGTAGAGAGAGGCTAGCTCACTGCATAATGCTAACATACTTCTATTTACATGTCCTTTATTTGATCATAAGCATTTAGGTTCATTTAGTAAGCATTCATAGAATAAACAGATTTTTCTCAATAACATGAAGGCATTGCTTTTTACTTACACGGAATTTCACCTGGATTATAAAGCTATTTTATAACTACTCATGAAAAGACACAATGTGCATACCTTTCATTTAGAGTTGTAATGTGTACATTTTATGTACGTTAATAGTAGAGTCATCATTAAATAAATTAATTTTCCGATAGGGGTGAACTTGTCCTTCTCTCCCCAGACTGACTTTGGAGAGTTCGCCAAATCCGTTATGAAGGTTTAATATCCAGAATGCTTGACAGTCATTCTAATTACCAATACTGACTTTGGAATAGATGTCATGAAGTGGAATAACTAATTTACATTGCATCTTGTCAACATTATTATTAATTCAAACCATCCATTTTTGTAGATTAAAAGTTGTTTTTGAGGATCTGTATTGGCTAAGAAATAACTCAGCAGAATAATTGAGCTGCCAATGCCCTTTCATGCCACTCCTGCCCCATAAATTATCTGGAATCCTACCAGGATCATCCCACAAGTATTTTTAGTGGAATAAAAACAACATATGGATAGCATGCTGTCTCTTTTCAGCCCCTCAGCAGAAAAGATGTCTGATCACAACCATGAATAACAGTAATGGGGATGCTACAGCCCTTCATTGTGGTTTTTCTAACCTATACCAGCCAGAGAGAATTTTAGTGGTCACTGCAATGCATCAAATAGACCCCAGGTCAGCTGTAGTGTTGAAGTTAGGCCTAAATCATGTGGTAAGCCTTTATTTTAAATGCTAGAGCAGTTTGTAGAGTTAATTCAAACTTTAGAGATTACCTCTGTGTTTAGAGGTTTGGATGATACAAGGCAATGCAGGAATAGCCCTGCCTGCTCTGATTTTTAGTGTGTTGGTTCTTCACTGCACTCAAAAATCCTTGAAATGTTACCGAACTGCCTCAAAAAAAATCTGAAGGGAAAGAAAAGAAGGTTTCTTCTGTATATCACTGCTCACAAACTGGGAAAAACAAAATCAACATCAGAACTCTTTAATCTTTCTTTTCCATTGTGCAGTGGCAGAAAAGAATAATGAGGTAACAGCTTTTTGCCCAAATAAATCAGATGCAGGCAGCCTTGCCCATGTATCCCTCACACACTGACATTCTCTGCACTGGTTACCTTGGAGGGTTAATGTCCGATTGCATTGTTTTACAATTCAGCCATGTTCTGGTCCACTATTCACGTAGAAAGTTTTCATATAGATGCTTTATGAGAGCATAGAATATAAGAGAAGGGTATATAAAAGTACAGAATATAAATTGTTAACATTTGACAGATTTTCCCTATGTGTTTGATGCAGATGTAAAAGAAGAACCTGGGTCTTACAGGCTTCGTTACAGTAAGTGTAAGACCTTGCACAAAGGCTCTGTGAGAATGACGGGATTCTTCTGGGGTTAAGAAAGGCAGAAATCTCCAGGAAAATCAAACATAAGTGCAGGAATCCAAATAAATTGGATACAGTAATGTTGGAGGGGGGGTTATTACTGTTTTGTCATTTGCATTGCTTAGGGGTTTATGGAAATTTTCAGAAATGTCTCTGTTCACAGGTCTGGAAGTCAGGTTTAATTATAACCTTTGTTGTCAATCCTGACACACAAAGCTGTAAACAAATAAGAATTCCCTCTGAAACTCACCAAGCCATCTTTAAGTTTGGTGCTGGATTTGCTGATTTTAAATGATTGGGTGAGGGGATTCTTCATGATTTCCCATTAATATGAGTCTGTAAACTTGCTTCTGGCTCATGTCCAATTCACAAGAACAATAAATTGTTTTAGTCTTTTACAGGAAAATTATATAGCCAAGATATTTGTTCAAGTGCTTATGCGTCCTCAGATTGTGGTTTGTTTGGGTTTTTTAAGCAAGGATAACTAAACTTTATTTTTCCATGTAACATACATAGCAAATAAAGAATTAGATAATACTTCTGAGTGGGTTTAGATATATTTCATCTTGGATCATTATATTTCTATCTTCTCAAAAGGACAAGACTAAATAACATAAGGTTCATAGCAAAGAAAATAAAATAAGATTTTCTTAAAACTGTAACAAAAACTGCAGTCAACCTGCTTCAAGCACCCACTTAATAATGAAAACTGCAGTGAATCTGCTTTAAGCACCCACTCAAGGAACAAGTGAAAAACCAGTTATTTAACATTTGATTATCTAAAAATGATGTGTTGATATATACTCATCTTGAAATTCATTGAAGATGCTTTGGGAATTTTATTTTAAAGGAGGTTTCCTAAACAGGTAATATTGTGATCCTTTTTACAGTACCTAACATGTAAGTATTGTCTTGAAATAGTAAAAAATGTGAAATTTTCCTAGAAAAATAATCTCGGGGAAAAAAAAGAGTAAAAAATGTCCCACTGCAACTGGTGAAACACAAGATCATTGCAGAAGCATTGCTCTCCAGTTCTTTCTCAGAAGGGTGAGGTCCTTGTCGTTGGCTGTATTTTCTGTATTCTGTAACCTTCTTCAAAGCTACATGTGGTTTTAGTTGTCATTTACACGTGTCACCATTATGAGAGTACATTGTGCTAGCAACGCCTAAAGTGTGAAGAGATGGTGATTTACCTCTAGGAACGTGATTCATTTGTTGAAATTTGGACACTGAGCTAAGCTACTTATCTGCCCTCCAACCAAGAAGTGGCAATTCCGAGCTACACTCCATCTTAGCATAAAATAGATGTCTTCATAAAGATCAGATGGATCCTGCATGTATTTCTCCCTTGACAATAAAGGAAAGCCAGGTAATGAGTTCACACACCAATATCCATGGTGTGGTCACCTAAAATGACCTAAGATTAATATTAGTCCTAGCTTCACCAATTTAATTTAAATTCTGTGGCCTTTACTTCCCCATTAATGCTGTTGTCTTCCCTGAATGAATCCTGCAAAGCAGAGG
Source organism: Picathartes gymnocephalus (assembly GCA_013390045.1). Classification (NCBI taxonomy): domain Eukaryota; kingdom Metazoa; phylum Chordata; class Aves; order Passeriformes; family Picathartidae; genus Picathartes; species Picathartes gymnocephalus. Next base: position 27,422 of record WEKY01044743.1, read on the forward strand.
CAATGGGATAGGACACTTGAAAAGTATTAGCTCTGCAAAACACGTAACACATAGGAATCTGTCCGGTGTCTTTGTACAGTGTTTTTGTATCCATCTACCAGGGATTTAAAGAGTGTCAATAATTCCTTATAGCTGAGACTTTCAAAGGCTACTCAAGTGCAGGATGAACACCTGGTCTTTAGCAATAATAAAGGCTTTGGGCTGTATCAAAGGTCAAAAAATGAGACCTGCTGAGCTGCTGAAAATACTTCAGAACATCCTCCTTTGCAGCTCTCTTTTATGAGGAAAAAAAGATTTTAGAGAGGGTGAATTTAGAGCTCTCCACAAATCCTGAGTAAATAGGCTTTAATATTCTTCCCTGAAACTGAGTGGAAGAGGTGGGGAAAGACAAGGGAAAGGAAATTCCTTCTGTTTTGCAGACGCAGATGGAGAAGGAACAGGACATCTGCTCCTCCAGCAGGCTGCAGTAGTAGCTGCTTCCACATAAGAGACCGTCAGGAGGGTTTCTGACCTATTTGTGCCACGTGCTTTTATCCCCTGCTACTTGCATGACCCAGTAATACTAGAGCAGAGAAAGTTATGGTGTACTGTCTGCATACCTGTTCCAGGGACTTCCTACTCACACAGCTCCCTGTCCCACAGGCTAATGCTACCCTGTCAGGGAAACTCTGTAGGATGGGTAAAAGAGTTTTACCTAAGTATCACCATCCCATTCCCTCAGCAAGTAGACTTTAACATGACAGATTTTGCTAGAAACACAAGACTAAGATCATCATCCAGCATAAATCGGGGCTGTTTTACCTCAGGAGAAGAAACTGTCTGCAAAATTTAAGGAAGACAGTCTGTGCTGTTGTACTCAGCTTGGTGACACGGAGACCCAGTGGCAGCTCTGTCCCTGTCACAATTGCACAAACTGAGAAGGCACCACAAAACCTGGGAACTATATGAAGATGTGCTCAGACAGTAGCCCTCGGTGCTTTTTCTTAGCTTAGATAAATGGAAAAAAAAAAATCTTTCCTTGATGTAAAGTAGAATTAATTTTCTTATATGTAGGCACCAGGGAAGCAACTGGTAGGAAAGATTGCAGATCATTGTTTGTATCTACGGACAAGTCCCTCCTTGTGGAACTTGAAAAGGTAGTAAGCTAAAAAGGTAATAAGCTATTCTTTGATGTTAATAAAAGTTTTAGAATTTGAATCTAAGAATGCATCCTGAATATATTTAGATTTCCCTTCCTTAGTTTTTGAATTTGTCTAGAAGTGCCAGACATAGATCATCACAATATAGATTGTTCCAACCCTCTTGCGATCAAGAGCCAATACAAAGTCTTTCAGAACTGAAAACAGTCATCATTTCATTTAATGTTTCTCTCTATGGTTCAGTACCTCCTGTGACTTCAAGAGGCATTGGATTGCTGAAAAATAGACATAAATTTCTTGCATTTAGTTCTTTAATTTAAGAAAACAACGGTGTTTTCACTGTCAGGGCATAAACTTTAATAAATATTTTACCTTCTGAAAATTTTAGGTTTTTAAATTCTAACTGTTGACTAACAAGGTACATATTTCAGTCCGGATTACTGTGCCATGTTACTATAATAAAACTAACCAGTATTTGATCACCAGCTAGGCAACATTCTTGCCACAGAGTTTGAAGCCACAACTAATACTAATATAATAATATACATAATACTAATTCCACTATCAAAACCAATTATGGAACAATTCACCAGTCTAAACGTTTAACTCAGCCCAATCTGTGGGAGAGGCTAATCTTTTTTTTTTCTTTCTTTTTTTTCTTTTTTTAATTAAAAATCTGTAAGGCCAAGGGACAGAGTTAAATATGGCATTGATTTTATATTCTAGCTCACTTGGGATGGCAGTGCTCAAAGCATGCCAGGCAATACTTGTTTAACATGATTCACATGTTGCTATTTTTTTCTCTAAAATCCAAGTCATTCTGTCATTGGTAGGACCAAATATCAAAAATATAAATCAGTGCAGTAGTTAAGGGTATAATGTATTTAAAGAGTTATTAAAATAAGCTATAATTTAATTCAGCAAGCTAACAATCAGTAAAGGCTAAGTCTTATTTTCCTACTTATGTGAGTTACTACATTGCAATGAGATTAGTCACCTAACATAAGTAGGAGTTGGTTCTGTAACAAATCTGCAAACACACACAAAAAAATTTGAGTTAATCTTGAAATACCATTTTTAGCTTGCTCTCATTGTGTCTCTTTAATATTGTAGAGGTCTCCTCATAGTGACAGTTTTAGCCTTGGCTCTACTGTATTTTGAGAGATGAAGCCAGCTCTTCATCTGAATGGTTTTTTCATAGTTTAATATCCTCATCCATTTTACTTGAAAGCTAGGCTAAAAAAAATGAATAATAAATTTGATGAGAGCTGGTTAAAGAAACCATTGCATTGAATCTGGATTGCTCCCAGCCATCTTAATTGAACAAAGGGAAATTTTCCAAATACACCTTCTATATTGGCTGACTGCCTTAGAAGTTCTCTGAAGCTAGAAGAAAAAGTCCTTCCTCTCCAAATTAAAACACATACTGTAAAAAAAATCCAGAACTATTAAAATCTGTGGTATGAAGTTACACCAGAAGTCATAGAAACCAGATTCTTTCATTACAAGCTGGCACTAGAATTAAGCTATCTGATTTGGTGCTAGAATAGATAACAGGGTTCTAGTTTTTGAGATTATGTAATTTTGTATACTGATAAAAGCCTGTTTTTCAAAAGAAATGTTCTGGGTTTATTTGGATAGGTGTAAACTGCTAAAAGCACAAGCACTATTTCCTAACAATTTGGAAGTTGGTCTGCAAGGTCTGACCCCAAACTGAAGCTGGGGCTGCCAATACCTGAAAGCAGTTAAAGAGAGACAGCAGGTGGGATCAGAAGAATCAATTGGAGCTTGGGTTATTTGAAGATTAACCCAAAATGCAGTGTTTCCTCAGGCCCCATTATCTCTTTGATATATTGCCCCATGGTCTGTTATGGCTACAGGTCTGCACAGCCTGATTTTCCAGCAGTAGTTGGAGGGCGATGCAATAGGTAAGTTGATGACTACCAGTGAAAAAAGTTCCAGCCTTGTTATAATGGTGCTTTCTGACAGTGGGGTATGGTTTCTTCAACATTAAGGTGCCAGGGGATTCCCTCTGGTGATGGGAAGGTACTGCAGGAGAGGCAAAATTACAATTGCTCTGTAATGCAGTGTTACAAGGCAGCCCTTGTGGAACCGAAGGCAGAGGTTTGTGCGTCATGTCTAACAGCAGCCTGTGCTCCCACCATGAGACCAAAGGTTTTTTCCTGCTTCTCAGGAGCAGCAGGAACATGTGATTTTCATAGTAAATAAGTCTAAGCAGAAAAATGCAGCAAAAATGTACATATTTAAAACAAAGGGGACTTACTGATTATTTTCTGTACATGGCATTTCAGTCTGCTCACAACAGCAATCTGCCTCTTCTTCTCTAGATGTAATTCCCTGTACTTGCCACATAAATTGCAAGTTCAGGGAAGCTGCAATTTGCCATTGGGTATATGGCAATTACACCCAAACTATACAGAAAAAATTAGTATACATAGAATTTAGTTTGCAGAGGCATGTAATAAAAGGATGACTTTAAAGACCTATTCAGGCTCTTCAAAGTTAGGGAGTACCAAAATTTGAAGAGCAACTGGAATTTTGCTCAATTTTAAGTACAGTTGGTAATATCATAACTAATGGCACAGATACATCCCTTTCCCACACTGTTCCTGCCTCGTTTGTCTGGAGGATGGACAGACCTCACTGAGGAGCAAGTAATCAAATATTCCACTTTCAGTAAGATCAAGCATTACTTACACATTTTTAACACAATTATTCTAATTCTCTATTGAATTATTAATCTCCTTGTAAGATTTACTGTGATGATCTCTTTGCAATATTATCACTGTTTACCAACATTATTTAATGTATTCTTACAACTCTGCTTTGAGGTTACTCTTCCCTTAACTTTATGTCCAGGAACCTGAGACAGAGACCTGAAGGACAGATGTTAAACCCAGAATTATCAAGTATTATCTAAATTTGAGAATGCCCAATTTTAGAGACTCAGAGCCTGACTTTTTTTATCTGTTCAAACTGCAGCTAGCAATTTTAAGTGCAGCTGTGAATGTTCAGCCTTTTTCTAATTTAGACCCAGATGTCTCCAATTGGGCCACAAGAAAATGAAAAATGACAGAGGCAGGGGTAGCATCAATCTCTCCAGGGCAGCTTTCAATTGCCTGCAGTCCCCTGCCTCATTTTCTGCACATTTTATAGCTTCTGGAGCTCATGAAGCAGGAGTCACGCTGACAACGATGAGAACAGATACATGACCCTGAAACCCTCTTTAATTATTTGATTGCAGATAATTTTTTCCCAGTTTATTCAGTGCAGAAAAAGAGCCATCTTCAGAAAAACACTGTAAGGCAAACAGAGCAGGTTGCACATGTGTTTCTCAACTATAAAGAGCCTCACTTTAGTGATGGCAAACTCTGCCTTCTCTAGTACATCAATGGGAATATCTTCATGCAAAATATTGAAATAATTTCTTA
>WEKY01044750.1:1474-16474 GCA_013390045.1 Picathartes gymnocephalus
TTTGAATATTATCACTTCCTTTTGCTTTCATAAAACTGGGTAAAATGTCTGGTTCACTCCTTCTGGAGACCAGTTCCTCTCAACCCCCATACCTCTTTCCACCTTCTTACTGTCCAGACAAGAAGCAGGTACATATGTTTGAAGACATGTTTTCCAAAGGACATGGTTATCTTGAAGCTCTAGTTTGTGTGGTTGACCTTAGACATCTTTAAGTTTCAAGAAAGCTAGTATTTTCACTCCAGTGATTTTTGAAACTCTGTCTCATGTGCCATCACAAAAAGTGCAGGCAAAAGTATCTTTTATGCTTAATCTAATTATTCATTCAATTTATTAATGTATCTCTGTTTTATTGTCTGCTCCAGAGGTATGTATTTTCCAGAATCACATTATTCAACTTTCATCTCTACTCCTTACATGTGTTGGGAAGAAGCATATCAAAACCAGAAAACCAGTCCACAAATTAAGTTTTAAAACCACATGTATTGTGCTGAGTCTTGACTTATAATGCTTAAATACTAGAAGTTTGAGGAAAAAAAAGGTTTTTTGAAAAAAAAAATTAAGTACAGCTAATAATGGTAAATAAGTGTACCCTGTCAAATCTTTCCTTGTTTAGTTTATTTTAGCTAGCCCTTGGAACAGAGGGATAACCCAAACTCCGGTTTTACCTAAAAATTATATAACTGTATTTTTCTAAAACAAAACACTAGAGTCTGAAGAAATTATTAATCCACAGGGGAACAAACAATACTATGAAATCAAAAACACACCAACTGATTTTATATTTGTTTCAAAAGAAGTTGTTTCCATTCTGCTGTTCTTCCTTAAGCTGTTCATGTGCATGCTGAGCAAATTGTCTCTATAGTCATATTTTTTCTACCCTCAGATAATGCATCACCACAACGATTCACTTTTTGCGCTGCCCTGAGTATCTCTGCTCCCACAATTCACCCTGAGATATGTTTCCCATCTACCAAACCTATACAATTTTTACAGTGGCAACTCAGTCTTACTACATTTGTACTGATGTTCACAAAGAACATCTAATCTCAGTGTGGAGTACCACTTTTGTCAAGTGACAAATTAAATCACACTGCTGTGAAACTGTAGATCAGAATTTAGCACTTCTACCTACAGAAAAGTGAGTGCTAAGTACAAGAGGACTAGAGTCTTTCATGTCTTTAAACATTACTTTACATGTGCTTCATGTTTCAGAGTTGGCTCAAACCTATGCAAATATCTAACCACATAAATAGGCACTTTACATATAATTAGCACTGAACCTGTTTGAATTCTGAAAATCCTTATTTACTTCCTTCTGAGACCAAAATATTGGTAATTCCTGAAGATGTTTGTGTTTTGTTTATTTTAATTTTTAGGTTATCTAGACATCTAGGTTTTGGCCAAGAGTTTCTCATGTGCCCATATTTTTGCAGCTAGGTGTACACCCCAGAAGCTTGCTTTCTCTCTGATGTGCAGCCCCTATTATCTGAGTTGCATATTCCCTTATCTCACATGTGGAACTCATTTGAAAACTGCATTATGAACACACATCTGTTTCTGCCTAAAAAGAGAACAGGAAGTGAAATTAAATTTATGCTTTATTTTATAAATTAACTCAATAGTTAATGGACTCAGCCAATTTGTAAAACTCTAGGTTTTGTGTAATATTCTGCTTTTAAATTTTTTTAAGTGACTGCTAGCCATCAAATGATAGCAAAAGGTACTAGTGAAAGGTATTTTAAATTTCTTTTGAAGTTGCTCTATTTTGCACAGTATAATTAAATGCTTTCTGGGTCAAAGGAAAAAAAATAGAGTAAGTAGAGCAACCACTAGGGAGAGAAGTAAGGACTGAATATTAGTGTCATTGAACACCTTACTTAACAACTTTTAATGCTAAATACAGCAGGGCACTTCCTATCTTAGAATGATCACTGTTGTGCTAGTTAGTGATATTTGCTTAGAATGTGGATGAACCTTCAAATTTCAGCAGGCACTGAAACAAGTGTTTTAATCCCTATGTTACTACATTAGAAACTGAGGGTATCAGAAAGCAGGGGATAGATTTCTTGAGAGCTCTATGAGACAGGATTATGACGAGTGAATAGCTTCTGGAAGCAGTTGAAGTTGTGACACACCTATCCATTCAAACCTAAAGTGAGGCAACAGAAAATATGCTCTTCCATGAGACTGAAAGAGTGCTCCTCCATTTGGGTTCTCTTTCTGGCTAGCCTAAACATGCTCCTGATCTTTATGCTGGTTTGTGGAGATTTCCTTCTAAAATAGCTAAAATTGTACTGTAAAAAGAAGCTACATACTTAACTTCAGGCTGTCAAAGTCACCAAGACAGCTATATTGTTGTGTAAAGTATCAGAGGACTGCTTCTTCGTCTGCATCACGTGGCTTGAATTATGCGGGCAATTTGTCACACAAAGGACTTCAATGCAAGCTTCTAGAGATATTTGAGTTGTATTTAGATAGTTGTTCTTCTTTCCAGCTTCTTCTTCAGCAAATGCTGACCACCTATATACTGGAATCCTGCCTCTAAAATGGTAAAGATTAAATTAAGTTTATCTTATGTATAGAATGGAAAAAAAAAAAAATCCATTAAATATTCACATAATATATTACAAGTATGAAGTCCAATGTGGACTCTGATGAACACATCTTTTCTGTGAGCAAAACTGCTGAACATCTCTACAGTAATTATTGCTAGGATAATGAACATTTAATCTAGAGAAGATACTAATTTATTATTATTACTGCAAATTATTATGAAGAATATTCTAATTTCCTTGTAAATGCTTTCGTCATACATTGATAAAATCAACCTTTTAAAATTTTGCTTATAACAATAACAAACATGTAAATCCAATATTAAATGCAATTTTAAATGGATTTTTGTTTTACATTTCAATATCTGTTTTGCTACTGAATTTCAATTATTAATCCTAGCTTACTGATTAGAATTAAATGCCTTCAGCTCATCAAATTTAGATATTTCAAAATGTATCAAAAAAAAGAGAATACAATTACAGCAATAATAAGCTACAGCACTAAGAGGTGAAATAGCACTAGGGAGGAAAACTGCACCATTGAAAGTTTTATCACAACATGTAACTGAAAAAAAGATCACGGTGGCATTTGGGAGGGCTATAACTCAAGCAACAATGCAGAATGAAAGTTTGTAATTTATTAATAGGAAACTACACAAATCATATTTGCCCAATAAATGTGTGAATCCAATACAAGTCTGGAAATGGGCTGAAAATGTATTGGTGAGTCAAATTCTGCATTATATTTTGAGTAAAACCTTGGTTTTCCGAAAAGATTTACTTGAGAACAAGACTAACAGCTTTAGCAAGAATTAACAGCTCCAGCCCCTGAATCTTTCCACCAATGAAGAGAAATGAAGCAATGTTTTAAGTGTGCCAAATTTATATATATAAAAAGCAAACCTCTTTATTAGAAATTATACTTTCTGCTGACTTTCACAGGAGGTTAAACTAGTTAAAATTTATCTGGAGGATGGATTAGGGCAAAAAGCAGAATCACCACCCTGGTCATCAGAAGCACATATTTTGGCCTGTTCCCTTTAATCAACAGAGTGAAGTTCTGCACCTCAGGGGGAATAACCTCATGCAACAATGCCTTTTGGGGCCAACTGGCTGGAAAGCAGTTTTATAGAAAAAAAGACCTGGAGAATCTGGTGGAAAACAAGTTAAGTAGGAGCCAGAAATGTGCCCTCATGACAAAGCAGGCCAAGGAACCCTTGGCTGTAATTAGGAATGTTGCCAGCCAGTGGAGAGAGGTGATCCTTCCCCAATACTCATCTGTGTCCAGTGCTGGGCTCCTTGGTACCAGAGAGAAATGGAGCTGCTGGGGAGGGCCAAGTGAAGGGTTACAGAGGGGATTAAGGGACTGGAGCACCTTTCATGTGAAGACAGACTGAGACGTCTGGGACTGTTTAGCCTGGAGGAGGGTTGGAGGGGGGACCAGTTGGAGGTCTGGCACTAACAGCATGCTCCAGGGATCAAATACTGGCACCAATATTATTTAACATCTTCATTAATAACCTGGGTGATGGGGAAGGGCTCATCCTGATCAGGTTTGATACAAAACCCAGAGAAATGGCTATAATATACTAGATAGGTGTGCTCCCATTCAGAGGGATGTAAATGGACTGGGGAATTGAGCAGACAGGAATCTTTTTAAGTTCAGAAAAAGCTTCAGTTGACCTTGCTTGAACAGTGGGATTGCACTACATAGTCTCAAGATTTGCCTTCCAACCTCAAAAAATATGTGATTTTGTGATTCATTACTTGATGAGGTACATTGTGCATTTATTTTCACTGATGTTGATAGGATATCATTAAGTGTCTAACCCCTTAGAGGCATGCAATGAGCAAATGCCTCTGAGGGCTATGTACTATCCTGTATTTAGAAGAGATCATATCATAGGTTAACAGTCTTTGACAAGGGCTGTAAAAAATCAACTGTAAAAGACTTTGAACAGCTCACTAGAAAGGATGACTGACTAATTATAGCTCAAGAAAATTCTGCTATGTAATTTCTAAGGTAATATTCCAAAACTCATCAGAGTAATTTCCCTCACATCTATTGGCTTGGATCAGGCCCCTTTTAAATAAAAAAACCCCAAATAAACAAACAAACAAAAACCCAAAAAAACCAGACAGTGTATAAAATGCACAAATAAGGAAACATTTAAAAAATACTATAGACAGAAAATATCTACCCTATATAACATTTTTTTTGAGAAAATAAACGAAATCACATTATCAGGAATCTGGTAATTACAGACTTGTTATTCTCCTGGATGGACCTTTTACAAATAGAAAACTACAGAATGAGAAATGAATAAGCAATCTGGCCTCAAGAAATACTCCTGCCACATGTGCTGCAGCTTGTTACTTCACCTGTGATGATAAAGCTGTCTGATGGTAAACTGAATTGAAACAACACGTGTCAAAATACTGTTCTTCTTATTTACTGAATTTGAAATATTTTCTATCAATTTTTAATTTAATTTTTGAAATGATGCCTCCAAGCTTTATTAGATTTACTATAAGCCTGGAAAGGCTATAAACTTTGGATGAGAAGAGGGAGGACAAGGTGTCTGAGGAAGTGGGACTCTAATTTAGCTTTTGCTTCAAAACCAGAGAGAGTAATGAAATCCCAGCCCTAAAGGCTGGATTTGTAAAGACTCTTTAGGTGTCCAAAGGTGTAGATGGATGCCTAGTGTGATCTCGAAAGCATTAAACGTGAGTTTAATGGGTGTTTCCAAAAACGGAGAGCCTGTTTCAGTCTGTAATTTCCTAGGTACCTTTCCAACTAGATCTTAAGACTGTGAAAAGTGGCTCGCAAAACAATCAGCACATCTTGTTCCCAAATCAGATTATTGCTGAGCTTTACACTCTAGGTCTGAAATCTCTTGTGCCTGGAGATGACTTGTTGACCTTGGATGGAAAAACCAGAAACATGATTTTTAGTTTGATTTACATCAAATTATTACCAAATATATTTTTATATTTTCTCTTATGCGGATGCTCTTAAATCCTGCTCTTAATCAGGAAAGAATTACCAAAAATTTGGCATGCCCTCTTCCAGATAAGTTTTCACTAGTTTAACTGAATTGCCTTGTAAAACACATAATTTGGTTAAGTAAATGCAAACTGGGTATAAATGTGAACTAGCAAAGATGTTTGCCTATGTTAACTCTGAAACTGGTGACTAGTCTCTATCCTAGCTGATCCCTTACCCATGGAGAGACATAAGGCTATACGAGGTTATGGAGATACTTAGACCCTTTCATAAGCAAATCTCAGGGAACTGCACAATGAAAAATATTCTGAGAAGACAGGCTTTGTACTTTTTGGATTAAGTTTGTATTCTTATTTTCTTAAATGCATGTGCGTACCTCTGAAGGACTTTCTGCTATTTACCCGAGACCAAATTGTAATCAGTTCACATATATGACTTAATGGAAGTTTGTTCTGGTTTTTTGTATGGGAATTATTCATGCATGCGAAGAAGAAAAGAGATAATTTCTTTTTTTCCATCACTGAACCTGCTTTCACTTTTGTTTAGTGAGAGCATCTGTTCAATTTCTTTCATATTATCAAGTAATCAATGAGAGAAAAAGCTATAAAATATGAAGGAAGTAAATGAAAATGACAAGGAAAATTTAGATCAGGTACCATGAAAAATGACTGACTAAAAGACTTGAGGGAAAACCTCCCAGAGGAAGTCACGAGGGGTGTTAATCTGTAGATGTGCAAAATTAAGCTGAAAAAAATTACTTATCAGCAAGTGTGCATTAGGGAATGGAGCAGAGAACTTAAGCAGGCTACCAGACTTACCGTGAGGCACTACTGTTGCCTTGAAACATGCTCCTGACCACAGAGCCTCAGGCTTAGCAAGCTCATGCATGAAAAGACTTAATTAGAGAATGTAATAGGGTAGTAAAATTGATAGCCATTTTTCATATAAAAGAATTGGACAAGTGGACTGCCTTACCAGTAGTAAAACTAAGAGTTTAAATCCATGTTTTCTAGAATATGTTAATCACTCAGACTTGCTCTGAATAGAAAAATAGCTACTCAAAGCAAAAATTTAAAAATTTTGTGATCACGGAGAAGTTGAGGGAGATGAAAGAATTTTGTTGGCTAGTGGTTCTGACAATGGAAATAGTAGGATTTTAGCTTTTCAAAGAAATGTATATACATATACACGTCCCACAATATATATAATATTACTGAATGCAAACTGGAAGTGAAAACTGACTTAATTTTTCTAAATTAATTCTAAATTCTAATGGGTTTTTTTTCCACATTATTGCAATATATTCCAATATGCATCATACCTCTCTTCCAAGAAATTATTATTCTATCAAGCCTTTAAAATTTGATGGTTGTGTTATAGTACAAAAATTCTTAATGCATTTTAGAAGTACTAGTTGGAAGTGAAATTAATGTAATTTTGCTTCCTTTTTTGTTGTTTTTTGTTTGGTTTGAAGTGGTTGTATTTTTTTTTCCCCAATAATTTTAAATAGTTTTGCTAGATCTACAAACAGCTGGGTTTTACTCATTACTTAGGCTACATCAATGCTATTATGTGTATTACCATGCTCTCAGAGCTTACTGCCAGGAGTACAGCAAACTATAAGGTTTTTCACTCTGCTTTTGTACTTGCTCCTTGATTTCTCTCCATCTCGTTTGATTACTTTCTGGTGGAAATGTTCTAACTGCCTCCCTCACAGATCTAGATAGGACCACCTTGTGAGTAGATTTTTTTAAAAAAATTTTCATTCGGTGGAATGGGGTAAAAGCAGAATTTTGGCAACATGACTATGAATCCATCTGAAAGGGTGAAATGCACATACTTCACCACCACAGTGGTAGTGGTGATATATATAACCCTCTAAAGTAGAATGCAGAATTCCAAAAAGTCCAAGTAAAGTAATTTCCATTCTCTGGCTTTATTGCAGGTACTTAAAATTGTAAGGTCTTTTAAAATTTTGAACTGGTGTTATATCACAAAAGAGACATCTATTAATTAATTTTTGAGCATATAATCATTAAAATATTGCAATATTTTGGTTGTACAGAACTATTGTAAAAATGTGATGAGTAGGAAGGAACGGATGACAAAGATGAGTTTATCAGAACAATGTTATCAAAGAATTATTTCCACTGCTACATAGTGAAAGTGAAGGTGTACTAATGAAGGACAGAAAGAAACTTAATATCTCCAAACAACAGCCATAGGCTGTCATACGAAACAACCTGATGGTGCCTAAATATAAGGGATACACTTCTAAGTTAGCTACATTTGATAAAGACATGTTACAGACTCAAGCCTGGGGGCAGGTATGCAGGTTGGGTTCTAGGCTTCCCTGTATAGGAAAGCATAAAGGCAGGAACAACAATATTTCCTTAACAAGGCATCAGAGTATTGCCTTAAAGGTGACTTGTTCAATGTAAACTGTCAGAACATTTGGGGCTTTGATAAATGAGCCTTATATGCAGGAGCTAGAAACAATTTCCGCAACTGATAACATCAGATCTTTATTTCAAGTGCACCTCCAGTTGCAGCCTATATCCCTGCAGTGTGACCATTTTTCCTAATTAAGATTATCATCTCTGCCAGGCTGAACTGTATCTACATCAATTAACTTATTCAAATTGATTATGCAATAGGGTCTAGAAGGAATAATGTGACACTCGGTGATATTTTCTTTCATAGGTCTCTTTACACATGCCTTTGTCCTTTGCTTTGATCTCTAAAAAGTCTCACTGAATTGCAAATTCCACTCACCTTATTGAGACAAGTACCAGCCTACAATGCCTTATCTGTGGGTAGAACACATTACACAACATGGGCACTACTGCAGAACCAGTAATCAAAGTGATAACACTTACAGGTTTATTATGTTTTCCTCATGTAGGAGTAAATGATACTGATTCTTACACAGAGGCCTTTTTAACCTCAGTAGCACTGATGGATGTATAGAGAACAGTGTTTTTTGTGACTTATAATACTTATGAAACCAAAAAATAGATTTTTTCTACACTGAATAATTTATCACGGTCTTTCAATCATTAATATTCATTTCATTAGAGTCTATATAATAATAAAATTACCTGAAAAAAAGAGATTGCTTGCACAGTGAGAATAGCTTCATATACTTCAAGGAGGGACTTATGCATGGAGATATTTTATTTTCTTCAGAAGTTTTTTTCCTCTTAAGCCATACTATTTACAAAGAGAGTGGTTACCAATTGCTTCATTGCTGCAAATGCTCTTTTATAATGAAGAGGTGCTGTGTAACCAGGATGGTATTCTCTAACATTTTATTAGCAATGAATTGACTTACGCCTTCTTTCATACAGCACTTGCATTTTCAAATCTCTTCATCTTTCTTAACCTTTCCAGAACTATTTCAACTTCGTGCCTAATATTTGATATTATTTATAGGTTTATGTAAATTGCGATGTAAAAATTATTTTGCCCTAAATAGCTCAAGTTTTGCCACAATGAATGCCAGAGTACAGACTAATCTCTGGTAATGTAGGAGAAAGCTTTTCAGGGATGTGCTCTCCTTTGAGCAAGGTCAAGAGAAAACTGTAAAACCTAAGCTGACAGTATACTAACACTGTGCTTCTGTGAGGTTTATGCTTGCTTGCTAAGAGACATATGCCAAAGTGGACATTAGTTTCAAGTACTGTAAAATAAGCTTTCAAAACATATTTGCCCAACACTGTGTAGTCATAGACTCACCCTTGGACCTTGCACTGAGGAAACTTGTCTTTTAATCCATCTAGAAAAAAATAATGAGGAAGACTCCAAGGAGGAATATATTGCTCAACCTGTGTCAGTGACATGAACCTTTGTTTTGTTTTCCTGCAGACAGAATGAATTCTCAGACACAATGGGCTTAGGCTGACTTGCTTGACTTTTCCTGTCCCTATCCTAAATGGCACAGCTATGACACTGCAATACACTGCGACAGGAGTCAGGATCATTTATAAAAATCAGTGACCACAACATGTTATGACTTTAAAAAAGGCTTCTCAGGTGGTAATGCATCTTTCAATTGAAGTATTATTCAATTATTTTCAGAAATACTAATATTAAAATTATTTACAGTTGGTCTTATATTTCTAAACAAAAACCAGAGTCTGTGTAGCCAATATTATCTCTTTGCTGCTTCCTTGAGGGATGATATGGGAAGTGTTAACTTACCCTCCTAAGACAGTTCCAGTTTTCTGAACACTTCTGTAAAAATTGCATTCTTATGTGAAGCGAGCTAGACAGAAACATTCTGATTAAACAAAACTGTGTCAAAATTACAATTCATTAAGTTTGAAATATTTGTGCAGGGGGAACACAGCAGTTTGGCTGCTTTGATATAATGATGTGCAATCCAGGAAAGTGTTCTCTGCAAAAACCATAAATATATACAAATATATATACATACTGGAAGCATATACTGCCTTTTTTTTTGTCTACTCTACAGCTTAAAAACCTGTGTGCCATCTTATTGTGCTAGGTGCTTGCTCTATCTATCAGGTAAGATAGATAAACCTATCAAAATTTGGTAACAAAGGCATATTTGATTTTTTATTTACTTTATCCATTTATACCCACTTTGAAATCAAGCATATGTATTTTGGGAGTGGGTGGAAATGGAAAGGTAGTTTGAAGACACATACAGCTGTATTTCTTCAAATAAAAAGGGAAATAGCCAACCAGGTCATTTCCTGTCCTACAAAACATTCTTATAAATGATGCAACCTTGCAAACTCACCTTTGTATTAATGAACTTCATTTTTTTCTGTTACTGATATTGGAAATGGAAAACAAAATTAGATCAATCAGTTTATCTTATGTTAAAGGCAAGAGAATGGGGGATGATGTCATTTCAGAAGGGGGATGATGTCATTTCAGAACAGTGCCATATTAGGAGGACACATGCCATATGCATTCAATGCTTTAACAATAATTATAAAGGCATTTTTAGGGCACACCCACATGAATGTTTCTTTATTTTGAAGGAAGAAAACAATAAATGCAGTATTGGAAAAATGTTTAGTAGGAGAATACATATTAAAAACATGTCTGCAATTGTCCTTTACTGCTGTTGAATCATAAATGACTACTTTTGCAAGAGCTGAAAGTGGAACTTTATAGAAGAACAATCATCAGGTTTTGCTCAATGATTTTTATATGTACAGCATTTAGGATAAACATGTCCAAACTTAAATGGCAACACTTGTTTTTAACACAAACGCTAACAATCATATTGTTAATTTATTACAATACTGTGTGATTCTGGAAAATGTTTCTTTTCTGGAGCATGTCCTCCTATATAAACAAAGCAAACTCTTTTCAAGTCTTGTCCTTGGTGTTGCTATCTAAAGTTTACCCTAGTGAGGAATGTCCATCTACTAACATTGAACTTTGAGCAGGATTGGTTTACACAGTGAATAATTCCAATTAGTGATCAATTCCAAATTAGTACCCCCCCCACTTTAAGTATTGATGAATATAGACTGAACTTCAACCACACCATTCAATTTTACAGAATAATCCCTCACTGTTCCTAGAAGTCATAGCTTTCTTGCCAGGGCTTTCCCTTTAACAAAAATTTCCATTGATTTCACTGGAATTCAAATAAAGCTAAAGCTGGAAACTTTAGAGACCCTTAGCTCCCTTTGACAGGTTTCCTGGCAGGTAATAGATTTTTCTCCTCTAAGTCCTCAGTCTGGGAAAATAAGAACACCATAATATTATATTTGTAGAGTTGCTCACCTAGGCTGGAATTTAACACTTCAGCTGTTACTGGTTTCTACATTAATTTTGGTCACCAGTTTAGCACCTTCAAAACAGATTCTCCACCAAACCACACCAAGCTTCTGTAAACTTGATGGTTAGCCTGTAAGTAATATTAATGACTGACATACAAATATGCAGATAGAAGTGATATACTTGCCTACATGGGGGCAAATTTGGACAGCCCATTCACCGATCTGTCCTTCTTTATACCCACTTGAACTTTGATTAAATATATGAATTAAAGATTTATTTTTTATATATTTGTATATAGAAATATGCATGTTCAGTTAAAATTGGAATTAGCATTTTTCATCAGGAGTTCTGCTTGAACATAATGTAGACAAATGCATATAGCAGCAGAGCAGACTTATAAACCCATGGATGCCAGGAACTCTACTAGGCCCACTGATACTGGGAGCAAAAAATAATCCAATTTCTCACTTAAAATTATACTTAGTGATGACACTCCATTACTTGTCTTGATGACCTACAATAATGATAAAATTAATGCATTAGTCACATGCAATCAAATTGGCTCCCAGTAAGTAATGCAGTCTGATTAGGAATAGCCTTTGTTTCAAAATTTCCCCTTTTTTTCACTGTACAGAAAGTCATGTCATTTGATTGGGAGGAAAAAATGAACTGAATTTTAGAGGGCAAATTGATTATAACAAGACATTTGAAAACACTTTTTTTTAACCAGAATACATTTCTGTGAGGTTTGAGTTTATTGACAGGGTATGACTAAGAATTCAGTGAAAATACACTTGTTCTTTGAAGCATTATAATCAAAAGTAAAGTATTTTCTTCTTTTTGTAAACCTATCTGTATGATATACTTTTGGAGCTCTGTGACTTGCGTAAAATCACACTGTTACTGCTTCTTCAGTCTTATCCTCTACATCTTACAGTCTGCAATTGCTCATGCTTAGACGTGTTTGTGTGTAATATAAAGTTTGAAGACAATATCATAGGACACCAACTCTTTTAACTCAAATGAATGAAAACTGCAAATTAGATAATTTTATACAAATTGGATGTGAATTATTTAGTACTTCTAGCTATATTGGCTTACAGATATGTCTACAATTAAAATGTTCATAAACAGACATGAAGGCTGGCAACAATATTGCTGATGCTTCCATCAACTGTCATGTAAAAAGAGGCTCTCAACTGTGGCCCTCTTTTGTTCACATTTTATGTTTTCAAACTCAAAGTTCTCAAAGCTCCAATCTGAATTTAAAATTAGCATGCACAGCAGAAATTGAAATGTTTCAATGATGTGTGTTACATCCTCTAGGTACTGAAAGAGAAATAATTTATTGTGCCAAGAATAGCTGCTGCCAGGTAAGGCTATTATAACATTTCACTGGTTTTCAAAAAGTCTGGAATGTGACACATTGCCAAGTGAGTTTTTAGAAAAGAAAACAAGCAATTGATTTGAAAGTGATATTTACTTTTTATCAATACATTAGAGTAAAAATGTTAGTGGTATTCTCCCCTCCCCCCCATAAATACACTTTACTAAGAGCTCATAATTAGTAACAAAGAGCTCCTCTTATTTAAGGAAATATATTGAAAAACTGAGCTACAACTTGATACTGTTTCAAAGATACAAATAAGCAATCTGATTGTCCTGATATTTTTGCTTAAAGGTATTTTTATCATCATGATGTCTTCAGTAACACGAAGGTTTCTTGAGATACTTTGCAGCATTGAATGCAACATCAGCAAATACTATCATTTTATTTCTATTAATTTGTTTCTAGATTACAAGCTAATGTCTTCTGATGTATAGCAAGAGCTTTTTAAACATCCTTTCTTGCATATGCTATTTCTTAGTTTATATAGTTTCAAGTTATAAGTTTATAAAATTATTTTAAAAATAATAAGGACTAAATAAAATTCTCATTCTTGTTGAGTGGTTGCATAGCATAGTTCTTTGATTTTATTCTTACTAGTGACATTTGATTGAATTCCAATGACATCAAAACGAACTCAGTAGTCCCACAGTACCTTTCCTGGTTATTTAACAATAATTAAATATTACAAACGGTCTAAAAACCCAAGCTGATATGCAAAAATTGAGTGTAAGGATTTTAAATTCACAGCACTGAGAAGGGACTACTAACACAAAATAATTATAGGAACATTTTGAGAGAAAATGCATTATGAAATATAAAATGCTTAAGAAAAAAAATCTCCTGCAACTTGCATTAAAAACAAATTAGTTCTGAAACCCTGGACTATGTTACTAATATGTAGGGCACAATAATAACTGTGACGGTCACATAATCATACCCTGGGAGTGTCATAAGTTCTCACTATAAGGCTGCCTGCTGGAAATATTTTGCACAAAGGAAGGGACACATCTCCAGAAGGAACAATAAAGATGATTAATCTGGCAGACAAACTACTGAGTGGTAGGTTTCAACAGCTTCATGTGACTCTAAAATTGCCTTGTTGATTTAAGACAGTAACTATCTGCTTAGCACACTCCCTCTACCAAGAAAGGATAACAGTTAATACACCACAAACAGAATCAATATTAAAGAATTGTTTAATATACAGAAAGTCATACAAATCATCACTGCTTGAAGTGCCATGAGGCCACCACCAACAACCACAACTGGATTATGTACTTCCTCAACCAAATGATAAATGATTTCAGGGTAGTGTGTTAGGATAGCCAGAGTTCTAAATAGCAAATATTTTAAAACAAAATGTAGCATGAAACAGAAACAGCAAACATATTTATACTATCCTGTGGAGAAAACAAATGGATCTCCATTTTCAGAGTTAGCTACCAATTGGCTTATATACGATATTATAGCCTTCTGACACTTAGGGTACTCCTCTTGTATGGTCAGGCAGGTCTCCTGAAATGAAGTTACTAAAACAAAGACAAAACAGGGAAATTCAGCCTTTTCTTTTGCCTAAGAAGGCTTGTTTCACATATATTGGTGACTGTTATGGCAGATTTGGCATCTTGATTAAGTGTCTTTAAACCTACACCACTTATCGTTTGGTAATGTTATCCTTGTATTCAGAAGAAGAATTGCTAAACTGTAAATCATTGTCACCAATTCTCAGACATGAGCACAGGACAAGTGAGTTGCACAGAACCAGTGCATGTGAGACATCCTTCTGCTTTGCTGTATTCTGTTGTGTCCTTGAGTAGCAATAAGACAGACTACTTTTTCACCCTCCCAGGCAGTAATCAACTCACATCTGCCCTTTTAAAAAGTTAATAGAATTGGAATAAATACATAGAATAGGAATAAATAACCTACCTTTGTTATTCCCCATTATCATCCTCTACTAGTTTTCATGAAACACATTTTTTTTTCAGAAAACGAAAAGGCAAACCAGGTGTTAAGATTATTTATGTTTGACAAATTCATATCATTTAAATAATTAAAACTAATTTGTGTTGAGAGCTACAGTTGCATTTTTATTAGAGAAACAAGTACAAATAGGCATCACTACAGAGCTGTTTATTCAATAGTGAGATTAAATGAAATGGATTTTGTAGTCTCAATACTTTGATTAATGTGGCAATTGCAACTTCTGTGTCCTAACAATGTGGAACCAGCTGCTTACCCACTATAATTCAGTAACACTTTTCTTTCTTTAAAGCTATACA
>WEKY01044750.1:21474-33735 GCA_013390045.1 Picathartes gymnocephalus
TATCCATTGGTTGCAGCAGTAGCAGCAGCCAGGCTACCTAATGCAAATGTCCCCGCCGTACCACCAGCAGTGCTGCCACTGGCTGAGGCTTCACTCGCATAGGTGGCCAACAAATTGGCTGCTGCTGCTGCTGGGTTGGCACTGGCAGCTGCTGCAGCCAAAGCCCCTGTAGCTGCTGCCTGACTTAGGCCTAAACCTAATGTATTGAGATTATATCCATAGCTGGCTAATGTATTAAGTGCAGAGGTGATGGCCACCAGGTCATTGCCTGTAAAGCCAGATAAAACTGCTGGAAAGGCTGCCACTCCAGCAAGGTTAGCATGTCCTAATAGCCCTGCAGCAGCTGCAGCAGTTGGTAACACTTCAGCAGTGTTTGCATAAGGAGATCCGGTTGGATTGGAATTGGCCACTGGACCTGTGACATTGGCATAACTGATATTGAGACAGCTGCCACTCTGTGGATCCTCTTGTATCTTCTGGATGATAAGTTCAACAGCTTTTCGGTTTTGTTCAGGTTCTCCACTCACAGTGACAACCCTCTCTTGCAAGTTGATCCCATCAGGTTTCTGGGAAAGCTGTACCCAAGCCCCTGACTGCTCCATTATAGCCTTCACTGTAGCACCTCCCTTCCCTATTATCAGACCTGCTGTGCTGTTGGGAACTATAATCTTTACCTGTAATTGAAAAAAATATATATAAATAATACTTCTGCTTTGTGCATAAATACTATAATAATTTTGCTACCCTATAAAAGGAAGGAAAAGAATGAAGCAAGTTAGTTACCATGTTTTTAAAAGAAAGGGTTAAAAAAATTAAAAAGAAACATAGCTCATCATGCTTTTTAATGCTCTGCATGTTTCAAATGTAAAATACAAAGAATTAAAGGTAAAATAACAGGAAAATAATTTTTATCATTCTCCCACAGAAAATACTGCTTTCAGCATAGTACATTTCAGACCAAAAGATTAAGAAAATGCAGCTATTCTATTAATATGGGAAGATTATCTTAGATTGTATCAAACTGAGTATTTTCATATGATTCCTCTCTTACCAGGCTAACGTAGCAAAATAACTTTGGTGAAATTTGTCTGAAATTCTTTACCTTCCTTTAAATCATCTATAGTAGCAATAACTTAAAAAAACCAAAAAAACACAAAAAAAAAAAAAAAAAAAAAAAAAAAAAAACAAAAAAAAAAAAAAAAACAAAAANAAAACCAAAACCAAAACAAACAAAAAACCACAACCGAAACAACATTTGGCTAAACCATGGACAGATGAAATAGCTGGTCTTGAACAGGACATAATCTTGATTCTTTAACCTATGACCCACATCACTGTATGGAAATTCCTTATCTGATACAGTGAATTATTATTATTCATCCTGTGGAAATTAAATTCAACAGGAGAGAATATCTAAGTGCTGAGATTTTGAAAGAATAAAACATGGCATTTGTACATCTAAAAAGTTTACCAAATGGCTTCAAACAAAGGTTATTTACTAATAAATCCTACCTTTCCTTCTGTTTAAACAAGTTTCAAACTGACACAACATAATTAATGGAAATAAATGTATTACTTATTGACTTACTGCCATGAGTGAAGAATGATGCCCAGGATAAAAATTCAATATTTATACATATTTTTCATAGCTTTTGTTTTTGATATACATTTTACAAATGTGTCCCAAAGTTTTAATGTACTGTCTACTTTAGGACATTGAATTAATATGATGCTTTATCTTACAAAAGTTTTGGGTTTAGTAGCTTTGTATTCTGATATCCATTCATCCCAGTTTTGTGAAATATGTGCAGGGGCAGCACTTTTCAATCCTTTCACCAAAATTCTAGCTAAAGTCTCAGCAACAAATCAATATAAAATACAATTAAATGTTATTAGTAACATTCTCATTTTATTGCCTCATTATAACGTCAAACTAATTGCAAACAAAAATGCATGCCCTAAAAATAAGTTTTTTTAAGGCTAGAAAAAGTTTAGATATTTCCAATAGTTATGTTAGCATAAAAATCATATCTTTGAGAATCCAGCATACTAGAAAGTTGAGAAACATTTATATTTTTCCACTTACAATATGTACATTAAAAATAATAATATACCATAATGAATCCTGCACTGAATTGTTTTAAATTATATACATAACTTTTAATTTCTTCAAAATTTCTAAAACAGAACATGTTCTATGGAATAAATAAAAAAAAAAAATCAGGTGCTGACGTATTCTCAAAGGTAATGTGAAAGTACGGTATTGAAAAAAAATTTAGTCCACCCATATATTAAATAATCCTATAAAAACAAACATCACTGTGTATATACTTAAATACATAATGAAATGTTTTATATATATTTGTAGGAAGAGTCAGTTTTGTCCTGTAATTTTACATGTAGTTGAAGGTATTTGGTAATTTTAAGGTAATCTTTTTTTAATTTTCCTATCATAAAAAGAAATAAACAACTCTTACTTTTGATTAGATATTTCATTTCTAGATACAAAATACTAATTGCAAAATAGAAGGACTGTCAAGATTTTTTCTAATTTGGGGCGGGGGTGGGGGTGCTTGTTTTTGTGGTTTTTTTTTGTTTTGTTTTCTGGTTGTTTTCATTTTGGTATTTTTTTGTTAACACTCCAAAAATGCAGCACTGCACAGCTTTCATTATTATTGTCTTGTGCTGCATACAATAGAAAACATTTACTTGCCTCCACTGGTTTAAGACATACTAACAGGTTCTGTGAGAGATTTCAATAAGCAATGTGCATAGTTCTGATCAAGTCAGGCATAAGTGCTTATGTAAATTTAAGTAAAAAAACCTAAAAACGTAAGAAGGTACAAAACCACATTCTCATAACCTTACATGTGATTTCAAAAGTAAATAGAATATTTGATGCCAGGACAGTATTGTTGCACCTGTAATATCATAGTTACACAAGCAATATATGAAAATCCAAGTTACTGTTATATAGCTGGGATTATTCTAAAGGATGGGTGCAGTAAAATAAAGCAATGGCTTAATTCAACCACAAAATTAAAAAGGAACTCTTCTCTATGCAACAGGAAAGATTTTCTCAACAAGAAACTAGTACTTTTCTCACTTGACACACAGAAGTTGATTAGGTTCACCACTAACAGCTCCAGTTATTTGGCAAAATTATGTCTAATCAGAGGAAAGATAAAGAATAATCTCCTTCTCCTTACTCATGCACTCCCGCCTTGTCCAGATATGTTTTTGTATTTAGCATTACAAACAACATACAAATTATAAAGCATTTGGAAAAAAAAAAAAAACCAAAAACTTTAATTTGCTGGATTAATACATGTTTGTCTGCTTCTGAAATAAATAAAGATACCCTTTTCTAAATATCTGATTTAGAAATAGACTATTGTTTCTTTCATTGGCAACTCTCTTAAATGGTATTAGTTTAGGAATATTAGTTTAGGAATATTATCCTTTCAAATACAACCCCAGCCATGGTGAATATTTCACATATTAACATACAGGACATCTTTTAAAATTCTATATGTACTAAATAATTAGACAGTATGCATCTATTTTATATTAGGATGAAGTACATTACATTCCAGTGAAAATTCAGTTTGAACAAAACATAAATGCATCTGTACACATTTTACTTAAAACAGAAGCAATCCTGTTCTTCTCTAAATGAAGAGGACCATTTGTATTATTTTCAGATATTCAGCTGTAGCATTCTTGTATTTGTGACAGCTAATTTAAAATTTTATTTTAAAATTTAGATAATTATTTTAAAAGCAAAACATATTTAGGGTTGGTTTTGTTTTTTTTTTTAATTTAGGTAATATTAATCTTGCTACCAGTTTGTAATTCTCCATCTATTTCTTGTATTCACTAGATCTTTCCCTTGTTTATGTATTGGAATATCAAGTCTTTATGGCAAATATTGGTTGCTTTGTATAATAATAGAGTACCTAACATATTAGACCACAGCAGTCTAGGCGCTGGTAGAAAAGAAATGCTGCAATTTTTTTTTTTTTCCTGTGGAAGCCTTAAATCCAGACAGTCACTAAGTTAAAAGGTATAAAATGATGCAAAAAAATTCAGAAATTGAAAAACTAAATACTATCTATTTGGTTTTGTTACCTGCATGATCACCATTTTTACTTAACTCTTTGTCTGTCAGGGAAATTGGACAATGCACTTATTTTCCTTTTACAGATAATAGGTTCAGAAACTGATTTGGATGCAGAAGTAAGAAACCTAACTGCTACCCAAAATAAGTGCTCTGAGCTATCCAATAAAGGTATCTTTCACTATGCAGGAAGATTATATTTCCAGGTTTGTGTGTATGCTCCTGGCTATATTCAAATTTGTGCTGCAAAAAGAAGTATCTAAAGCAATTATGAACATATGCTTACATATGCATAAGAATAAGCATACATGTGTAATTTATTTTGTTCAAATGCTATAGGAAGAAAAAATGGAAGTAACTCAACCTTTATTTCAAGTCAAATAGATTTTATAAAAATTAAAGACGGCAATTACGACATTTGCTTACTCACAAAGCAAATTAATTACTTCCACAGGCATCACTCTCATCCTATTTGCATTAGCATAAGCAAGTTCAAAATAAGGCTCAAAAAGTATAATACTTCTTCCCCCAAAAGTAATCTAACTATAACAAATATAATAGAAACAAAGTAATTTCTCTGTGTACATTTTCAGTGAAACATGACTGTGTCTTTAAAAACCTTGACAAAAATCAAAGAAACCTGGGGTGTAAGTAGGGCTCAAAGCAGAGAGCAGTTTGTTGCCCTCAGTTCCCAATGAAATCTATAGAGATTTGGCGCAGTTCTGCCCTTCGGAGGAAAAGAACTGGTACTTAAGGGATCTCAACCACTGTGTCCAGAGACACAATTCAAGCTCCTTTTAACTTTTGCCACATGAGTAGCTCATATTCACCCTTGCGTGCTGAAAAATCCTAGACTCCTAAACCTGGTATCAGCTAATTCCCTAAACCTTGTCCATGTATTGACAACCCACTCGCATAAGCCCATGGTGCATTCGTATATCACATCAGAATTGCCTAAAACTCCTCTGATTTACCAAACTGAAAGTCCCGGCTCAGTTAATTGAGCAGAACAGCATCTACTGTGGAATGCCAGATGTTCAGGGATTATGCTCTGCCATTTCTCATCCTCCCCAGTGCTGCACAGAGATAATCTGCACTGAGCAGCTATGAATGCATATGAATACATGCTAAATATTTTCACGGGAAGAAGAACCATGACCAAATCTGCACCACTACCCATGTCCTGTCTTCCCAATTCTCATTCCCACTCCTCTCATGCAAAGACCTCCAACTACCCATAGCAAAGTTCCCACCCTTTCATTTTTCTACCGCTTTATTTCTTTGCCCTCCTTCTCTCTGACAATATTTAGTCTGGTTATATTATCACTTCTCAGTCTCTAGAACTTCTCAGTCTCTAGAACAAGCTCACACCAGACGTGACACCCAGCAAATACACAGTCTACACTGATAAATGTAGTGGAAGGATGAAATGCAGGCTAGGTAGCAGGAATCAGCACTTGATATGGCTGTTACACCAATTAGAGTAACTATATGTTAAGAAGGTTGAAAAACATGGTCTTAAGTTTCAAGTTTCACATGGTGGCATGACACATGCCTGCACTAAATTACACCAGAAGAGAAATATTACTGATTATACAAAGTAGCATCAAAACGTGGAAAAACAAACCCAACGATTCAACAATGGAAATATTTAAATGCATTAGCCTCTGTTTATTCCACCTCACAGAAGTGTTTCTAAGAGATTGCACAGAGGATATTTTTTAATCTATTATTCAGGTTTCCTTTTTCCTCTTTTATTTTCAACAGTGTAATTATAACTCATTCCATGAATTTTCTGCAACAGTTGTTCTTTTCCCTTCTATTAAATCTTTCAGCTACTTGTCCAATGTCAGTTTATTCTTTCTTAACAGAAAAACACAGAAAAGATTCCATCTAATCAAACAAATTCATCTTAATTTGTCACAATTCTACATTTTAGTCTCTAAAGCAAATAACTGCATTTCCTTCAAACTATAAATTGCTACATTCTAATTCATACCTTTTTCTTTCTTTTCTTTTTCTATCTTCTTGCTCATCAGTTGTTTTAAACTCTTTAAAACTCCCTCTGGCCTATGGATTCTATGAAAATTTCATGCAATTTTAGCTGCTCATATGACTACAGGCTTCGACTTGGTGAGAAGGTGTTCCGAAAACACCAATTCCAGTAAAGAGCAGCCAGTGAGGAGTAAGACCACCTAGGATTTTTTTGTGTGGCAGGCTAAACACACTGCTACACTAGGCTTGTGAGTAGCCCCATGCCATCCATCCTAAACTGAAGTGGCTGTATAACAAAAACCTGTGTGAAAAATCAGGATCAACTAAAGATGTGATAGAAGTTCTACTGAAATCAAGCAGAAAGACAACTAAGTACATTACAGGCAAGATGATGCCTGCATGCAATTAGAAGTCACAGCCACGCTCTGTTGTATCAGGCAACTCCTGGAAAGCCTCTGGCTGCACAGCAACCAAGAGCCACAAGTTCAAGGCAGCACAAGCTACTGGAAGGTCATGAGCCACCCCTTGTACACAGCAGACAGCCGCGCTAGGCTGCTCGGGACAGATGTGTGTTCATGTCAGGCTCGGGCTCAGCTTCCACCAGCAGCTTACACAGCAAATCTCTACTTATTGCACATACACAGTCTCTTGGAAGTTACCGAAACCTCTCTCAATATTTTCAGTATCTCTGGGTTGGATTCCATACTGGACTCATGCATAAGCTGAAATATGAATTTACTTTTTCAGAGGTGTACCGAATAAATTCCTGGTTGCTCAGTTCCAGGTTATACATTTTTGCTTTACAGAAAATTCTTAGAAGGAATAGAGACATCTTTTAGAGACATTTTTCTAATAGCCCGCTTGATACTTATTTACAAAAATAGGCACATATCCATAAAAAGAGAAGCAGTTCTTTGTAAATTTAGCTAGATTATAATGTAAATAAATGTAGACCATAAATTGTCATCTTCCTTAACTATGTTTAATTTCTGTAAATGTCATTCCAATTCAGTTTCTCTCTTTCTACAAAAGAATGTCTAGAGCTGAAATACTGTGTGAACAAGTGCAATGGATTACAGGAAGAGATTAGCTGCTACTTTGTTCTTCAACATAACACACCTTTTCTAGTCATGTTTGTGTTCATAAGATTTTCTACCCATCACAAGCAGTACACATACTTGTAGTATTCCCTTCATATATTTTGCCTGCAATTATTCCAAGATTAATATAATTTTACTACTTCCCTGTGTTGCCTCTTTGTGGTATTTATGACCTCATAATTACAGGTTCTTTCAAAGCAATTCAAGGTTAAATTAATCCATTGAAAAAATATTGCAACCATGCGTTTTGTCTCAAATCACACTAGATTATTCCAAATACAATAAATTGACAGCAACTAGATATTCTAAAATGTCTGGTTTTATCTGCTGGTACACTAGAGGAGGATTTTGGCCTGATACTGACACTACTGTTTATCACAAGTGTTTATTTTTCTCCAGTTCTTAGACCTCCTCTCAACTGAGGTTGCATTCAACATTTCATTTAAGTCACAAAAACTATCATGCAATAGAAATCTAACTTCAACTTAAATACTTGGGAACAATTTACATCTGAAATCACAAGCTTTAGAAAGTCAGAAAAAAGCAGGAGAAATATTTACTAGAGATAAGACTCTGTAAGGATGTTTTGCACAAATTGCTCCTTTGGCTTAAATCAATACTATTTTTCAATTAGCATTTGATATTAAACCTTGACTCTTTGAGGCACTTAAAAAAGTCACTCCCACTTCTTCTAGTAACTACCTAATTACAATTCTGCCCACTTTAAAGCATGAACATTAAGATTTTTCTTTCATGCTTTTAACTAAAGATGTAATTTGGAATGCAAATTTCTCACAGCAAGGAACTAGCAAATCATGTTTAAAGAAACAAGAAAAATATTCTCTGGTGCCTGCTTTAGTTACCCTTTTGTTACCAGTGTGTGTAGGCTCTAACTCATAAATAGAAAGGCTTCTTCTCTCAAAAGCAGAATGTGTGCATAGCCAAGTTGTGCACACAGAAAGAATATTGCTAAAACAATGTAGGTTATACATGTGGCTGATTTTATAAGATTATCTAGTCCTGAAGAAAATCTTATTAAAATTTTACACTCACATATGCACACATAAAAATCTGAGTAGTTTCGCAAGTATCCCTCAAGAAAACATGATTCAAAACTGTGGGAATGCAGTAAACCAACTCCACCATGAATTCTCTATGATACATAGTTTTAATAACAGAGAAGAAACTTAACTTTTCTAATTTTTTTCTCAGTAGCATAAAAACAACATTCCATATTTAATGCATTAATGTTGCATGAGCTTCAAATTACATTTGCAAAGAAGTGTAATGTATTTTGAGAAGCGTCATTTATACTTTTCACTTTTTTATAATTAAAAAAAGAAAAAATGAGGTGGTTACATACTAAATCACACAAGAGAAAAAATAAATGGATTTTCACTCAGTTGCAGAGAATGCAATATACATAGAAAATTAGACATCCATATTGGCTGTGCCATTGTTTAGATGAAACATCTTTTAAAAAGACAGAAAGCAGGAATACTAATAGCTCTGTCCAGTATGGTCTAAAACCTTCAGTAATGGCAATATACTAACCCTATTCTCTATTTAAAATCAACATAGTTTCTCCTCCCCCTATCTAAAATTTCCCTTTTTTTCCTCTTCCTTATATAATTTGTTGCATGGTGTTCTATGAACACCTGCCAACACTCCACAGAGTCAAGGATGGGTTTCAAAAATGCATGAATATTTACAGTACTATTGAGTATAGCAATTTGGGATACTTCTAACTGAAAGAAACCATATAATGTAATTTCATTACTGGAATTGATGAAAAAAACACTTCTCAATACAAAATAATTGACATAAAATGTAGATAATGTGCATTATTTTAAAACCAAATACACCTCACTGATGGTATCACTAAAACTCTCACTGTTTTACATTAGACAGGATCTAACTTATGAACTCATAAAAACCACTCCAGTTTCTGAAGTTAATTGATCTTCCTGACAGACAGAGGGGCAAAGTGGGTGCATCCTTTTTTTTACGCTTTCCCAGTCACAGGTGTGTAGATGTTACTTTGGCTCCTTACAGCTGTTAACTCATTGTCCAAAGAAGCATTGCACTGGTTGCTTTCCTGACCAAGCTTAGAAGGTAAATACATAAACGAATAGGACATTGCTGCACTCCTGAAGAGAATCCTTAAAAGACTGCATGCATGAGCTTCACATGTAGTCCCCAGCAGCAAATCAGCCACAAACTTGCTCTGAATGACATGCTGTATTTTAACTGGAGGACTTACACTTGATGAGAAGAAATCATTGGAAGAAATCCTACGGCTAACACATACAAGAGATTTGCTAAGATGTTAATAACAAGTCTTGGACAGCCTACAAGCAGGCACCTGGGAACCAATTTTCCATTGACTTCCAGGAGACTGATGCTTCCTGATATAGATGCACTGTTAACATTACAAAGCATCACAGCTATCAACAGTGCCCAGTTTTCAGTATAAACTTGGATAAATATGGCTAGAACATACAATTATGTTCTTCTAAAAGAATCAATGCAGAAAATTATATGCATTAGTTATGTCACTTAATTAAATTTAGAGGAAAGGATAGCCAATAGAAATGTGCTAACGGACTTGCAATTTCTCTGTCAATTACACTTTTTATTGAAACTGTCTAAAACTTGAAACCTTGGAAAAATGAAACCATGGATATTAGAAATACATTGAGATTTTTATGTTTTGACATTGCTGGCCAGATTATATTATATTAATAGCATGCTAAGCTTTTTCTAAATCAATTTAGGATTTAAATCCAAATAAGAAATCATGCTTCAGCATTACTGGTAAGAATACTGGAAATCAGTCCCTGAAAATCACATTTTAAAATTAATCTATCTATCTATAGGACTGACAGGACAAAAGGCTAAGAGTTTTATTTTGTTTTCAGAAGATCTTTGCCATATCTTTCTACAAGATATGTAGCACAATAATGCAGCAATCACTTCGCAATTCAGAACAAAATTAATCAACAATATATCATCTGCAGGAGACCTCTCTTTTAAAAGATGTGGAATTAAGGTGAATAATCAGTAGAACCATTTCAATTCTATGGCATGGAAAATAAGGACCATTTATAATGACCATTAAAAAAGGGACATTTCTTTCTTGCTCAAAGCTCTTTGGGATCTTTTCGTGGGAGGCCAAAAGAGAGAGTTTGATCATCAGCAGGAGGAACTTTATGGTTACTCACATCAACAGGTTTGCGATTCCCGAAGGAGAGGGTAAAGTGCTCAGAAATTATGACAGTCTTTAGTCCCATTCTTAAAATGCACTGCCCATCTCCATATTTAACATTTTCATGCTCACAAATAGTCCCCAATTTTGCTACCACAGTTATCATACTCTGATCTTTTGAAAATTGAAGTTTTAAGTGAGAATCTGTGGGATTGAAAAAATGGTAGCTATTGAAAGAAGGAGGTAAAAAAAGTGTAACTAGCTGAACGTGTTTTGACTAAATGAACACCTTTGAGTTTCATGACCATAAAATAAAATAGTGATACTAAATCCTAACATCCACTCCTACACTATTTGTAATTAAAATTCTGGTGTAATTATTCTGTTCTCAATAAAAAGGAAGGAGAGACACACGTGAATTAAAAGCCTTGTGGTAACCCTATTAATGTCTCAGGTCCATGAATATAAGACCATATTTATTCTTGTTTTCCCTAAAGACAGTTCTGTATATCTTCATGGTGTTTTTCACTATTAAAAAAAAAAAATAAAAAGGAAAAATAGCACAAAGATAATGACCAAATGTTTTCCTAAAAGCTATATAAATACAATTTTTCTTAGGAGTGTTTTTTCTGAAAATATCCATTTTTCTTTAGATATAAACACATAATAAGATGGCAGAGCCAAATAGCTTTGAAAAGGAGGAATATTTTAAACGTTATCTAACTAAGCACACTAATTTAAAAAAAAAACAAAAAACACCACAGAACAAAATAACAAGACCCTCTCACCATTCCCACAGACATATGACTTAATAGAAAAAACGTACAGAAAATAAATCAATGAAGCAAATTCAAACCCATCTGAATATATATCACTACTATAGGTAATGATTTTAAAAACAATAAGGAAAAACAAACCCAATGAGTCCATATGAAAGACATGCACATATTTACATTACACTCTCTAGAGACAAAATTAGTGGAGCCCCTACTTCCTCCCAAGTCCATCATGCCTTAGAATCTCCCAGTTGCAATCATGTCAAAAATCAGTCTGATACACAGACCAAATGCAATAGGTCCTCATTTCAAAGTCAAGGAATAAAACCCATAGTACATTACAAAATTTTTTCAAGGGACTCTCCAACCTTTCTTGGAAACCAGATTTCTGCTTTTAACAATATTAGGTAACCGAAATAATATAGCCTTGGTCTGAGAAGTATCCTTCATATCCAGTCTTTATTTAGTTACACTTATAGAGGTAAGAGAAGACTGAACAGGGCAATTTTAACGGTGTATCTTGGTGTAACCTGGCATCAGTTTTGCAAGTGCACTTTTCAAAGATACAACTTATACTACCATCAATGTGTCAATACACATAAAATAAATATGGTGGAATAAAGATGACGGAGAGGGAAATCTGGCTTCTGTGAAATGCACCTGTCTATCTAGATGAACTAACAAGACTAACAGCACCAAGGGCTATGGTTACTTTGAACCCCTGGCTTTGCAATGGATGACCAGCAGCAGAAGCTTGATCGTTTCTCTATTAAGTAATCCTTAAATAATAAAATAGAATTTTGTGTATCAGGAACTACTCAATGAAATTCTCAGAGAACTCTCTCATAGATGTCATTTGAAAATTGTTTTTGAATGAGAAAGTGAGGACAGTTAAACAGAAAACTTTTATATAACCATGTCTCTCTAGGTCGTGATAAACAGTAATTATTAAAAATTTTCATTACAAAAAGGACATAGTTTCCTTAGTGTGGTATCACTAAAGGGTAGATGAATACATGGGCACACACAATTATTGTGCTCAGTTCTGGGCCCCTCACTTCA
>WEKY01044787.1:340-15532 GCA_013390045.1 Picathartes gymnocephalus
AGTCAATATTTTCTTTAACTCCTCCCTGAAATTATATGCTATCTAGGAAGCAGGTGGCTGAGAATCAGAGTAATGGTGCTACCTGCTTTAAAATAAATGCAATGGCTTTTGCCATAAAATTCACTCTATAAAAATGAAAATATTTTACACAGTTTGCTATCTGTAATTGTTAAACATCTGGAAAAGGAGTACATCTAAATCACTTCTGTTTGCAATTGTATCATCGTCTCTAACTTAGGGGTTTTTTTCTTGTTTCTACAGCAATTACTCAGACTCTGTGCTATTCCTTTCAACTGCTTTTATTCCTCCACATGAGCCAAATATATTTATCTGCCTTGCTATTATACCAAGACTATGTACTGAAGCTTTGTCTTTAATGTGTAATTTCTTTTGCACTCAAGTAGAATAATTAGTTCCTTTTCTTCAGCACATGAAGTTTTCTCATCTTCATTGTTTTAAAATGGGGTTCTTTCTAGCTGATAGAGCCTTCTTGGTTTATGTTTTTTGGTCCTTGTTTTTTCCACAGCTCTGCAGGAACTCATCAAGATTTCTCACCTCACTGAATACAAGGAAGTTTTTTCCCTGTTAATGGTATTCCAAAGATCTTAAAAATTAATACATTCTAACTGCATATCAGTCAAAGCTTTAACTTGGAATGTTCATAGAATGGTTTCAGCTGGGATTGTCAAGAGTATAAGCTTTGGTTTAGCACTCTTGCTACTGATTACTATCATTCCTTCTTTATTCTCAAGAGTCATATTATGATATTTGCACTTTGAAAAACATGTCACTTGTACATGTCTTATTTAAATGTTACACTTATCATTGGGACAAAATACTGCAGAATTTAATTAGAAGTGAAGAAGGTGATTTTACATTCAGCAAGGGTTGTTGTTGAAAATCTTTATTACACTGGAATTGTTGTACAATAACTGCTACTGAAATAAAAAGTCCCGCTCAAAGTACAGATTTGGTGAGTCTTGTCTGAATTTGATTTTAAGCTGCATTCTTTTCAGGAAAGGAAGTGGATCTTTCACTTTACTGTAACAGAATTAAATTTAGGCTCCGCAAATATCTGAATTTAAAGGCTATCAGATTGTTGGCATATACTGTATGTAGATGAAAATTCTGATAATGACAAATTCTAACCAATGAAGAAAATGTTAGTACTACCTCAGTGATGTCTTTTGCAAAATATTGTGAAATTGGCAAAAGGTATAATGCAAATATGGAATGGGTTAAATTGTACATGACTTGAGTATGTTTCAAAGATGAAAGAAAAATTTTAATCTAAGATATATCTAACCAGATCTATTTTCTCCTACAATGTTAACATTATGCAATCAACAGAGGAAGACAAAGATGAAAAAAGAATATAAAGTCAAATTTGATATAGCGAGAAAAAAATTTCCATGCAAATTAAAGACAAACTTTTTCTATTTGCAAATTCAGAGACAGCTTCTTTTCTCTCAGGAGAAAATAAACCCATAAACAACAAGGAAATACCCACCAAAGCCAGCCTCAGAATGATCTAGACTCCACCGAATTCAAGAATATGATTTTCAATTTACCACTTATTAGCTCAACTATAGAAATAAATATTATGAGAAATCTCATTAAAGTAAAACTTCACAACATACTTCTGAAGTTAAAGAACATAATTTTCAAATCAATGTAAATTGTGAATAGCATTTTCAAACATTTCAAAATAAATTATATTCAAAGAAAACATTAAATGTTTAGAATATTATAAATTCTGAATTTTTTTAATCAAATTATCAACAAAGAGATGGCATGCAGTAGACCATGGGGAATATTAATTAAAAGTAATCTCTTAATTGTATGCTAAAAAGTGTAAGACAGACACTACTTTCCCAAAGGCAGAATGAGGATTGTATTTACAGTTCAGCTGTGGACAGGTGCCCAGATTTTCGCTTATCTATCATTTGCTACATGCTGAGTTTGCTGCATACAAGCTGCCATTACTAATAGTCTGGGACAGAGCCATGAAATTTCAAGTACTGTATATTCCAGGTCAGAGCACAATCTCGTTAGTGTAATCTGAAGTTCATCTACCATTCCTCTTCTTAATAAAGCCTGCTGGTGACCAATTGAACTGCAACGTTGGTTTACTTCTATATGCTTTTTTTTGGATTATGCTAAATTTTTCTTTTGCCTATGCTTTAGAAGCACAGCTCTATTTCTTGTGGAAAACCCTTTAGTTTCTAGAGTGTTTACAATTTCGTTTTCAATATCATTTTTAACACATGCTATCCAGGTTACACAGACCATGCAATAGGCAATTCCACAGATAGCAGAAACAGAAACTTCCATTTTAAGTAAAACATTATGTTCCATCCAAATAAAACCCAAATCTGCTCTACATTCAGCATAAAATCTTTGGACATAAGTTAGAACACACCTAGTTTTTGTCTTTTTATCTATACGGCACAGAACTGAAGGAACATTGCAATGGATCATTACAAAGAAAATTAGATGTTACAAATATTGTCTTTTATGAAGCATATTGGAATGTCCATTTGAACTTTAAGGTCAGTGGATTGCTGGCTTGTTTAGAAAGTGCAGATGTGGTATTATTCTAGTGACAATTTCATCAAAGAGATATGGAATTTAGATACTTTCATTTGCAAAACCAATTCTGGTTTTTCGGTTTTGGTGGAAGAGCATTCTGAAAGACATACTGCTGTACTGAGGTTATTATTTTTATGAATTTTTTTCTAGGTTCTTAACCATGCTTAACAATTTTCAATATTAACTTTTTGCATGTTAAAACAATTAATTTGTATCTTTAATAATATTAATATTTCTATTAGAAATATGTAGGTAGTATGGCAGAATTGCAACAAATATCCCAATACTGTACTGACATATTTATATTGACAAGAAAAATTACATTTCTAAGCGTGGATGACTTGGTCTAGATGAATCTGAATTCTTGGACACCTGCACCACATAGACTGCCACAACATAAAATTGCTGACAAAGTGAAGATTTTTTTTTAAGTTGTTCTATATAATTTTGTTTCTTAGCTTTTGACATTTCCAGTGTTAGCTTAACCCCACACCTTGCTGTCACCCACTTTTACTGACTGTTCCAAGATTACAGCATGTTGAAATTTTTAAGTGTTTATAAACCTAACATGTAAAAATATTATCAATGCATAACTGTCATATAATATATATCATAATAAAAGTAAACCACCAAATAATAAAAGTTCCATATCATCGTTTTATAGCTCTCTATCAAAAAGATATGCTGATAAAAATCAGCAGATGGTATAGAAACCCCTGGAAGAAGAATAAGCAGAGCTTGTCTCCTTCACATTGTTCAGCCCTGTGTTCTATGCAATAATTCAAAATTATTATTTTTATTCTCCATTGAAGCATTGCTTCACACCTTCACTCCAAGAACTTTTGAGTGAGTTGCAGAAAGCAGAGTATGACATTTTCAAATCACCTAACGGTTTCAACATTTGAAAATAAAGACAGTGTATTTTTCACTTGCTACTCTGGAGCGTTATACATTGAATTTCAACAAACAAAATTGAACTAAATCGCTTTCTCCTCTTGAGTTCAAGTGCAGCACAGGCTGATCTCTTCACTACAAAGCTGGCTGGAATTTACATGTTCCTCTAAAATATTTTATTAGAGTCATTAAAATAATAAGCCCTGCAGTCTGATTATAACCTCCTTCTGGACTTCACAACTTATAGTTATTAAGGTGTCATAACTTACTGAACATGCTCAGGGAGCCTTAGATCCCCTCTTGGAAGATGCCAAGGGAAACTAAATCAGCAGCTGCTACTTTTTCATCTTCATGCTTGGTTGCTGTCAAAACAATCCCTACATAAAATGGGATTTTCCAACCAGGTGGCTACCAGGAACAGTTGGTCTCACAGGCCCTCTAAAGTCACAACTTGAAACTTTCAATTAAGACAGTTTTTCACTATGTTTTATAACACTTTTGTGACTGGTTTATAACCGTGTTATCAGTGAAGTTTCTTTAAATTGCATTGATTGCTTACCCTAAAGTTGAAACTGCTGTAAAGTAACTGTTTTATGGAAACACTGACACCTACTCTTTTTTCCATCATAAGAGTTGGACAGCAGGTATTGTTTTGAATTTGTCAACATTGTTGGGATTGACAGGCAAGTAAAAATCCAAAATACCTAGCAAGTCTTTTGTGAAGGCAAGTCAAGGCTTCTTTGGAAAAGAGACATTTGAAGAGATGATTGGTAGTTTAAGAAACATTTCATAGCAATGGAAAAAAAAGAATAATTCCCATTTGCTTTGCACAAGATATGTAACAGGAGTAGCATAACTCTGGTTAATTACAGGAATATTACATATAAAAACAGACATTTCATAGTACTTCAAATCAGGATGTAAAAGACAGTATTTTATTTTTTTAGAAAAACTGCTAAAGTTGATTTGCTTAGAAATAATTTAAGAATTTCTTTTTTTTAATGTGTGCACATAGATAAGAAAGTTAGTAGAAAGGAGCAGTCTCATTAAGCCTCATTGAACCCTATATGATAATTAGTGATCAATTTACCACTAGAGGTTAAGTGCTAATGTAAGTTTCTAAAATGTATACCTGTCTCTAAAAAAAAATTTCTCTTACTCTGCCTCAACAATAACTAACATCAGCTGAGGGCAGGTTGTGTTTTTTTTCAAATCTGGAACCTTGAATACCAATGCATTTAGCTGTTCATCTTTATATTCCTATGGTATCCAAAGAGCTGTGAAAATCTACACATAAAACTTTCAACAACATTCATGTGAAAGACTGATTTTAAATATTTTGAATTACCTTCCACCTCTATAAAAATCTTTTATCTTTTGAGTTTGAGAGGTTGAGTTTGTATCAAGGAATTATATGGAATTATTTGTAACTAGAGTAATGCACAGAACCCAGAACCCACGAAATCAGTGGGTTTCCTCAGTTTTTCATCCTACATTGACTGGTCCAGTGGAAGCTGGTTCTTGAACCACAGTGCCATCAAGCAAAATAAAATCAAACTTTGAATGTCCCTTTCCTGAAAATAGTCTTGCAAATAAAAAAAAAAATGTGATTATTACTTTATTTAAATGGCTTCTGATATGTACTAAAACAACTGTTCAGCTTGTTAGTGTTAAAACATGAATTTAAAAATTGACAAATTAAACAAATCAACACTTTAAAGATTAGTTGCCCAGCTAAAAGTAGATAGATATTATTTCCTTTCCAATGGAAAAATTAAATAATTTTTAGTGTATTGAGTTTCAAACTTGTTTGTATTCGCTTTTAATAAGCCCACCTCTTTCTTTCCTGTTCTCTAGTCCCAGTTCCCCAGTTACATAGGGGTAATTTTATATTTATATTAAGGGAAAAAGTTAAAATATCTCTAACTTCCTTATATATAACAAAAAAATATAGTTAATTCTTCCTCTCTGCTCCAGGTAATTTTTCAGATTTGCTACCTCAAATTTCCTCAATCTATATTGTTTAAACTATAAATTAAGAAAGCTGAAGAAATCCAGATACTGCATGCACAGTCATAACTCATTTTCTGCTCATCTTCTCTTGGAAACTGCTTACATAAGTACATGAAACAATACTCATGAAATACTCATGCTGTTTCCTGCTGGTTTGATCAAATCTTTGTTTCATATGAAAAAAATACAATGAAAGAAATCAAGGCACCTGAAATGAGACCCAATGGCTTATCAGTCCAAGTGTCTCAATACGTTTCAGCAGTTTGTGAATACAATGAGGAATTCACTAATACTTCATACAAAAATCTTGTTTATAATAACTACCTACACCTTCTCTAGTACTGAAGAGAAGTTTTTCTTTGGCATTTGGAACTTTGCCCCTTATACCAGACCTGAAGAAGGAAATAAGTGGGCCTTGGTGACCAATTTATCACTCAATGTGCCAAAGTCATCATTTACTCAAACGAGGATGAAGCAAGTTCTTGCCACACAAACATCATTATTTGTATTAGATAAAAGCGTCAATGACAGAAGATTAATGATATTTTGTCTTTTTTCTTTCCCAGACAGTAAATAATGTAATCCTGTTTCATTACCTAAAATATTGTCTACTACAGAGCATTTTAAAATACATTGTCTGTAACTTTCTATAATATTCACTTCAGGAACAATATTATTTATTACAAAAAATTCAGCAGGGTAACAAAAAAAAACCCAAAAAAACCAAACCAGATTCTCATGTATCCCTCTCAATTTTTATTTAAGTTTAGCTTGCTAAAGAATGATTTACAAGTGACTCTTGTGAAGGTCTCCTGAAAAAAAGACAGCTTCATAACTTGTCCAGAGGATTTTTGTGTGACCATACTCTCAAGAGTATCATTGAGAGAACAAATTAAAAAAAACATTGTCCTATCACATGGGATTTTGCACATACACTTAGAACTACAAGGATCTCCAATAAAAGAAATAAATAATAAAAATGCCTACGGTAATTAGGAACAGGTTTTCATGAAACCCTGTTGACTTTGTCATTGCTATATATATTTTGTGGTGCATATTACTGATTTTGATAGGTGTGGCTAAAATGTTCTGTAGCTTGGTTGCTCAGAGCAGACAGTGTACTGGAACAAACTACAACTGTGCCTGTGCATCAAAATTCACTACTGAGAGGTAGATGGGAAATGCAGCTTATAGATTTACGGGGACAGTACTTGATTATAAAGAGAGCTACCCTGCTGCCTAGACCTGACTGAATTGACAAGACAAGAGAATTAGATACAAAAGACACAGTTTGAAATAGCATGGAAATGAATATGATAAATTTTAGGGAAAATTATAAGAGTTTAAATCAAACATTAAAAAAACCCAGACCTGTTCCTAGTCACATAAATGCTTGAGATGTAAAGCTTTCCCGTTTTAAACTCTCGAGGCACTCTACAAATCAAATGTAGAATGTGCTTGACAAAAGCCAAGATGAATTTATCAAAGGCAAATCATGCCAGACTAACCTGATTGCTTTCTACAACAAAATAGTGTCTTCTGTCTAGCAGGTGAATTGTTAGAAACAAAGGTCCTGTTCTTATACAAATGGGTTTGTCAATTAAAAAAGGGAATTGGAAAAAAAAAAATGGATTGTGTAGTAAAGAGGATGATTTTCATCAGGTTTTGAAACTTTAAAACCATGCAACAACCATATGAGTGATGCATAATTACGACCATTAGAAAGGAATAACAGCCTTCATCTGAGATCTTTGCTTTTGGAACAAATTGCATTAACATATATGGTACTGCTGTTTCTATGTATGGAGCATAGGCTACAGAAAAATACAGAAATATAAAAATATATATTGTATCACTAAACAATAAGATTTGATCCTGACCTGACAAAACAACATATACAACTCAGATGCTCAGGAACACCTATTTCTATTCAGAAAGATGTCTAATAGACAAGGAAGCTGAGTGCTCTAAATTTCATTGCTTCAGGCTGTGCAGTAGAATCTCTGAAACTGAGTCAGGCACCAATGTTCCCTATAGTAACTGCAGGGATTGAAGCATCTCGTTATGGGATTCATAGCACAAAGCATTGCCTAAACAAGAAATTGCTCATGAAACAAATGCATCTCAAATCCCAAATTCAGTGCATTCATTTATTTTAAAGTAATATTTCTGATTTTTTTTTTCTCAGGGATGGCTAGCACAATACCAAATATACAGTGAGACAAGCAACCCTGCCTAATTTTTCAGACACTCTAAAGTTATACCTTCCTAAAGTTTTCATTTT
This sequence comes from Picathartes gymnocephalus, assembly GCA_013390045.1. Classification (NCBI taxonomy): domain Eukaryota; kingdom Metazoa; phylum Chordata; class Aves; order Passeriformes; family Picathartidae; genus Picathartes; species Picathartes gymnocephalus. The sequence continues at coordinate 8,124 of WEKY01044787.1, forward strand.
TCCCCTATCCACAAATACACATTCAAGCATCTCAGGATCATGGAAAAGCATTGCTACAGAGACACGTAAGAGGATTTCCTATATAGCCTTGAACACTAAGGTTGTAATTTCTTTTTCTTTCTCTAAGAATGATATCAGGAGTCTAACCTACATTTCTAATGTGATCTGGGAGTCTCTCCAGAGAGAGAAAAATAAAGCCAGGAGAAAAAAGAGACAACAAGAGGGCCAGAGGAATAACAGAGAGAGGAGAAATGACGGTAGAGGTTAACAAGCAGAAGAGAGTAGGAAGATGGGAAGACAAATAAAAGTTTAGAATGCATGCAACAAGGATTAATATTAAAAGTTGACAATTTTACAAAGATTAAAAAATACACGTTTTAAGGTAACACTACTATTTAGCATATTTACCATCTCTTTACAACAGAAATCTGAAGGTCTCTGTATAATTACTATGATTTCCAAATTATAACAATCCTTGCATTAGATCTGTACTTTCCTTATGCTGCAATTTTAAAATCTCAGTGTAAATGATCTCATTAGCTCCCTAGTCTATAACCTGTGTCTCAGTAGAGACAGAAACACATATTATGATGGAGCGTGCTTTAATGAACACAAATAAGATTAGACAGTTTTCTGAAATTTTTTGTGTGTTTTTATTTCCTTTTAATATTTTAGCTTTAAGTGTTGCTTATGGACTATATCTTGATATTAGCCCTTCTACTGGATAAAACTTTCACAAAAACAAACAAACACACACACACCCCCAAACCCCAAAACAAACAAACAAACAAACAAACAAACAAACCCCTGTCCAGGCTGCTGGTAATAGTATCTAGCCTGATTAGCAAATTAAAAAGAGTAAACTGGAGATTTGTTGGCATCCTGGAGTCCCACAGGAAAGAGGCAGTGTTAAAGGAGTTCTGAAAGAGGTAATTTGCATAGACCTTTTTTTGACAAAGAGCAGGTATGCTCCTCCATCATCTTCCTTTTTCGTGGAAATCTGTTTTCAACAATGACAGACAATTTAGGTCTAGCATTCCTAGGCTGACAATGCCTGCTGCTGAGCACCTGCAAATTAATGCTTTCATTTAAAGAAGTATTCCTATGTAATTTTTTTAGATTTCAAAGCTCTTTCATAAAATCTAGAATCAGCCTGGCTGAAGCTAGTTCTTGTATTATGCTGACCATGATCACTTACCAGAGAATCCTCTTGAATGCAGTCTTAAAAAAGAAATCAACACATTAAAAATAAGTAAATTAAATATTGTACACATTATAGTCATCCAGCAGTGATATGGCAATGAAGTCCCTACTTGTCACAATTCTTGATTTTATAGGAAAGAGAAGGAGCATTGACAAACAGCCTTTGTGCTTATAACTTTTGATGTTTTAACACAACAGATTTTTCAGTATGTGGAGAAGGACTGAAGCCAGGGATGGCTAAGAGGAATTAAAGAGTTTAAGATTTTTTTTCTTCCCAATTATTATAATTCATTGTGCTTTGTACTCCCTACCATGTTACAAGCAACAAGTTATCTTATTTTAGAAACCTAATCCTCACAACAATCTGTCATGAACATTGCATTAAATCCCCCTGAAGCCAAAGGAAAAAGTTAAACAGATTTGGTTTCCGTGTACAACTTTATTGGTGGGTATACCCAAGTTTGTCCATCTAGTGTGTAAATTAGTGAAGTAAATGCACTTATAAAGTGAATGTGAAAACACGTCTCTTGTGAACTCTCTCTTTAGTTCACAAAATATTTCCGTTTCCTTACATGAGCAGTAATTTTCCTGGCAGAGTGACCTTCAGCTATGGTCTCTTGTACTGAGGATCTCACAGCTCATCAGTCCCTCCAGTGTACCATGAGGAGACCTCCTGTACACATATATCTGCAGTAAAATTATTTTGCTAAAGGGTATATGACAAATCACTTTTTCAAGATACTAGGGGACTTTCTTCCAGTGAAAACACTTCTGGAAATTAGGTTTTACAAGCTAGCACTTCCAAACTGTACTTTTAAATGTAGAAAGAGAAGGAAAAATACAAGCTGGACTTTGCTGGTAATAAGAACAGGAAAAAAAAATCTCTGAACAAATTTTCACTATACATAGTGTTTAGTTTTCATTAGATTGCATCAGAAACACACAAGGTAAATGCTCCATGGTGCCTGACCTACTGGCAGTTTGCAAAAGAGGAGAGATGAAACAAAGACCTGATATGTGGAAACATCAGAAAAGGTGGTGAAAAGTGATATCACAAAGGAAAAATGAAACTGGAAATATGGTGCAAGGAAAAAACAGAGCTCATAGTAACAGTAGTGAAGGATCAAGCACCAATAAGTGCTGAGAAACAAAAGTATTGAAAATGAGGACTTTGCAGAACTGCAAAGCATAGAGTTGGTATGATTCTGGAAAATCAAAGCCTGAAGAAATTTAAAGAAGGACAATTATAAAACAAGAGAAATCAGCCAGAAGAGATAGAGACACAAAGCTTTTTGAACAAGTCAAGACCTTTAAAACCAGATGGAATTCTCTGTTCTCAAATTCTCAGCTGTACTACTACTTTCCATGGCATAGTCACAAAACATTGTTTCCAACCTTAGCTTGGTAACCTGATGTGTCATCTCCTCATGCTGAATCAGGAAACTGGAAATATCCTCACAGGGAATCTGCAGTGACCAATTTAGTCTTAATTTTTCTTAAAAGCAACAAGGGGGGAAAATGTAGATATGGTATGTGGTCTGATAGCAGCAAGGGAGGGAAAAAAAGAAAGAAGTCAACACAGAGGCAGAAAATGGTCAATCAGAATATTCTTTATTTCTATCAGCTAATAGATGCACCAGTGGTTATTATATATTCTTTATAATCGTCTCCTTTAACCATCTGAGTGGCAGTGACATTCTGTCAGAGAAATATCTCATTATGATAAAATATTCCTTTAAGTCTCTGTTCTTCAGTGGGAATTCATTCCCATGGCTTCTACTTTATTAATATTGCCTTTGGTAGGTGCTGTATATACTACTTTACTGATGTAAGAAGTGTATAGAAATGCTCTTTAATTAAGTAAACAAAAAAAAGACCATGTTCACCTTGACTTTTCTGTTATCGTGGTGCTTCAGCCGTAAAACTAAATTTAATTCAAATTAAACTGCCCTCAATTAGAATAAATGGAGAGGTAAATGATGCTATTGTACAACAGAATATCCATTACACTAAAAAAATTGTAGATGACCTACTTTGTACCAGAGTGTGGAATAGCTGCCAAAACTGCATAAAGAATTAGATATTTTTAGTTATGCTCCATTTTGCAATTCAGATTGTGCAAGCTTTAACTTAATGAAGTTGGCTGAGATGCTTTGTCTAGAAAGGAATATACTTAAGCCAGTTTTATTTCACCAAAATTGCACTTGTAACTTCTTCCCAGGACAAACAAGGATAATATGGGACAGAAAGAGTAATGAATAAGATGATAATAATAAGGCTACAAGTTTTATATAGTCACAAATAAAACTGTTTCAACCAATATAGGGTTGTAATTCTACTTCAGGTTCACGATATTAAATTACCTAATTGTTGTGAGTTCTTAAAATCTTGAAAATACAAAATGTCCATTTCAGGCTTATTGGTATAATCAGTGCTTACATTTAAAATCTTCCTTTCTCTAAATACCAGTTTTAAAGTTTTAAGTTATTTAACATTTTCTTGTTAACACTTCTGTCTGGCATGTCTAGAAGAAAACTGATGGAGTTAAAATTTGACAGTCCCCTAAGCTGTGGGAGTATACGTGATTTTTATCATGAGTTTCCCAACAGAATCCACTACCAATGCCACCTTTTCTTTTAGAAAAGTATAAAAAAGTCACCTCAAATGCCAGCAACATTTTAACAGAAAACTCCAGAATATTGCTTGTCCCTTTCATCCTTTCTTTCCATTTAATGAAAGAACATATAATCCATCAGGAGAGGAGAGAAGATGGTGTTTATCACTAATAAGTGCTGACAGTTTTATATGTCAAACATTCCAACCATATTAATCTTTTACAATACTCGTGGCCACTGTTCAAAATTAAATATCAGAGCAAGTGTTTGAAAACATGACAAAAGGTAAAAAGACTTAAAATGTCATTTGACTTGGTGAAATACAAAATGTGTATGTTAATCAATAGGGTTTTTTGCATGGAATGTTTTCTCATTCAGATTGTCATCAAAACTGTCTTAACTTTATTATGGCAGTGATCAGAATTTTTCAACAGTAAATTATATAATTTGGGTGAATTTTTTTTTTCCACTAAAAAAAATTAGAAAAAAAGTCAACAAGTGCAGATAATTACAAATTTTGTAAATGACCCCATTCCATGTTGTTGAATGCTTTAGAAGATCACATTATAATTTCTTCCCAACACCCTTATGATACACACTTTTTTATTTGATACTGACAAGTTACTACAAATATTAAAGTTTCTTAAATTATGCATATATATATACTTATTTCACAGTATTATTTATTTTTATTCAGCTGGTAGAGACTTTCAGATGAAAATATTTTTAGATTTTTAGATGAAAATATTGCACAGTAGTGCATCTTTTAGATCATACTAAGTGAACAAAGTCTTAGTGATGAAAAAAATAATATTATTTTTATTCTAAAAGTGTGCCAAAGAACATTACAAGGTTAATATTTCTTTCAAATATCTATATTTGCTTATTTATCAAGAATACATGTTTGTCTTAGTTTCATTTGGTAGAAATATAGAAAACCAAATTTGAATATATATCTATTAAAATATATATATATATATTTCAATGAATGGCATAAAAAGCAGTTTTTGAAAGTGCAAAGAAAAATATGAAAAGAAAAACCACATCCAGGTGATCAGTCATATGTGACCAATATCCATAGCTCTGGCTTTTAAAAGTACATGTTCCTGGGGCCACCTGAATCAGAAAGATTCTCGGACTTCATTTTATAAAGCTAACATTTTTTAGAGTTATGGAGAAATATCAAAGTATGTATAATTCTCTACCTGCCTGTAAAGTCACTACTTCTGATCTTCGGGATGACGTACTGGTTGCACTAGTCCCAGAGCAATGATGGGAATTATTTTCTTGATTTTACTTTTACCCCTGAACCCCATTTTAACTGCTAATATCTCACAACTCTATTTTCTGTAACTATGAAGTAACTATGCCTTATCCGGGATATGTGAAGATGACTATTAAACATGGTGAGGAAGTTATTCCCAGAGGGCTGCTCTTTTGTCAGTTAGAGAAACCTTCATCAATAACTTTACTTTGGGAGTGGGGGGTTAGCCCGTTTTATGTGCATTTGCTTAGTCTTTTGACTTGTGATCTTCATACCATGCCTGGGGTTCCTACATCCCCTTTGGATAGTTTTAGACTTTGTTCTTCCTAAATCTGTTCTAATAAAACTGCACTGTGTCAAGAACAACATTATTATACTAATTGTTCAGAAGGTGCAACCTGGCTTTCCTTACTCTAATGTAGTTTTCTTGTGGGTTTCAATGTTACTGATGGAAATTTTTTTCAAACACAATGCCCTTGCCTATGTTTGCAAAGCCTGTAGCCAGGTAATATCATTTAAGCCAATTGCTATCAGAACAAATGATCATTTAAAGTGTCTCTACAGTGGCTTAGATTACACATGTATATAAGGCATATGAAGAAACTCTGCCCAAGTTGTTTATTTTGTTTGTTTGGTTTGGTTTGGTTCTTTTTGTTTTTTTTTTTCCTTGAGAAAACCATCTTCCAAAATCTTGGCCTAGATTTTGGAATCATCCTTGACCTTATTTATACTCCAAATGATTAATTTATCTAGCCCATACTACACAAAAATAACTTTTGACAGGGTTTTTGTGGTATTGCTCAGATTTAGACCAGCTTAATATTTTTGCATACTCTAGATTATTTTTTTCCAAGAGATTGCAGACAGTAATTCTTTACATGGCTAGGCCAAATTAATTTTTCCTCAGAGAAATGGACAATAGGAAGTCATAAATAATTGAAAGGGATATGTACAATGATTATTCCTTAGGGAATATAAAGAACTGCTCCATTGATACTGGTTAAATTGCACCTTCTATGCCATCATGACTATGCCCATCAAGAGATGGGTGATCCTTTGTAACATGCATTACATTGTTTTCCCTTATCTTGTGCACTTATCTAGACATAATCTGTAACAGCAGAAAGTAATTGCTGTGATAGTGTAATGGACCTGTGCGGCAACTTTTACTCTACTTTCTTAATAGCAAATTGTAACAATATCTTGCAAAATGAGACATTTCAATTATCTTTGATGGACCCAGAGGTGTCACTTTATGTATTTGTTAAACATCTAAGCACAAGAACAAAAGAGGAGAGGGGCTAAAAAAGGTAGTTGAGTATTACTGGTCACTATACTAAAAAGGGACATTAGCAAATGTAATTTAAAAGAGGGTCATTTTACTTACTTTAACCCTTAAGTAGGAAGGAAATTTACTGACAAAAAAGGGACACGTGTTCAAACAATCACTAAAAGCATTCAGATATCTAGTGCAGCTGCTCAGTTAGATACTTTTTTGCCAATAAAACCATGTTTAGGACATATTGATGAGAATGCTTTGAAATTACTTTCACTTCTCGAAAGTGAAAGATCATCCACTCAAAAACATTTAAATTTGAAATTCATTGACCATTTCATAATAATGTGTCCATATAGCTAGAGTTAAAATTAGTAGTCAGTTTTTTCTTATTCCTTTTTTTTTTTGTCTGCAAATGACACATTTTTCTGAAGCAGAGGCTCTTGTTGCATAATTCCCATTCTTCCTTTTAAATCAGATCTATACAGGGACTCAAGTATAAGCTATAGTACTCAAGTAAATTTAATGTTGGACTCATCAGAACTCAGTATTATGTTAATAGGCTTTTGCTAGTTCTACCACACCATGGAAACTCAGAATGATAAGCAAAGTCTGTTTCAAACTTTAAGGCCTAGTATATATAGTATATATGCTTTCAGCCTCCAGTAAAGGCTTGGGATCAGCCCCTAGAGCAATGGGGAATGGATCTTGCCAGTGGAACATGATGAGACCAAGAAAAAAAGGGGAGTTACTCTCTAGTTCGTGGTACTTTATTTTTCATTTTAATATAAAGTTCAATTGTATTCTGAAACAGAGATAAACATCTAAGAGAGAAAAAACCTATTAACATGCCCCAAACCCATCTTTTCCTTGTGTTTATTTTGACATCATGCATTTTGCTTTTGTGTTTTGTTTAAATTTTACAAACAAAATGAAGCAATAATTTAGCCAGAAGCAAACAACTGTCTTTCCAACAAGAACAATTCTCTAGAGAATTACATGGCATTTGTATAAGAAAACTACCTCCCCGTCAGAGACTGAAATAGTTCAT
>WEKY01044803.1:0-14276 GCA_013390045.1 Picathartes gymnocephalus
CCCCTCCACCGACTGCAACGCCTTCCCCGTGGAGATGCCTGCAGGAAGGTTGTGGTGTCAAGCAGCCTGCGCCCACACTGCAACAAGTTGCCATGAATAAACAAATCAAGATTTACCAGCATAATAAAATGCCTGCAAGAGCATTTGGGAGAACACAAGGGTCTCAGTAACCCATTCACTGACTGGTAAAAAGAGCGTATAAAAATCACAGGACATCTTCAACACTCAGAAACCTCCAAGTTTTATAGAAAGTAGGAAAGTATATTTTTGAAAAGAGGAAGAAGCCTCTTATTTGCAGGTTCTTTGGAAGTGTAAAACAATTTAAAAATGTGGCTCTAAAGCACTTTTGACCTGTTGTGGGTACATTCTTTTAAGTGTTCTATAAGCAAGTATTTGGCAGACAAGAATGAATGATTTAAAAACTTTTAGTTATTTTGATAATATTCCTTCTTTTCTGCTCAGATGTTGTCTACCAGGAGTTAAGTTCTCAAAAGCAGGCAAATACATTTGCTGATGTATTCCATGAATCATTTTTTAATCTACAGCCCATTCAGAAACAGTTCACTGCAAATATTCAGAAATGAAAATTTGTCACTTAGTTAGATAAATTACATAATACTGTTTCTTTTTGCTTGAATGTGTGATTCAGATAATTAAACTGCAACAGGAAGATTCTCAAAATGCAATCTGAGTGTAAAATCAGACATTTGGAACTACAAATGCAATTAGAAGCTTGCAAAGTGTTATGTGTGCAGTAAGGGGCTCATGTATCCACATGCACATCTTTATGTCCAGCTCCCTGGCTGTTATAAATCAGAGAACCTCTGTGAGAGCTGACATTCTGGTCCATATCTTTAATTTCACCTTTCAGAGCTATGTAAATCAAGTCAGCTTGTATTTGCATCTTCCTCAAAGTGCTATAAGGAGTGCATTGCATGTTTTAATGGCTGGTGGGCTGCACAGAAAGCAGATTCACATGTATCTCTGTGACAGTCTTCCCACTAAAGTAATAAATTAATAATTAAAGCTACTCCCAGGTATCTTAGTTTTAGCTCTTAGCCCAGCTGTAGCCAGCTTGGAGGCCTGAGAAGAGCACTGCTTCAGGGTAGACACAATTGATTTAAATTTTTTAAGGGCATCCACAGCAGGTACACCTCACTGCCTCTTGATCAACCTCCTAATTGCCTTAAAGAGATTGGTGCAGCTGCACTCACCACACCTGATTCTGATTTTCCTTACTCTCAAGCAGGAACTGGTAAGAATACCTCAGAATTTCAGAGGGTATAAATAAAGATCATAATCTCTTCTCTGAAAACTTAATAGAGATCCAGATTGGCCTGTGCTCTGCCAGGGCATTAGTCACTTTGAAAATGGTGATAGTGCAGCTTCAGTGAGCTGCACTCCTGCGGTCTGTTTTTCTTTCCCTTAATGGAGTCAGCACACTGAGGCTGAGATCACACAAGATAGTGTAGGCTGAGTCACTGCTTCTCTTACCGTATTTGTCCATCAACAGGTCTACCATTTGAGGGATGACACTTCACCTTTTAAAGCTTACTCATACATTAACAGTATGTGTTAATATTTATCTCCCTTGGGAAGTCCTGCATCACTCTGAGACACATAAGAACCAACAATGAATCCAGTATCACCACTGTTGCTTCAGCATATTAGATTACATAGTAAAAAGTTACCAGTGGTGTGCTTGCTGATAAACACTGTGGCACAGAGTGGTTCAATCAAGCTGCTTAAAATGTTGACAAAACTATGCATCCTTATGTTACTTGAAAAACAATCTACGGCATAAATTACAGTTCTGTATTTGGCATTTGGTAACATACATGACTTAGCAGAAGAAACAATGATGTGTTGATGAATACTTCAAAAAAAGCTCCCATGCTTAGCTATAGCATGTGTTCAGCTTTATCACTGGGAAATTTACTCAGTGGAAAAAAAAAACAAAACACTTTCTCTCAACAAAAAAGCAGGCACCACAGCTTGTTAAATGAGTAAAATTTCTGAAGGCAGAAGCTTCTTACTTGGGAGAGTAATACCAGCATATCAAGCAATATGGGCAGATCTAATTTCAGCCACAGATCATTTTCAAAATTCAGCCATGGGAGGAATTTGCAACCACGATTAAAGTACAAGAGTAAATCAGAAAAATTGCTCCTCTGTGTGTGTAATTGAAGGGACAATTAAAATAATTAGAGAAAGAGGTGTACAGAGAGCTGTTCATAACTCAGTTTTTCATCCCTCAAAGCCCTTTGAAAAATGTAGCCCCAGCAGAATTTTCTGAAAATGACAACATATTGTTCCCTAAAATATACTAACTATACTGCCTAGCATTCTACAGATAAGGTAAAGGCAGGTTTGAGTGTCAATAGTCTAAGACAGAAATATTGTACCTGTGAAATAAGTGATAACGTGTGTGACATGACAGCAGAAATCCAAGTGCCTGGGAGAAATCCTCTCTGTCAAGAATCTTTCAGATGAAACCAGAGGGATATGAACTCTGTGAGAGGGAGAGATATAGCTCAGGGATAGCCCAAACCTAGTTGATGGCAAAATTGTAGTGGGCGTCTCCAAGTCCTGAGCAATTATTTTCCAGCACAACTTCATTTTAGAATTCTGAAGTTAGTTACAGGATTGCATATCTCCTAAAGAAGATGCAAAAATTAAGTGTGTAAGCCTTGGTATGGATGTCTGATCAGCTGCCTCAAGGGATAATAGATTTCAGCAGCAGCACAGAGCATAAAGCCCTTTCTGAAGGTCTCTTGCCAGGCTCATTCATTCTGTTGGCTTTATTTAAAAAAGCTATATAAAACTATATATAAACTAGAGCTCACTGTTACTCTAGTTTATGCTTCACTGAAGTTATTCCAACATAAAACCTGAGTAAGGTGTGAATCAGCTCTAAAGATGTTTTCAACCCAGTTGTGGCTGCTAAATCTTGCTGTGGCTGACGCACTATTGATTTTGCCCAAACATTTCTTTTTAATTGATTTGAACTATATATATATTTTACAGCAATTGAGGAAATGAGAATCGAGCATCTAGCAGAACAATATAGTCTACAGACTTCTGATAATCAGGATGACAGTTTATGTGGTACATTTCTTCCTCTGTTTTTTACCAGTGTATGTAAATTAATACCCTCTGCAGTTCTACTTTTACTGTGATGGATGTAAGAAGGTGTAATGATCTAATAATTCTCATGCTGCAAGGCAGTTAAGCATAGCTGTTGCAAATTTAACTAAAATTATATGGACAGCACCTGAGAGCTATTGACATTGAGCACCCACGACTCCCTCTGAAATCCGTACAAGGTAGGTGTGCTCATCATTTCTGAAAGTAGGCTAGTAATGTATTCATGACAAACTTTGTATATACAAGCCATCCTGTGAGTGGCAGCACTAATTAGGCCTGATTTCAGGAAGACTCTGTTCACACTTGCCTGCCCTGCAATAACTCCCAGTCCTTCCACCATGGCCTTCTCTTACCTCTGTAACCTCAGTTCCCCCTGCTCTGTTTCTAGAGCTGCCTCAGCCCACACTTCCACCTCTTCCTCCAGGTATCCCCTGCCCCATTCCCTCCTTAATATTTCTTGCTTCTTTTTTCTACGCCTCCCCTCAGGCACCACACACTTACCTCTTACCTGCTTTCCAATTCTTTTCTACACAAACTGAAAAAAGTCTGATTCTTTGATTTGCTGATGGGCTTGAAGTTATTTAACCATGTTGGCTGGCCAGCTGGCAGACAAAAAACAGCAGGTAATTATTTAATTCATGCTGAAACCCTCCCCTCATTTGGAGAACTTATTTAGATCTTTTCCCTGTCTAGTTGCCAGTTTTCATGAAACCTGGAGGAACGGCTGATACCTCTCTGATAAATTGAGTTGAAATAAGCCAACAGAATCAGAAGTTATTTAAGGGCAGGACAGAAAAAACAAATGGGCAACTAATACTGTTATGCAAGTCCTATTTCCTTAGGAAGTCAGGCTAATAAAATATGCAGGCAGCTGTTCATTTTATTTTTCTTCTCATGACCTTTCCTGCCCACTTGGATCCCAGTTCCACAATTTCACCCATATTAGAAAACTCGTTTGCCCATTCAGTATCTCAGTTACACCTCAGTGCAGCTCCATGCAGACATCACCCATGGGCCCATGGTCTACATGGTCTACACCCATGCGGAGATGATACAAGCCTCCGTTTCCTTTGGACAAGCCACTGGCTTTGGACAAGCACTTTTTGTTACAGTGACAGTGCATGGTCCTCCACAATACTGTTAACATCTTGGAGAACAGGTACCTCACGCAGTAAAACTTCCATCATCTTCTTCCTTGATATTGCACAAATTCCTGGGAATCTAATCCATTACCTTGCAGTCTTATCAGTCTCTTGGTGTTACTGTTTTCGGATGTGCTTAGAATTGCAAGGGATGCGTGGGTTTTTTGGTTTTCTTCTTAGATAGCAAATGAAATATTTTTGATACTTTCTTCTATTATAGACACTTGATTATTCTTTTTTTTCACCTCCCAGCAGCTTTTGGAAGTATCCATAGAGATGTAGCATACAGACATAAACTGAACAGTGACTTTTCCTCCCTGTATGGGAGCTGTGGATGTGAGATAGATGTTGATTCTCATAATTACCAGAGCAGTGTAAAAGCCTGTGGGAGAAAGCTGTCCAGTTGTAAACATGGATATGCTGGGGTGCCTAGGGCAGCTGTAGTACTATGGCTGGCACAGCAGTGGTAAATCTTCTCATGAGTAGTAAAATAGAGTTCATTGGTGGTCCTGCAGTTTTTCCACAAAAGGGAGGACTTTTGTCCTACTGTACACAAATTCCATATTGAACAATTTGTGTAAAATTAATTCAATATGGTTTTCTTCACTTCTTGCCTACAGAGGTTGAAAACTTCTTTTAGCCTCATCTAAAACCAGTGGAAGGAACTGGGTTTAGAGCAGACCCTCCATGGACTAGTGCATGCTGCCCATGAGACCAGTCCTAGCTGAATACAAAACTCACAATGATTCCATGATCATATCCTAAATACAGCACACACGTATTGCAAGAGGATTTTCATTACCACAAATGGTTCTGATTACAGCTTCACATTACACTTGGAGTGATCCCAGTACTGGCACTTCTGAGCAGACATTTTTCTGCACAAACTTGCTGATCCACCAGCCCTTTCCCCACACCTAAGGGCACTGGGATGTCACACCAGCAGCCACCACAGCCAGATAGCTGATACTAAATCCCAGTGAAGCAAAGTCCATGGTACAGAAGAGGTGTTGGGGCACAGCTAAGGGCTTCCCAGCAATGCCTACCTGACAGTCCAACATCTTTGAGCCTGTTGGCCTGAAGGCAGACAGGGAAAGGGAAGAAGGAATTCCACCTACAGGTTCAAGGAGATGTCACCTTTGGTGCTTCACTTCTCCAAACAGGTACAGAAGTCAACAGGAATGGCTGGGAACTTGGTCCACAGCCTGAATTTCTCCCAGCCCACCACTGAGGCATGGAATTGTTAGTTTATCAAGTCTCCTCAGTAATGTGGGCTAAGAAAATTTTGCTGACATGAAGTTGTAAAGCAAATAATTTCCTTGGACAGATCCTCACTTTGTCCAGATTTAATGGAGCCCTCATTCCTCTGAGGGAACTGAGAGAAGTCCTCTACCGGACAGGATCAACTTTACTGATCCCTGAGCTCAGCAGGCATGGCAGATGGGAATTGAGAAGGATTCAGCAGGCATGGCAGATGGGAAAGTCATCACTACCTCATTCCTCCTTCAGGGGCCCTGTTTTTGAAGGCTCAGCATCCTGCTTCTTGGCTCCCTCCAGTCCTGCCACTGCTAAAGGCTCCCCTGAAAGGGGAAAAGAACGGCTGGTGGAGAGGGAAACATGTTCAGCTGTAGGGGGCAGCCCTTATGCCAAGGCCATTGCCTCTGCTCACTGTGGCAGTCTCTGTCCCCAGAGCTGTCTCCCAGGGGATGCCACATCTGCACTGCGTGAGTGTCAGACTGTTTCACTGCAGCCAGGCTCTTGACCAGAGAGCTGGGGCAGCAATTAAAAGAAGCCAGTGTGGAATGATGTCTCCTTCTTACGCAGAAACACCTTTCCCTAATTGCTGAGGTAATAAAACAGCTTCCAGCCTGGCACAGCACACACCCATACTGTTTCTGACCGTCCTGTTCAGTCACATTCCTCTCAGAAGCATACCAAAATTTTTGGCAGGTGGGAATGGCTGTCTACGGAGCGTGGGAGAAGACCTGAGCTACTCTGCTCCTTGCAATTTCACTTAGCTGATTCTACATGTCCACATATTAGTCAGCTCTGAAGGTGGAAATCAGCATGTGATTTTACACATTCAGCAAAGAAGTCTCTAGTTTGTCTGTAATGAGACAGATATTGAGAATGGCAGTTCAGAGCACTATTAGACCACTCCTTGGAAAGATCTGCCTCCTACTCGGGAGAAGGCAAGTCTGGGTCTAAATGTGGACTCCAGTAGAACTTAAAAACTACAATATCCATAAGATCGTCTCAAGTAAATGTTGTCTCAGACCCCAAAACTTCTTGCTGTGCTTCTACAGGAAAGGAGCCTAGTTCTAAAGCTCAGATGGGAGTCACAGAAAGTTCAATGTATCAATAAACTCAAAGATAAGTACCTCACAGTCGGTTTAAAAATTTGGTTTAAAAACCAAGGAGATCATCTTCCCTGTGTTGCCTAAACTAATGAGGATCCCACAGTTTGGGACTGCTCCTGCAAAATATTTATTATGTGACTGATAAAGGCCCGATTCTGTGTGGTATATCTTTATGATGTTTTTTTTTTTTCCATGTAATATGAATGATGACATTCTTCTTATATGCTGAAGTTACCACTTCTGTGGAAAATCTGATTGTAAAAAGCAGGTTTGCTCAGCCCTCCTGATAAATAGGATTGTAGAGAAAGCTATACAGGGATACTTCTCTGTGCTCAGGTATCCTGTCTCATGAACAGTACTGGGTACTACAGACATCAGTTAAAGGAACCATGAAAAGTCTTATAGTTAATGCTGGTTTCAGTTACTAACCTAAAATTCATTCTGCTTCATCCCAAATATTATTGAGAAATTTTACACATTAAAATGAAATAGCACCATTTGACTTACGTGTTTGCACAATGCATTATAATGGAATAATAGAGAAGCTTTTTGAAATAATCTGAATGATGCTGGAGCTCTCTTCCTTTCTCAGAGGTGAGTGCAATAATGGGAGAGAGGTGCAAGGATCTACTTCTCAGATCCCCTTTGCTTGACCAGCATCAGGTGATATTTATGACCGCACAAGGAGAAAATTTCAAGAAGGAGGTTGACTTCTCAGCTGTGACAGTCCCACAAGCCAGAGGGGTCCTTGAGTACACAACAAATAGCGAACAGTTGCGTCCTCTGAATATTTATAAATTACTTATATGAATGACAACGCAGATGGTGCTTTACGATATTTTTGCCTTTGCCCACTTACTCCCCAGGTCTCTCTGTAATTAGCTGGAGGGCCCTGCAATGAGGGGATACCTCTGGGACCTTCAGACTCAAGGCATGCTGTGCCTCTTCTCCAGCCATGAGGGTGAAGGCCTGATGACGCTTTTTGTGTGTTCAGATGAAGGCCCTCCATACGCGGGCGTTGTCTCTGAAGTGTACTGGACCACAATCCAAACCCTATCTTCCTAGCTTTCCCCCATTGCAGTTCCTTTTGACACAGATGGTTGTCTGCAGAGTTTGCTCCCATGAAAATTGTATCTCAGCTAAAACAGTTCACCTACTAATTCCCCATACTACAGATCCTATTCTTGCTCTTTAATGTGCACAATAATAATACAAAAGCAACCCTCCCATTAGCCTAGCAACAGCCAAATTATACCAAAGATATAAAGAAAAATGGCTTAGTCTTGTAGGCTTTGCAAAAACAAATCCTTAGGGGAGATTTAATCACAAAATGCTCTGAAACTGCAGCTGAACAAAAATAACAAAAAAATAGAAGTCCATTTAACCAGGAGTAACACAAACAATAAAAACTCTGTGGGGCTGAAGAGCTTTCATTGTGTGATATGAAAATACATCTTATTCTTTCTGCTTATACTCAGTTCTTGGTGAGACCATTTGTCTATCTCTTCCCCTCTCCTTCTAAGATTTCCACAAAATGGACCATTTTTACTTCACATTTACTAATTCATTTCAGTTCTGGAAGAAAAGACAGTTCTGTCAGTTGTAATATCTCTTCAGCACTCAACAACAAGCAGAGGGCCTGGAAAATATACGTTATGCAACAAGTCAACCATTTATAATATTTCAAAAGTTACTTCCCTTCTGAGTTCTCTAAACAAATATGAAAGGCTGCTAAACCAGAAAGAAATCACATTCTAGCACTGTAAACAGCAATGAAGAAATGCCAGTAGTAAACTTTAATTTTAACTCTCAGCTGTTATAACCATCAGTGGGTGAAGGGCAAAACTTTCACATCGTAAAGGACTTGGTTAAGATTTTTTTTAACCTTTTCAGCACAAGGATCTAAAGAATGCTGTGAGTCTCACCTTTAATTCAGTCCGGTGAGACTTTTGAATACATCTGTGTGAAAGGCTAGGCTTTTATCTTGCAGGAGGTAGTAGGCTTTCTGGGTTTTTTTTTTAATGTTTGTTGGAGTTTCATAGGAACCTCTAAATCTCACGGCCAAGCACTGGTAAAGTGTCATCCTGACTTTAGCGTCAGATTTATGAAACCAAAACTGGGGTCAGACCCACAGAAAACCTGCAGTTTCTCTGCATTTCCTCTCTGCCAAGCTCTCTTTGCTAAATGCAGAACTCAAAACAGACTGAAGGCTTCTTGAAGTCCTGGGGAGTTCTTGGCTGGTGGATAGAGGAGGGAGCCCAGCCTCCTTCCTCTCTCTCCCAGCCAAAGTGTCAGGATTGGATGCAGATGCACTGCACCGCCTTCCAAGTTCCTGCACTAACTTGGGAGTCAGTGAGATAAAATTAAAAGTCAGCACAATGCAGACATGAAGTGAAGTCGCTTTGTGCTCCTGGGTCTGGTCTGACAGCCGCCTGACAGGAGGAAAACCGGGGTGAAGTCCAGCTGTTCTTGCTGAACAAATAGCTCCTCCCTGCAGGACTGTAGCCTGACAGGTGGTCAGTTGCAAGCTTTTCAGCAAATTCCACTTCTGTAATAACTGTAATAAGGAAACTTAGGTATGATCAAAGTACTCTTCAAACACTGGGCCAAATTCTGATCTCAGTTTTATAGAACGTGCCCAGAATGACTTCTTAAGCCAGTAGAGTTGCTGCTGCTTAATATCAGTATCAATTTGACTTGATGTAATTTGGCTAAACTTGCTGAAATTAAGGCAAAATATGTAAATGAGGGATGGTTTTGGTCTCTTAGCTCTTCTTCTCAATGCTTTTTCCCTTTTGGCTCCTGCTTTCCATTTAATTATGCCAGGCTCTAAAACGCGTTCTCAACTGCAAGCCAAGATTTTGAGTAATCACAAGGAAGGGAGGATTTCTTGTTCGGATATACACATTAGCTAATTTTCCCTGGCTTCTGATACTAACTATCAGATTCCACCACCCCACCCCCGTCTCTGGGCTGGGTTGTTTTTTTTTCCCCCCTTGTTTTCCAATTGCGAAGCAGACATCTGGCAGCTCTCTGGTGGCAATAGCTGATACACTCACTCTGCTTACTGCACTTGGCCATTTCTCTGTGGGAGGTAGGAGAGGAGGCAAAAGGAGACGCGGTTTCAGATTCAAACCCTTATTTTAATCCTATATAATTCCACAGCGGGATGTTTTCTTCCTCCTACCACTCTCAGGCTTGTGCTATTATCACTGAAAAGACCAAACTAGCAAAAAAGGCTTCCACCGCCTTTAACATCGGGGAAAACCTTTCCGGTTTTCCTTTTGCAAATGCCGTTTGTTTCTTCTCCTCCTAAACCTCAGATGAACTCTTCCTTCTCCAGCAGCCCCGGAAGCAAGGGGTAGCTGAACAGGGGCAGGGGATGCTCGATTCAGCACTGCCACCTGGCCTGCCTGATGCTTGCTGCCTTGGAGGTCACAGCCATCAGAGGAGTGATGTGCAGAGCACCTGCCATGCTGTTTTTCTGTGGGAAGAGTCCCCAGGGGACATATTGGCGTGTGGGAAGGGGAGAAGGCAAGAAGCGCATGACTGTATCTGCCATAATTTGCCCTGGTCGTCCCTCAAGTTCTTGAAAGGGAATGTAATGGAGCCCTCCATGACCTCAGTGTTTCACCTGAATATTTAATAATGATGTATATTACTGTGATGTTGATTAAGACTGAGTAAATATATACTACACGTGAATTATTTCATTCTAAATCAACAGCCACATTTTTTTTCCCGGTAATGATCATCATTAGCCTGGAATTTTTCTCATGCTTATAATTTTTTAATAAATTGAAATGATTTTTATTGCAAAATAATCCCCACATGCCCCTGTGTAATTTTGAATATTAATTCATTCCTATTCCCATATCTGTGACAATCCTGCCTGAAGTCATTTAAGCTCATATGAGAATGATCAGATTTTATTCTTGTACAAATTAGAGACTTCAATTCTTTTGATACCAATGCATTTCAGCTTCAACACTGATGCTGACATGAAATAATTGTCAAGACATCAAGTGGTCTGTGTAAGGGCCTAACTTCATATGAGAATTCTTTTGTTCGCCATCACAAAATATGTGTCTGATAGGCTAGAAATTATTTTGATATTTGGTTCCAGCTGTGCAGGCTTGTACACATAATCAATAGGTATCTCTTTCATGTTTGCATTTTTATCGTATTTACCCTACTGTCTTTATTTCCACTCAGTTACATTGCAAGAAACTGCTCCTTGATATTAAAAAAAAAAAAAAAATTCCTGAATGTCACTATTAAGCAGACTTACATCTCTGCAAAAATAACAATTATGATGTGTCAGCCTCAGATAACGTCATCAAGTTATTTTCTGAGTAATAGTGATAATTTAGCCTCAAAATGGCATTTTTCAATTTCTAAACAAGACATCATAATGTTTGGGGTTGTCATACGAATATGTATTATAAAGCTTTAGTACCTCAGAATGTCTGAATGTATAAATATGAAAAAGAACAGAGAAGAAAAATTATAATGCTTTAAAAATAGGATTAACTGATTGAAAACTCTGTCTAGAAATTTCTGCATCATATACTGGGAATGCACAGTAGCAGTGAGCCCAGGATGTCGAAGATGTGCCATTAATTTTTAGCCATGTAATCTCAGTGTGAGACTGTCAGCAGCTCTTAATATACCCTAACAAAGGATCCTCCTAGAATATGTAGAACAGGCTTGGTGAGTAGAGGCACAGAAAAAAAAAAAAAAAAAAAAAAACAANACAAAAAAAAAAAAAAAAAAAAAAAAAAAACCTGCAACTCACAGTTCTGGCTTCACTGCAAGTGATAGTAATTATCTTCACTCTTTCCTTCGAGCTCAGTCACAGGGCAGGACAGTGAGGGCTGGGGAAGAAGGCTTTAAGCAGAAACCTAAACATGAGGCAAAGTGAGACAGTGTAAAAACAGTACTTATGTGGAAGTGTCTTTTGTTCTAAGCACACTTCTGGTTAATTTTAAGAAAGGCTGATATAATACTCAGCCAGCTAGAGAAGGTACGTTCACGTTCTGCAGCAGTAGAATTGGCCTGACACCAGCCTAAGGGCAGGTTTCTACCAGCACGGGAGTTTATTTATCTAAATCACTGGTCCTTTAGGACCATTCCAAGCTTCAGAGGCCATTAGGGCTACAACTGTTCATTTATCCTGCTCCCTGCTACAAATCTCTGAAAGGAGGTCCTTCCTCAGCATGCTGTGTGACGGCAGATTACCTCTTCTGTCTGCAAAGAGTAGGCAAGGTTACATTTTACCTGTCTGTGTAACCCTAGCACTCAGATGGGGTTTAGCCAAATCTGTCATCACAGACGGCTGCTGTACACTAGAGGTGATCTGTGAGACGATGGTACTGCTTTACTTTATGGCTCCTGCATTAACGTGACTAAACTCTAGAGCGTGCAAAGTGTTGTGCTGTCAGTCTTAACTCAGAGTGAGCAGTCTCAGAACATCACAGTAATCTTGAAGGACTGGGTGTTGGCTCAGTTTCAGAGTTTCCATTGATTTTAAAATTGCTTTGATGACCTACATTTTTGGAGGGGAGAGGAGCAGGGAACAAATTGGGGAAAAAGATTTGTCTCTCCACGTAAGTCTAAACACCAAATGAGATGTCCTCACCAAAAGTGTAGGTTGGAGTCACACATGCATCCTCACGCTTCAACAGTTGTGCATCCCAGACCCAGGGCTTTAAGTCATTTACAGGAGGAAAATGTCAGTAAATTCATTTTAAAGGAAACTTTCAGTGATTTTTCTCCATTATTGGTTTTTAAATGGATCAGTTCTGTCCCATGGAACTTCTGTCCTCATCAGCTTTTTTTAAAAGTGATCTTCTACATGTTTTAGATTCAGTCTGACTTGGTTTTTTGCTTGTACAAAAGTTTATCACATGTTGAGTATTGGCTAAACTAAGAAAAAAGAGAGACTCAGCAAGAGAGTTGTAAGCACTTATATTTTACCTCACATTTGGGACAGACAAAGTGCATGTATATGATTGGTTACTGTGGCTCTACTGATGTGCACTAACTCGTTGAGCTGCAGTAAACTTAGCATCTGTCTGAGCCCTGAGGGTTTGTCTACACACAAAAGTTGTTGTGTTTAACCATACCATTAAAGTGCAACATTGCCCTCAAGGACAGATGCCGTCAGTTTGATATAAAAGTATGTAAACCCGCAGAACTTGGTCCTGTAAGAGAATAGCAGTAAGCTAGAGAGAATAGAAGTAAGCTAAAGGTACATAAAGTATCTTTATACCTTACTATAACATTACCTATAGGATAAAACGCCAGCATATCACCACTTCATGCAATTAAGTCAGTGAAAATACCGTGCAGAAAACAGGCTTGAGGTAATACAGTACCATTACTGCTGTTAAAGTTATAGCTGAACACATATTTCAAATCCTTCCACTTCTGTGGTGAGTGCCATTCAGCAGGGGAAAAAAATCAGTCAGACTGTATGCAGGAAAAGTGTGTGGGGTGGGAGGGAAACACACAAATGGCAGAAGACCACCAAGAGCTTTGTGTAAGGGATATTAAACCTTTCTGTTCAAGTAAGAAATGGTGCATTAAAAATTCAGGAACTGGAGAACAGCAAGGAATCTGAACCAAAAATTCAGATTAATTGAACAGTCAATTGCTAAGCTTTCTGCATTACAAGTTCAGTTGGTAATTCATGACAATTAGGTGAGTTTAGGAGGATGGAAAGTATGACAGTAACATGATAGCAAACAAGTTTTTCTGTAGTTCTTGTAGGAGCTTGATTTGAGACTTGGACCCATATACAATGCATTCACTGTTTTAAAGAGGAGCAAGAAAAAACATGAGCCTTGCACATGCATTGGTAGATAGACCTAAAATCTAATATGAAATATACATTATATGCTGAATACATGCATGGAATGAAGTCTAAGAGGAAATTCTTTGTGGTGGAGGGACAGCATTGCTTTTAGAACGGATAATAAATTACAGACCATTTCTTTTGGCATGATTTAGAATATTTATTGCAAATATTTGCCATAACACAATCTGCTGTGTGACACAAACAGGTAAAATGTGTAGGGCATACTTTTTTGTCCTCTGAGGAAAATGCAAAGTCTGAATTTCAGTGTAGAAGAGGTTCCTATTGAGGTTGGATCATCACAGTCAAATGCAAAAAGGCAGCCACTATATATATATACTATACGATATTTATAGAAAAAATGGCCATCCTTCATTGGTAATGCATGACATTATGCTGATGTACTTCCTTTTCACTTCCATGATGTATTTATGTGTTAGAGTGCATTGGGGTTACCTGGTGAGGATTTGTGGCAGGTGGACCACAGGGTTGTGTGAAAGACTGGAATGTTAAGGGTCAGTGACTCAAACAGTGGATGCTTTGCTGAGTCCAGGTCTGCAACTCCCAGCCACAAGGGAGGAGAGGCTTTGGGGGTGCAGTGAAACCTCTGACCTGTGTAAGGACAGCCCAGGTATGGAGAGGTGAGCACACACCACTGTAGCAGCGTGGCTCAGGCAGCTCGGCACCGCTACCTTCCCACAACGTCTCCACGGATGAGGACGCTCTAATCCGGTGGGAGTGAGCGCAACTCGCACACGCAGCTGGATG